>CM050900.1:4026509-4551509 GCA_027726005.1 Juncus effusus | reverse complement strand
GAGCGTAGAAAAGGAAATAAGTATGTACTGGATCCGTCGAGGTTAAACGCGAATACTAAGAATCCTGTACTGGCAAGAAGAGTTACTACTAATCGAAGTAAATTAACGGAAGAAAAGGCTTCGACTAGTGCTAATAATAACAACAATTTTATGGAAGAAAAATCAAGTGAATTATAACCAACTTGATTTGTTTTAATTGTTTACACATTTTCCCAAAGAAAATCAAATTATTTTCTTGAACTAATAAAGTTAATAATATTATGTTGACAAAAGTGTTAAATATTATTTCTATATGCAATTATTCATCATGATAAGACATTTATTGCATGTCGGAAACAATTCAGTTCTACAATCAAGAAAATACGTACATGAATTTTTAAATGTCTTAGATTATTACATATATAATAACATTATAAAACTATACTTATTCAAAATTATCAAAAGCTCTTAATTCATCTCACCTGATGGCTGAAAAAAAGTCCAAGAAATAATATGTATATGTATATGTATATGTATATGTATATGTATATGTATATGTATATGTATATGTGTATGTATGTATATGTATATGTGTATGTGTATGTATATGTATGTTTAGGGTTTAGGGTTTAGGGTTTAGGGTTTTTATATGTGTATGTATATGTATATGTATATATATATAAGTGTATAATAAAAAAAACAACTCCAAAATAAATAGTAATTAGTAAGTACCAACAAATTAGGAATAAGTATTTACTAATTGTATAGAACATATACAAAATAGAAAATGAAGTAATTACCAAGACTCTATGATAATTAGCACAATCATGTGACAATTAACTTTTTGACTTCATGCGGAGCTAAATTAACAAAGGCATTGGCTGTATATATCACCGCCCATTAGCAATAAGATATTAACTCACGAAAGATACATAATAGTTAAAAAGTGATATGCTGTAATTAGAAAAGGAAAACTATAACTTGCCCTCTCATTTCCCCACAAAAACGTCATATACATTATCAGTTCAAATTTAAAAATAAGTAAATGAAATAAAAATTCATTAAAATAGAAAAAAACAACCTTATTGTATTCACTCACATAGACATACACATACATATGCATATGCATATATGATCAGCCAAATTTATATCTATATTTTTGTATCACATTTACTTCTTTTATATCTTATTTTCAACACTTTTTATGTTATTTCGAATTTATTTTATTAGAATTGTCTTCAATTACAGGAAATAAGCGAATTGGAGCCAAAGGGAGCTTAAAAGGAGCAATTTGGTGCTACATAGAGGGGAGCCGAAGTCGGATAATGGGCCAGTCCTTCGGGCCCGATCTTCATTACCGCAACCACAGTAGCAATCACAACAACCGCGGGTCGTTGCCTAGCAGCGGTTGAGGTGAAGAGCGTCGCCATTAGAAATGGAACACAGCGGATGATTCTTCTGGATTGGTGAATATTTATCATTCTAGCTCTATTGCGCGAAAAGAACATACTCCTTTGGCAATAAGAGTAAATCAGAGACGAGATTTGATCTTCAATCTAGGATTTGACGGAAAGAGAATATTTGATTAGGTCTTGATTTGGGATTAGATTTTGGGTAGATTTATTTCTTCATTAAAGAGAATATTTGATTAGTTCTTGATTTGGGATTAGATTTTGGGTAGATTTATTTCTTCATTATTCTAGACCGGCCCTTCACCCATAAAAGGATAACCCTTGCGGCTGGCCAGAGGGTTGCGGAATTATCATAGTTTGTAGTAGCAGCTGAGCTTCATTGTAAGAGAAAGATAAACAATGTTGTACTGTTTTATGTATTACTTTATTTATCTTTTGGATTTAGTTATGTACTCTCGTAACTAAACCCCTTTCTAGAATAAAGTCGACTAGTAGTATCAATGTCTTTTTAATCTCATATTTGTTTGCGTTGTTTAAGTTTTGTACTTTGTATTTTGTATTTTGTATTTTGTATTGTGCTTTTTCAATCCAACCCGAGACATATCTCGGACACCTAGGTCAGCAGGAAAGTAAGCCAGAAGAGACCAGGTCTCTAGGTCTAGATCTAGCGCCCTGGTGTTAGACTGCGTGGTAAACACTGGCGGGCAAGTATCGAATTACTTAACCCGTCCGACTGAGACCGTGAAAGTGGAACCCTGCCGATTTGAAGAATAAAATAGGACTTGGTAGAGCGAGTACAGGAGTATCGTTCTACTTCGGGGACTGAGGGAGGAGTTAGGAGGACCGGGTGGTCTGCTTGAGGAGGGTGAGTGACAGTCCCTCCTGTTGGGGAACCCATAGCCATATGCGATACATGCGCAGCGGAACCTATGGTTTCAATCCTCCTTAGGATCATCGCAAAGAAAATAAAGGTACGAGAATTATAATTAAAATTTATATCTTGAATCTTCCTGATCCGAGAGAAAGAAACGGATGTAGGTCTGAACGATTCCGTATGAAGATTGATCGCTCACAAGTTCTCAAGATAGAGAACCTCTACTCGTATCCACGCTAACTTCAGACAAACGAAATTACCGGACTCTTCTAGCAGAGTCCGGAAATACTTTCCGAAAAAACCTAAGAAAACTCTCTCTCTCTCTCTCTCTCTCTCTCTCTCTCTATTTTGTATTATGACAGTCTCGAAGGCTTGAATTGTGTGTCAAATAGAGGGGAACTTCCCCTCTTTTTATACTAAAGAGGGAGGCGAACCAAATTTCTGCGCTGTTATGTTCCCAACCGAATAAGACTGGTTTCTATATATGAAACCGTGGTATTCAAGAAATCGCTTATTCCGTCCCAATGGAATCATTCCGTTCCCAATTGAATAAGACTAGTTTTGTATGATCAAATATCTAATGTTTGATTATTTCTTTCATCAATTTATACATTATATGCATAACTAATTTGAGGCATTTTCATCCCGAATGAATGAGGTTCATTATGTGACCGTGTAAGTTTCATTTATCGCTGGCAACGATCTTCTAAAGACTGAAAGTCATGAGTAACCTCTTTAGTGATGTCATGACTATCCATGTTAAATGACATGATCAGTGATCATAAACCTATCTGAATAGATATTAATTTATTCCTTTTGTTCTACGATATATGTCTTGATCACAAGGCATGGAAGTATGCCATCCTTGAGTTTGATCAAAGTCTCTTTCCTGATTTAAAATTAGACTGAATAAATCAAAATGATATTAACAACTCTTTGTCAATCCATATTGAGCATGGCCATACAGACCTAAAAGCCTTCTCGATCTATCTCTATAGATCTTGATGCCCAATATATAGGCGGCTTCTCCTAGGTCCTTCATTGTGAAAGATTTTCCCAAAAATATCTTCACATTTATCAATGTGGAAATGTCATTTCCGATGAGTAATATATCATTTACATATAGTACGAGAAAAACAATTGCGCTCCCACTAACCTTCTTGTAAACACAAGGCTGATCTTCATTTTTTATGAAACCAAACTGTTTGATTACTTCATCAAAATGAAGATTTCAACTCCAAGAAGCTTTCCCGAGTTCTTTGGATCGACAAAACCTTCGGGTTGTGTCATATACACATTCTCGAGTAAATTCCCGTTAAGGAATGTTGTTTTGACATCCATTTGACATATCTCATAGTCATAATATGCGGATATGACAAGCAGAATTCTAATGAACTTAACCATAACTACTGGTGAGAAAGTTTCGTCATAGTTAATACCATGGGTTTGTCGAAACCCTTTCGCAACCAGTCTTGCTTTATAGGTATGCACCTTATTGACTCTTCAACTCTTGAAGATTCTAGTGGCTCTTCCATCGACTGTTCATTGCTTTCATAGGGTTCTTGAACTTCTTCAAGATTTACTTTACTCCCATCCTTTGGAAATAAACTCCTTTTCTAAAAAGTGGCCGTTTTGAGCAACAAACACTTTGCGCTTTGATGGGTTGTAAAAGTAATCTCCTCTTATTTCTTTAGGATATCCCACAAATAAGCATTTGTCAGATTTTTGTGTTAACTTGTCAGAAATCTGACGCTTAACATAAGCTTCGCAGCCCCAAATCTTTAGAAAAAACATGTGGCATTCTTCCCAGTCCATATCTCATTTGGAGTCTTTTGAACAGCTTTCGATGGTATTCTATTAAGAATGAACTTGGCAGTTTCAATGGCATAACCCCAAAAAGATATAGGAAGATCCGTTTGACTCATCATAGAATGAACCATATCTAATAAAGTTCGGTTTCTTCTTTCTGATGGTCCAGGAGGAGTGAGTTGTGAAACTATTCCACACTCTTTCAGATAATTGTCAATCTCTAGGCTTAGATATTCGCCTCCTCGATCGGATCGAAGTGCTTTAATCTTCTTACCTAGCTGGTTTTCTGAATTATATACTATCATAACATATCTATATGGTCGTGACGGGAGTGCTGCACGACGAACAACGATGATTAATGAGAACTGTCATGATTAAGGTCAGCTTACTTCAGCCGGCGTGTTCTATCAGTATGAATTTGATATCACGACGGTACTGTAGCACGCCAAATCACGACGGATGATGTATATACTGTTTTTTCACTTTAAAATATAAATCTATATACTGTTTGTACTGTTTTATTTTTTATGTATTTTTTACTTTTGAAATTTGTATATATTGTTTTAATATACTATTTTATTTTTATATACCATTTTTATTATTTATATATATATATTGTTACAAAAAAATAAATTATATGTACTGTTATTACACTATTAGTATGCTATAGATATTGTTGTCATGATTTCGGCATGTTACAGTACGTCATGATATAATTAGGTCCTGAGAGTATATATAGTATAAAAATGGTAGATAAAATGTATAATAGTATATATATATAATAGAGAATACATATAGTATAAAAATGGTAGATAAAATATATAAAACAATCAAAATGTATAACAGTACATATATAATAGTGTATATATTAAAACACGCTGTATAGATTACACTAAATCATTAATTTATATATGAAACAACATATATTATATTTAAATAGTGTATTAAAAATAAAATTGGAATATATTAAAAGAATATATAAAATAAAAATATATATAATATGGGTAGTATTTGAAAGTTGTATAACAAATCTTGTATTTTGGCTGGCCCACTAAATGCCATTTCAGCTGATGGCTACATTATCAAGGCCACTCAGTGGCTTACCTCTCATAAATTTCATAATACAACACTCGTCGCTGCATCACGCCCAAAATCCCGTCGTGATTTAGCAACCCCCTTATTTGAAATCCGGTGGTAATTTCGAGCTTTCGTGTATAATTTCTGTTTTAACTGATGCTAACAAACAGTAATGACTGCAGCTACACAAGCTGTCTACCTTGCTGATTGATTATTGACTATTTTCTGATTTTGAAGTCATTGGTTTCAACAAATCTGTTTGTTGGGTTAGTTTTGTCAACATCTTTGGTTGTATGGTGTTGAGGATTTCTTGTTAGGATATCGAATCCAAAATCAATATGAGCGAATAGTCTTGTTTTTGTTTCCCTTAAGAAGTTGATCGTGTAGAACTTTTCTAACTAACGAATTTGATTATTTCCGAATTTTTGGATGTTATACGACTTAATTGAATTTCTGGAATTCATAAATTTCTTAGTTTTCTGAATTTTCAAAATCCAACAAAAAGCAAGAAAATTAAAAAATTAGAAAATTCTAGAAGAAAATATATGTTCTGAATTTTTTCTCTTTGATTATATTTCCTGTTTAATTTTTTCTGAGTATTTCTGTTTTATCTTTTTTTTTCAGGAATTTCAAATCTTAATTATATTTTTAAGCTTTATTATTTTTGTCTAAAATGAGAGGGCTTTTAAATTTTACAAGAGTTGATAAATTTCATTCAGGTCCCTGTAATTTTTTTTTTGTTAGCTATGTGTTTTTTTTTTTTGGGGGGGGGGGGGGGGGGGGGGTGGGGGTGGTGTGGGGGTTCTGTTATTTGTGTGTTTGATTTGTTGGAAAAAATGATCTATTATTTTGCTCGCAAAAATTTCTATCTGGTTTTCTGTATTTTATTGCAATCGTAGAATATTTGAGCATTTTTTTCTCTTACTCGAGCATTTCTCTTCCCTTTTTAAATGTTTCATTTTATTTTTATTTCCGGTGATATTTTGTAGCATTCTTTTGTTTATAATTTCCGGTAATATTTGCGGTGATGTAATATCTTTCAATTAGTTGTTTTTTGAAATTCTGAAATTTTCTTATGATAATTTTTTATCAAAAACATTTGACTCGTGAATTTTTCTTTCAATTTGGATATGAATAATATTGGATGCAGAAATGGAATATTGATAAATTGAAAGATTTTGTAAATGGATTGTAAATATTGGTAGATGAAAAAATTGTAGGCAAATACAAAATATTGGTTATTTTTGTAGGATTTTTAAGTTGGGAAAAGATGGAAAAATTGGATAGATGAATTTATTAAAAATCGGGAAGATTGTAAACATTTTCCATACATAACAACTGATGTTTAAATACAGCTTTTGGATTATTTGAGTTGGGTCCACGACGTGATTGTAGCTGAAAGGAAGTATGAAATTACCAGCAAAAAATACATCATGGTGACATCAAAGACACATTTGTGTGGATAATAAGGGGACAATATATTATTATTATTATTATTATTATTATTATTATTATTATTATTATTATTATTATTGTAAAATAATTTCAAATCTTTATTTTTTTTTTAGCTTAGCTTTACGCCTTACAGACAAAAAGGATATTACTGAAACTTCTAAACTAATTAAGTTATTACTGATATAATAAAACTGACTAAAGTATTTGACAATACTCGACTAAAGTATCGGGAAAAATAGAAACAAAAAACTAAATGACATAGAACAGACATGACTAAATGGACTCAAATTTCTACTTTTTAAACTTAATCTGCAAACTCCAATCATCATATTGTGACTATAGTACTGCTCAGTTAACGTCCTGCAATACATAAATTTCATGTTATAATTCTAAGATAATTAAGCAATTGTTGGAATGTACAAAGAATTAAAAGAAAATTACGAATTCTCACCATCATAAGGAGGGTAGGCGGGTTGAGAATAACCAACAACAGGGGATGAAAATGGATCTTGGTTTCTCCAGTGCCTCTGACCTATTCGGTGTTCGTAATTATAGCCAAAAAATAAAATACAAAAAGAGGAGCAAAAAGAAGTCACCTAAGGAAAATATTCTATTTTTATATCTAGGATTTTAACTGTGTCATTTATAATAATAGTAACTGAATATTATGGAGAAATTTTTTTGATTCATAGGGAATACAGGAGGCAACAATTGGAAGAGAAATACATGTTCATGCTAAGCAAATAATTTGTACTTCTTAAACTTCTTGTAGTAACAAAAACATGAGATATAAAGTTTTGAAAATGGTTGCAAATAATCATAAAAAAGAAAAAAAAAATTATTAGTTAAATAAATAGAGAAAATAAGTAGTACCTAGTCGTTCCTGTCTGCCGTCGCCACCGTCGCCGCCGCCGCCACCTAGAATCATGAACATCATTATTAATAAAAATACAACCACTATAAGCTCGATCATCTTGACTGCTATAAGTATGATTTCCTATCTTGTGATTCTTTTTATAGCAGAAAAGAGAATAAAAATTTATTACGGTTGCTATGGAAGGATTATGGATTCCATATATACCGTATATCACTTCACATATTAAGACTGGGATCTCCATTAATTTGGCAACAACAACAATATGTATATCTCCATATTATTTTACATGTTATGAATTATGATACGATACCATATATTAGTTTACCTATTAAGATCGAGATCTCCATTAATTTAACATAATTCATTAGGCCTCATAACATAATAAGGAAATCTTAATGATATGGCACACGCGTGCTTTTTGGATTTAGAGAATTATTCTTGCATTTTTCATTCATTTTAGATTTTATTTAGATTCGTTTTAGTCTGTACTCTTTAATGCTATATTATTGACGTGGATGCTAGTTGGAATCCTCATCAAGCTTGCCGTTAATGCACATTTTTGTGACATAATTATTTAGGGACATATAGAGCATGATTACTGTAACACGACTGTTCACGACGGGTCCCAATAACAGTATATATATAATTCATTTTCTAATACAATATATATATATATATATATATATATATATATATATATATATATATATATAGTAGCTTATTAGATAAACTCTATATATATATATATGTTATTTAGTTTCTAATAACAGTATAAGCATAACAGTATATAAAAATGGGGAAACAGTATATAAAATGACAAAATAGTATATGAAAAGTTAAACATTACGTAAAAAATGAAAAAAACAGTATATCTACAGTGCGTCATGTTACAGTCGTTCTACAGTTCCATCAAATTTTCAATTAAGAACAAAGAACAAATATCATGTTCTCATTTTGACATAGTATGAAGAGCTAAAACTAAATGTTGAATCAAGATCTTTATTATGCCAAATAGTTATTTCATGAAATTTTATTCAAAATAAAGATAAATGAAATAATGAATATGAGATAATAAGATGATGAATGTCACATGTGATATTCACAACATCATACAACAAACAAATTAGAAAATAAAAAATTATAATATTTTCTATTTTGATAGACTGAGACATAAAAAAATAAAAAAATAATAATAATTTATCTCATATTAAAAATATTATTTTTTGTCTTACTTTTCATTATTTATTATTTTAGTAAATGGAACTGATATTATTTGTTATCTTAGTTTTCATTATTTGTTATTTTAATAAATGAAAATGACTCATTACATGATTTTTTCTATTAGACAGAGTGGGACATAATAAAAAAAATATAAAAATAATAATGTATCTCGTATCAAAAAAATATTATATTTGTCTTAGTTTTTCTTTATTTATCATTTTAATGAATGACTAATATTATTTTTTTGTCTTCGTTTTTTTTATTATTTTAATGAATGAAAAGGAATAAAAATAAATGAAAGAATGAATATGAGATAATAAAATGATGAAATGTAACATGTCATATTAACAACGTCAAAGAGTAAAACTACAATTATGTGAGAACAAATAAATTAGAAAATGAAAAATTATAATTTTTTCTATTTTGATTGAGTGGACATAATAAAATATATAAAAATAATAATTTATCTCATATTAAAAAAAAATTATCTTAATTTTTTATTATTTATTATTTTAATGAATGAAAATGATATTATTTGGTGTCTAAATTATGCATTATCTGTTATTTTAATGAATGGAAATTACTCGTTACGTGATTTTTTTTTCTATTTTCAAAGTGAGACATAATAAAAAAATATAAAAAATAATTTAACTCATATTAAAAATTATTATTTTTATCTTTGTTTCTCATTATTTATTATCTAATTATATTATTTTTTGTATTAATTTTATATTATTTATTATTTTAATGAATAGAAATGACTCATTATATGATTGTCCATAAATGAAGTTCCTACTAAATTTTCATTAAAACTAAAAGGCCAAAATTTATTCGTACCCTATAAAATCTCAAAATTTCACGTATACCCCCTATATACAGTGAAAAACCATGATGTTATAAACCCATCATCCATGTTTAAGTTTTCATTATGTATGCAATATGTAGAGGTGTCAACGGGTCGGATATTATCCGAATCGATCGAACCGGATCCGAAAAATATCCGAATCATAATATAAAATCTGAATCCGGCCACATCCGGATCCCGATCCAGGTCTTTTATTCAGATCTGGATCCGATATTGAATTTTAGTGTCGATTCTGCTCCGGGTAATATCGGGATCCGGATAATTTTCATAAACATGTACTTATTTTTTGTCCCAAATTTTGCTTGTATTGAAATGTCCATAATATTAATAATTTACTAGTTTGAAAACATAATAAGACCATATAAAGCGAATTTCCCCTATATACAATTCTCCTATTTTCCTAACTTGATGACACGTGTGATTTTGTAAATTCTTTTGTGACCTTTCCTATGTAATATTTTATGTAGCAAATCTAAAAATGAGATAAGATAAGTTCTTGTGTAACCTATTAAGATTTTCTGTACCATATGTGTCATAGTGAATCAGACAAAAAATATATGGGCACACTAATTTGGTAATATGATATAATTGTCTTTAGGCGGGTAGTCAAGAGGTCTTGGGTTCAATTCCTGCATAGAGTAGGGTTAGTAGGGATTTTAGGAGGGGTTTGGGATGGAGGGTTTAGGATTTAGTATGTGTGAGTGTGTGTGTAAGCCTACGGATATTTTAAAAAAAAATATATGATATAATTACATCTATGTATTTTAGTGTAGCGAGTCAATTCAGTTTTTTCTCAACCAGCCAGAATATTTTTGTACCAAAACAGGCATAAAGAATCACTTAAGTAAATGTCCACATTAATAGAATAAGATAATATAAATGCATCTATCATGTAAGGGGTCATCTAACATATACATTAACATTATAAATGATTCATTACATACTTTAAATTTTAAAAACATGGAACATGACAATACTTCCTTCATCATCATTTTTTTTAAGAGGGAGTTAGGTACACTCAGTGAAATGGGTATTAACAAAATACTTCGCATCAAAGTTTAAAATTTTGTAAATATTTAATAACAACATATAATTTTTTATTCTCTTTTTTGTCTCTAGAAAATTAGATGGATTTATAAAATAAAAGATTTTAAACTATAAAAAAATCATAAAAATATAAAAGAGAAAATTATATTTTAATTAAAATGAAATAATATTTTTTATAAAACAAAAGAAAAATATTAAGTAATTAAAAATAATAAAATAAAATAATGTATCATAAATTATATTATAAGAGATCGCAAAAATAATATCATCAAATTAAAATGTCAAAATGTACATAAGAATCGTTAATTCGGAAGTAATTGCTATACAATAATTCATATAAAAATGACAACAACCTAGGTGGTACACCAAAACCAAGGCTCTTTATTTCGTGTAGACTATACTCACATGAACAGAACAGGCGCACTCGAGACCACAAGCACCGAGATCCCTCGTATAAATCATCCGTCAGGAGTTCATATGAGGAGGGTCAGTACGCCCGTAAGAGCGGTCGAGCTATCCCGAGGTCCTAAGCAGTCACAAGAAGAACCAACCAGCTGCGTCTTACCAAACTAACCAACCCTTAACATCCCCCCCCCCCAACCCCCTTATATCCACCTATATGTGATAACCAATCCATTTCCACCACCATCCACCTATTCTTCAAACCACCAAAGGGGGAGGGAGTCAGACGGTTTTATGATCTTACAAGGGCCAGGACGCGAAGTATAGACGAGTCCCATAGTGCAGTCTTTTTATCGCACTCAACGAGCCGCGCACACGCAATGAAGGAACCAACTCAGGTGCAGGCGAAACAAAGGGATGAAAGGCGAGTTCCTGACTTAGCCAAGGAGAAAGAAGAAAATCAGGCGAGCAACTCGCCCCGCAAAGGAGGACTGTGGAAGAAGGTACGATTCGCTCGACTTAACCAAGGAGAAAATAGGAAATCAGGCTAGCAACTCTACCCACGATTGGAGATGCGACACAAGAGGAGAAGTCTGAGTTGCTCGAAAAAATCAGGGAGTAAAAAGGAAAAATTAGGCTAGCAACTCGACCCCAAAGGAGGAATGCGGAGAAGAAGTTTGGGTCTCTCAATTTAGCCAAGGAGAAAAGAGGACAATCAGGCTAGCGACTCAACTCGCGATAGGAGGCACGAACAGAAGTAGACTCGACAACAAGAAGAAGAAAATTCGTGATAAAAAAAATTGATTTGAAAAAGAACTCATCAAATTTGGCGCCACCTAAAAGAGGAAGAATACAAGTCGCGAATCAAGGCCAAGATAAAGAGAAGAATAGAGGCCGTGACTTACGCACAACCAACCCAGAGGGCGAGCTGCCAAAGAAGAAAAGCCCAAGAGAGAAGAGAAAAATTAAATGGCTCGCAGCTCGCCAGTCCAGGGGGACTAAAGTACGAGCGACCAAATAGGGCTAAGGATAAAGGAAGAAAGAAAAATTAAGTCGGTCGCTCGCAATTAGGAGAAATCCTTTTAGAGACCGTTAGTTGAAGGTGGATGCTTTGGAGTAACATCTGAACAGAAGTATGAAGGGCTAAACTGGGCAAGTTGAAGTGGCGCCGCGATCTTGAAAAGACGAAGATCCTAAATATCGGCTCGTAAGTAGAAAATAAGCGTTTTTTAATCATAAAAAAAAGTCAATCATGGATGCACCAAGGAGAAAGAGCGACATCTGCGCTCGCGAGAGATTACCCGCACGATGAAGATTGAGCTTGGTAAAAAGACTTTCCCACAAACTAACAAGGCAAATCAAACGTCTTAGAATTGCCGCAATTGTGCCCGCGCATCAGAGTAAAACCACGAGATGATCAAACCCTGATTAGGAAGAGAAGAGAATAATACCTAACCATGTACCTATATATCCATTCCACCCATAATCCACCAAAGAGGGAGCCTGTTAGGTTTGGCACGGTTAACGGGGACCGAGTAATTGGTCATCTTCAGCAAGGCGCGCCCATGTTCGAGAGGGCAGTCCCCCGATGGACGAATGATTTTATGCGAGGGACTGAAGAGCAAGAAGGATGCGGGTGCGCGAGTGAGAGTACATGTGAGGCATAATCATCGCACGGGTAAGATAAGCCAGACGTTTGGTCCGGAGTTGTCACTTACTCGGGACGAGCAAAAGTAAGCTTGGGTGAATGTGATAGGGGTATTTCATATTGATGTTTACCGCCTATCTTGTATCTTACTTTCTCCATTTTAGTTAGTTATTTTAGTATTTTATTTATGTTTTAGTTAAAGAACCAAGTTACTGCCTATATCATATCTGTTTATAGGAATTGGAGCAAAAACACCAAAAAGGATGCAAAAGAGGTGCAAGGAGACTGGAGCGTGTTTATCGCACCACAGTCCCAACCGCGGGTGCGGTACCACTTGACAGGATCATAAGAAATCGCAACTCAAGAGGAGCGGCTCAGCAGCATCCAAACAAGGAAGGAAACACCAATACTGAAATCACGGAGTGATTGATTGGCAATTGAAGAGGGAAACCAGCAATGCCAAGTAGGCGCGGTCAGGACGGAGTAGATCGGGAAGGAATAATCATGAGTTAATTGCTCGAGGATTTGCAAGGATCTCATGATACGTATCTTACCAAACAACAGATCACCCCCCACGCAATCAACACTTGAACCGACGAGGCACGACGGTAGCCAGTTCGAGGGGAGCAAGGAATGCCACAAATCATAAAGGGCTCGCACCTTGGTCAAGCTTCCCAAGGGTGCGAGTCCTTTGATATAAGAAGGATCCCGCTTATCAGCATTAATAAGAAGGATAAGAAGAAGCAACCCAAAGGAGTAACTGAGCGATAAACGAACCACTAAGTCCTAGATCGCTCTCTACCAAACAACATATCACCCCCGTGAGAGCATTGACAAGCGAGCGCGGCTTACCTTTTACTTTACTTTCTCTCCCAACAAAATAATAGATTCGGTTTGGATTGAATAACAAAATCTAGTCCAATACTCCAACTTAACCTCCCTACAAGCTTGCTACAACACGAGGTCGTGAGGGTGACCAACCAAGCAAACTGAGGTCTACAAATATCGAATTGGATCCTGAATTTTATCTATATACACAACCATCAACACTCTACCACTCTTAGACTCCTTCCAAATCAATCGATACACAATGTGTGCATTTCTAATTGGTTGAAATATGACCTCAAATCTTCTTCTCTACACATCATGAAACAATATGTCTATCTTGATCCAATCCCATGTGTGATCTTGAAAATTATACAAATCCTTGACCTTGGCTTGGGACTGTTCTTATTCCTAATGTATACAATAGATCTCCATGTAGCATAACAGTTGGTTCTTCTGTTAACATTCCAGAGTGATGATCTTGGGTAATACTTTGTCTTCATTATCTGGATCCATAAGGCTTTCTCATCAGTAGCCATTCTACCCAACAATTTTAAAATGAAGCCTTCATTCACATAAACTAAATCATTCAGTCTAACACCACCATACTCTTTAGGTGTAATTATTTCTTACTAGGAACACCATGCCATATATCTACCATTTTGGTGATGGCCATTTGATGACCAAAATTGTTTTATTATTATTTTGGTTACAGATTTAATGATGGCTTCGGGAATTAAACTTACGGCCATATGAAAGGCTAGAACTGTTTGTAGTACTGATTGAATAAGTATCACCCTCCCAGCTTTCATTAGGATATATTTTTTCCATGCAGCCAAGGTCCCATGGATAAGAAACTGCGTAAATACCTTTCTCCTTGGTCACTATTCCTTGATGAGAAGACTTTAAAGACTGCCCTTCTCACTTTAGGCGTTGTTACCCCACTGAACCAAAAGACTGATTAATCTGGATTGACTTTTTGCCCTGAAACAGATTCATACCAGTGTAAAGCCAGTTTGAAATTCTCTGCTCCCCAAATATTAGCTTCTGCAAAAAAAATCAAATCATCCGCATACATTGCATGGGAGATTGGTGGTGCAGTTCTTGTGAGTTTAATTTCTTTAATATATTCCATTTCCTGGAAATGAGCCAAAATTCTAGAGAGAACATCGGTTGCTATTATGAAGAGAAATGGGCACAAGGGGCATCCTTGACGTAACCCTCTCTTTGAAGTAATAAAATCCCCATTGCTAGTACCATTTACCATAAATGAGTATCGTGTTGATTTTATGAATCCTTCCACCAATTTTATAAATTGATCCGGAAAGCCATAAGCCTTGAGTGCACTTACCACAAAACCTCATTCCATCCTATCGTATGCTTTACTAAGATCAATTTTAAGGGCAAATTCCAATTAAAAGTAATCTCTTACCCCAAATGAATGAAGAATCTCTTTTACTAGAAGAATATTATCATAAATAAAACTACCTTGTGCAAAGGCAGACTGGTTTGGAGAAATAATCGATGAGCGAATGTGATTGGCTAAGCATGTTCTTAATATTCTGAAGGAAGTGTCTTCCATGTCACTGAAGCCCACGGTACTCAGACAATCTTGCACGTGGGCCATGTCAAAGCTAAGAATGTGGAGGATTGTCATTGGAAAGAGGTATGCGGAAAATGGCGTCCAGCATAGGTCCTGCCAAAACTGTTTGTGTTAGATTCTATTTCACCGATACTCATACATGGTTAAACTTAACTGAGCAAGGAAGTCGGACTTAGTCTCAGGCACAAGATGGGATAATACACCGGGAATATGATACCCAGTGTATAAAAGACAAGAGTTGCATATGATACAATTTGAAGTGTTCCTACCTAAATAATTGAGCAATAAGGGTTGCGCCAAAGCGCACTTAATGCTCAATAAAATACGGATCTTGACTCACTATGAAACTTCACTAAGTTGATAGTTTCCGAATCAATACTAGTGAACGTGATTGATTTGAAGAAAATAATGAGAGTACAATATATGAAACAAAATTAGGAAAATTCTAATTTTAAATAATAAACTTTACATTGCGTATTAAACTTGTAGAATGAATTTGAGATTTTTAATCTATCCTTGAGAAGGATAAGCTCGATTGCACAAACTTCCCTGAATGGTTCAGGACTCTGAGAATCATTCTTAAGAGTAAAGGAAAGTTGTACATCCTTGAGACTCCCATCCCAAATCCACCGCCTTCGACCGCTTCGGGAGTCGATCGAAACACTTATCAAAAGTGTATTGGTAATATGATTGTAATATGAAGTACATTGGTAAAATATTGATTGTAATATGAAGTACATTGGTAAAATATTGAAATAATTCAATACGCAAGAAATGTTCTTGCTTATGGTGTTCATATGAATGATGAAAGACATATGAATGAGATTCTATATTTTCAGTCATACATTGAAATGATTTAATATGCAAGAAAGAATTCTTATTTATGGCATTCACATGAACAATACAAGAATATAAGAATTAGATTTTATACCTTCAACCATATATTGAATATTCAATATGCAAGAAAGAGTTCTTACCTATGGCATTAATATGAACGACGAAAGACATATGAATTGAATTCTATATACTTTCAACAATATATTGAAATAGTTCAATATGCAAGAAAAAGTTCTTGCTTATGGTGTTCATAAGATGAAGACATATGAATTGGATTCTATGATTATCATTCATTTATTGAAAGAATTCAATATACAAGAATGAGTTCTTGGTAATGCATAAGAATCTTCATCCATACAATATACTGAATAAAATTTGTGCAATATGCTTGTAGCATAAGAGAGCAGATAATAGTCATTGGATGAATAGAGTAAATATCCTAACTCCTTATGAAGAACTAAGAAATTATCCGATCTATGATGAACTGTGTAGTGAGTACACTAGCAAGAGCTTCCTGACATGGATCATTATCGCAATTCGGTTATTTTGAATACAATAAGTTGGAAAGTGCTCCAAACATGATACAATAACTGAAACAAGACCACATTGTTGCTTTAGAAGCGGACAATAGGTATGTTTAAATCAAAACTTGATCCTGGAACTAGGAGTAGTCCCGAGTGCTCTTAAAGCCTGACGATTTATGTTATGAACAAAGAGTCGCTCAGACTAGAGCAACAAGGATACAAGCACCTATTTCAAAGGTTCTCGACTAATGATAGAGATCATTAAAGACATTACAAGTTTTTGCAATATAAATTTCTATAATCTAATAGGCATATTTTCTCGCTAGTAGAACATGAAGGTCATGTTGCCTAAAGAGCATTCGATGCTTAGAGTTGGCCGAACGCAAGTGGGAGACTGAAGGAATTATGCCCTAGGCCAAAGAGTTGAATTAGAGATTAGATTATGAGAAACACATTTATTCATTTAATATATGAATGAGTGTATAGGTGACTAATATATATATGTATATTAGATCAACCATGAATGACACTTAGGGTTCACGTCATCAGAATACGTGATTCTGATAGTAGAATCGTGAACCAACGAATGACATTCTAAACTGTCCCTAATGATATGTAGGATGTTTATAGAGATAAACATACTTCAGGTAAGAAGCTACATAGCCATACTAGTATATTTGCAAACTGGATGATCATGTTCTGCTGATCATGGACATAGGGATGTCAAGTTAAGAATACAGGTATGTGTTAGAGAACACGTATTGGACTAACCACACTATGAAGATATGTATGATACAAGTCATTAGTGATTCTCATATAAATAGTGTGCTTGTTCCTACGATCTGAGGTCATCATGGATTCTTGTATATAGAACGGCATACTTTGATTAAACTAGGACTGAATCATGACGAGGAATGTAAGTGACCAAGATGGGATTTGTAGATATTTATAGATGTTGTATTACTAAATTTATAGATATTTCAATGAATTCAAAATTTGGGTAAAAAATGGACACCGTATTTGAGAATATGGGTCAAAAAATGGGTGCCCATTTTTCCGGATATTTTTCGGATCCGGATCCGGATACTACACCAAAATCCAATACCGTATCCGGATCCGGATCCGGATCTCAACGGATCCGAATTTTTCTATTCGGATCCGGTCCGGTCCGGGTAATATCCGGACTGTTTTCACCCCTAAGAACGATTCGTGCATCGCCAGACTTCCTCCCTCTCTCGCTAGCTCCGCCCCATTCTCTGGCTCCTTCAAATCGCCGGACTTTTCCCTCTCTCTCACTCGCTACCTTCAATTTGGAACACAGAAATCGAAATCGACGGTCTCACTCTTCGATCTCTCCGAGGCATCTGTCCATCGAGACGTCTCTCTTCCTCTCAGAATTCAACGGAAATTTCGTTATCCAGGTTTTTTTCTTTCTAATTTTACCATTTACATGGATTCTTTTTGCGTTTCACTTGAAGTTCTTACTAAAAATATTGGGTCTCAATTTTAGGGCTTCAGTCCTAAATAAGGTTTCCCAATTCCATCGTCTTTTATTTTCTGTGTTTACATTTCTGCTTGGTGTATATTTAGACAGTTTTAGCGCCTAATTGATTATAATTTCTGTCAAATTCATTCCTGAGTTGGTGTTTAATATCAGATTTGTCACACCCAAAACCAAAATAGAAATCCCAACTTTGGATCGAGTGTGGCAACCCGCCACATACCTTTGTATGTCAGGCTTCACAATGGTTATCTAATATAAAACTTTAATACAAAACAAACAATAATCACGGAATAAAATATTACAACCCTTTAAATTACGAAATAGCGGAAGCGAAACGAATTGAGACGTGAAAGTCTCCGAAAGAACACTTAATCAAAACCAAAGAAAAAGGGTTGCAGCTTCATAAACGTGATTTCTTCTACGAACGTTCTCACCACCAGATTCTTCTCGCTTGAAGCACTAACAACTGCCTACTCCAGCCTAGCCCCAAAACATACAAAAAAAAAAGATCGAAATACAAAGGAGTGGTTAGTCACAATTGCGACTAAGTGAGGAGATATTTTGGGACTAGCTTATTAAGACAGCCATATATAGTCTCAAAACTAACCCCAAATCTCGCTCAAAACAGTTAAGTAAAATAATATAGAAAAAATTGAAATCACACCAAATATATATAATGAATACTATAATATAATAATAATGATAATTGCAAAATGCGGAAGCGTATAAAAACTCTTTTCAAAAACTTTTAATATTTCTCAAAAAGTAAAAGATTCCAAATCTTTCTTAATTCTCAACTTCTCAAAACTAAATAGTTTCCTTCTTTCAAAACACAAGTTTATAAATAATGTAATCTTAGGTTTATACTAAAATATATTAAGTTGAGGTTTGGTTTAGCTTTCAACTGAAGTGTCAGATGCGACAGGATAGCTAATCCATGCCTATCTAGAGATCACATTTTAGGCCTAGGGACCGCGCATCTTTGACACAAAGCCTGACGTCCTGGGTACCACTCGCGCCGAAACCTCGCACATTACATCATACATGTGAAGGAATTTTTCACTACATCTAGTACTAACCTTTCCTCAAAGACAAAAATAGAGGTCATGGATTCTCACAAATCATATATCACAAAATCACATTTCACAAATTCACATGACCTCCTTCTTTCACAAAATCTCAAATAATATAGATATATCGTAATATATGTGTATAAACCGGATCCCCGAAAAGGAACCCTAAAAAATATATCATGCATAGAATACATATATAAATAACACATACTGAAAAATAGTATAATATATATTATCCTCAAAAATAAGTTTCTCATTCAAAAAGATTTTCTATTTAGAACCTCATCACAGAAAATAATTAGATTATAATAAATCCACTCTAAACAATTCTACCCAAAAATATGGTTTATAAACCGTTCGGTCGTAAAACAAGAGCCTAAACCCGATTCATGGCTTAATTCGACCAATGACGGTCTAGTCTTAATAAGAATTTAAAAGAGGGTAATAGTGAGAAATCACTCACAAACAGTCCAGCAAAGCAATTTCTCAATATTCGCTTCTACGTAGCAAGGCCACGCAAACTCACAATATCCGAATCGGCTCCGCACAAACTCACAAATTCGGAATCGGCTCCACAAGCTCACCAACTCCTAATCGGCTTCACACGAACCACACAAACATAACGAGCTGCTCACAACCCTAACTGCCCAACAACCTCCTAAACAAAAACCCACAAACAAGAAACCCTAAAACCATCAAATACACGAAAGTTCACTTCCTCATACTTATGTTATTTTAGGGGCAATTTTTAATAAAATATATTGTACAAATAAGTTCAAGATGCACAAATAAATGGTACATGAAAGACTAAATATTGACTTCGAAATTACATAACCAAACAGACTATTTTAGTTCAATTAACACTAGCAACAATATAATACGAAGACTGAAGGAAAGTATATAAATTCCCATGTTACTGACTTCAAAGAATGACATTAAGAAATGAACAAGACAGACTTGATCAACCATTTTTATTGGATCAGATTTTGATCTTAAATAATCATAAGCAAGATGGTACACAAGTAAATAAGGATCTAACTTAAAAACTGCCAACAACTAAACCGCTAATAACTGGTCAAACATGAAAAGGAATAATCAAGGAGAATAGATGAAATAATGATATAACATCTTACCATGCATCCAAGGCCTATTGATCAGATCAAAGAAACAAAGTCGCAACAACTCAAGAGTTCCCAAATCAGATGCAAAGAAAGCTTCAGCTAAAAGACACTAACTCTTCTTATGCCATGAGCAGACCATTAATAATTGGAGGAAACAAAAGGAATAAGGAGATGTGTAGTTGATTCCACTAATTGAGGGAAAATGAAAATATCCAACAATTCTTCCTTCTCTTGGATTTGTAAGGAATACTGAAGATTAGATGAAAATGATCTGAACCTTGAAACAATGGCGGCTGCACATTGATCTACCTATCACTCTACAATCCTCCTAATTGCAATATTGCAGAATTCTAAGACATTAAGACTATTACGGCCCAGAAGCCCAACGAAATTCAAATCAGCTCACAATAATATAATTACTATATTTATATCTTAAAGTTTAGGAACTTATAATATATTGTTCTTTTTCTTATAAAGTTAAGAAATCAAAAATTAGTTGGTTGAACAGCAATATTTATAAGTCAAAATAACTCTTTAGTACTTCTAAATATTATTCACATAATCATAATATTTTATATAATCTTAAAATATAATAATAAGTTTATTATATTGATATTTATCAAAATAACCAAAATGCCCTAATTAATAAGTATGAAATTTCAGTATTTGACTTTCTAGGTTTTATGACTCCTAAATCTGACTTCTTAAAATCCACCACTAAAAAACAAGAATCAAAATTCTAGATACGCACACAAAGAATTTGAAATCCTGAATAATATCAATCCAAGATTTGGTATTTTACAAGATTCTTGAATTCGTTCTTTCTCATGGTTAATCCTGACTTTGTTTTTAATGCCAACTTCTTTAATTGGTGATTACTTATGATTCATTTGCTGCTATAGATTTTATGCCCTACTTTTGCTTAACAAATTTTTCTCTTTAATCGTATTCTGAACTTTCAGATTAGTATGCTAAACCTAGCAATTTCATATATCAGGTCTGAATTACAATGATATTTCACATTTGTATGACATGGCCTGAAAATCAGTCTGATATATATTTGATTTGGTTGTTGGATAATGTGTTGGAGCATAATTTTATTCTTGCATGATTTATATTCTATATTCCCCAAAGTTTTAGTATGTTCAAAAAGTTTCGTCTCTCACTAATGTTGAATCGATTGTTCAGATATGCCATGCTCCCATGTTCTATTAGTAGAAACAGATTAAAGATTACTTGGCGCTGCTTTTTTAATAATTTATTAATCGGACAATGTTCATATTGAATTGATATTTCAACTAAGCATAATAACAAATATATATTTTTATCTTTTCAATTTTTAGAGGGTTTATCTTGAACCAGCGATTCAAGGAAGAAACAGTTAGTTCAAGCCAAAATGGATGGCAAAACTTTTCTTTCCTAATTCCAATTACGGATAAAAATAAAATTATTAGACACGACGAAAGGTATGCGTTTGTGTTATTATTTTCTCTATTCCACACTTTTTGAAGTGTCGATTTTCAGTACGAACTATTTAGGCTTAATTGCACAATTTTAGGATAAACTCAGGCTAAATTGAAGTTTAATTGCATAAAAATCTTGGGTTTATCTTATTTATTTGCTAATTCAAGGTTTCTTGTTCAATATTAGCATGTTATAAGTACTAATATGGATTAGACCCTTTTTGGCACCTTTTTTTTTTATGGCTTTCTTTCGTTATTGCATAAAAATTATGTACTGATGTGCTTTCAGATGTTGGTCTTTTGCTCTTGATTTCTTGAAAGAAATTAGCAAAAAAGATGGATAAATGTGTTATTTTGTTTTGTTTCAGATAATTCAAGATGTGTTTCAGCTTTGAAACTCTTCAATCTCCAACAAGTTATAGCTTTTTTTATCACAATCAATAATTAGATCATCCAATTTAAATCCAACTTTTTACTCTGTTTATATTAATTTTTTCTTATTCATTGAATTTCAATCCCAATTACCAGGTTTGTTCTTGTGATTTATTTTTTCTTAACCGTCCTTAGATGTTTGACTCAATGCTTGAGAGAAACATATGAATGGTACATGATATTCGTTGTATCTTTCATCTGTATTTCTGTATTTCAATGTAATAGTTAGAACCTTAGAATAACTCACTAATTCGTGCTTATAATAGTAAAATAATCTGATTCTTTAATTTATCTCTTACTTTTATTCATAAGGTTCAATTTTTTAACATATTTTAGGTGGAGCATATGCTTGGTTAGCTAGAATGGTGTATAATGCTTGGTGAGAACAGTATATTATTTTTTTTCATTTAATTGTATTCTCGTATTAAACCCAATATAAATATTTGCATGATAAGTTGATCGTTCTTTTCAGTTAACAAAGAAGGAAACTGAATTGGTACAATGATTAAGCAACTAAAAGCCATTTTAATCATATTATATTGTTATTGATTAGTACTTACTATTTAATTTGTTCTAACATTATTAATTTTCTATATTGTTTAGGAATCAGATATAATGGATTACGAGAGGCTGTTTTGACAACAAGCCTCCTTCGGCTAAGATCTTTTTTATTATTTATGTATTTCTTTTCAAACTTGTAATATTGAAACTTTAATAATATTTCAAAATTAAAATTAAATATTTTTTGGAGATCCACGTGAGACAATATACTAATTTACCTTGCAGCAAAATATTAGAAATCCTTTTATTTTATTTCTGTTAAATTAACCTTGCAACCATTACATTTTCTACTTAAATTGCAAACCGTTAGAAAAAAGTCTACCAAGTATTTATATTTTCCCATCCATTTAAGTGCTAAAATTTATTTTGGAACATATACCATTCTTTTATTCAACAAATTTTGAACTATACTTTTCATTTTCTGAATAGGATTGTAAAACAAGACTAACAACTAAAACTTACAAAAGAAAACATGATTTTTTATTAATTTTGATTAGTTTATGAATTGTGGATTTTGAATAAGTTTTGCATGATTTTGATTAATTTATGATTCATGATTTTGGGACTAATTTTGATTGAATTAGTAATTGATATAAAAGAAACTAATTCATCAGCTAAAACAAAATCCATGATTTCTAACAAATCAAACACATAAAACAACAATTTTAGGAATATATGATTTGTAATACATCAAATCAAACAGACAACATTAATCATCAAGGACATTTGCATTTGATTATTCATGTATACTGAACTGGAAACATGCCGTAAAACTGCACAAAAGCCCTTCCATTCTTAAATAAATAACAAAAAAGCCCTTCCATTCTTAAAGAAATTACAACAAATCCCTTCCATTCTTAAAGAAATTACAAAACACTTCCATTCTTAAAAATATTACAAAAAAGTCCCTATCATTCATTAATTAAACTCGTGTCATTCATTTTTGTTATGCTTTATTTTGTTAAGAAAATCATTTCCGTCTTTCTCGTTGACTCCATCACGCGCCCTTAAACTCTCACATGTATGTGTTCTTTGGCTTATCAGTCCAATGTTATATCTGTGTGTGCTTTGTGTGTGTGTCCGTATGTGGCCGTTTTTGTCATATATATATTTAGAGATCTTTATATACACTGATTTCGATACATATACTGTGTTTGTATGCAAAGACTTCTTTTTCTCGTGTATATACTGATGTTATTATGTATGTACTGTTTTTTGTAATATATATACACGCATCTATCCAACCATTATTTATTTCACTACTAAAAATTCATCCAATGTTATACAGAATTGATTCATTATAATATTCACTCATTTTTCTAATACATCTTCTGAATAGTTGAAATGTCATTAGTCTCCAACTTCTGAAATAGGCAACAAAATTGACCCTAGAATAACAAAATTGTTACAGGTTATTAATTCAGCCTATATTATTACTTTTATCTGTATTTTTATTTTTTTGGGTTTTCATGCAAGATCTCGGAATAAGAATATGGTTATGAGAAAAAGGAAGAATACTGGCAGTAAAGCCCTCATATGCAAACTGCAAAGAATATTGTCATAACTTGCATTTAAATATAAGATATTTTTCTATTTGTTTGATAAAGGAAAAATCGCAATTATTTGACAATAAGGAATAAAATTGAAACCATTAATATCCAGGCGTCCAAAGTTGGCTTCCAGACCATTAATAACTCCAGCAAATGAATTGTTCTTCTGTATAGAAAAGTGGTAAAAAAAAAAGAAACAAGTTCTAAAACATTAGGTAATTCAGACATAAAACTCATGCTTCAAAATTCAGACCTAAACAAGTCTAATTAATCCAATTTATCCCTAATTACTTCAATTAAATCCTAATTAGACCTGATAATGCCCAAAATTCGGACATAAAAAATCCTAGTTCAATTATTTTGGCCCTAATACCTGCAGTTAAATCATAATTCACACTAATAATCCCAAAATCCAGTCCGAAACAACATTAGTTCATCAAATTTACCCTAACTAGACCCAATTTCATTCAATAAATTTTAATTCATATCAAATCTCAATTAAAAAAAGACCAAATCAGCAAGAATAGAAGCTAGACTAAAAAGGAGAAACTTTCAATCAGATAGAAAGAAGTTCAGTATACCTGATAGAAGAGAGCAGTCCATCGAGAAATAGGTTCAGTCTAGCTGCTACATTTCTGTCCAGGGGCTTCGTGCTAGCAGGTTTCGTTTCAGAGCAGCGAGCTTTGTCTTCGCTTGAGAGAGATCTGCAGGCGCGTGCTTTGGAGAAGAGAGTTCTGGAGGTGAGAGAGGCTACATGTTCTATTCTGTACGTGAGAGCTGAAGAGAGAGAGGAGAGAGGGGCTGGACGAAGGAAGAGGGACACGGAAAATTTAAAGATATATATATATATATATATATATATATATATATATATATATATGGGAGGGGATATACAGATCAAAATTTCTACCAATTTTTCTAAACATAACAGAACTTTGAAAATTTCTGTCTGTGCCATCCGTCCCATATATATATATATATATATATATATATATATATCTCAGTTTATTCTCTTTTTAAATGTTTCTGAGTCATTGGATTATGTAAAACTAATATACTATGAAAATGTTGACAAACAATTAATTCCAACACTCATGTGTGCTATTCAATTCTCCCGAAGATGCTAAAATGTTTTATGATGCTTACTCTGATTGTTGGTTTTAAAACGTGATGTTATGGACATCACTAAGATAAAAAGGACAAAAATATAATGAAAATTTTTCCTGTCAAAAAGCCCGGAAATATAAGTCGAGAACTCAAACAGTCAAAGCTAAAAGGAAATGCCCTACAATAAAAACAAATCGTCCTGCACCCATTACTGTGAAGATAACGGAGGACAAACAGCACAAACACACTTGTCATCATTAGTTAGCTAAATATATTCACATCCACTAATATGTCTCCAACACACCATTAATTCAAGATCCTAATTAGAAGAAAAATGGCCCGGGCATCTTCCACAGAACCCTCAGCAGAACAGATTACTTTTTTTAATTTTTAGCATTAACTGTAAATTTAGAAAAGAAATTAGTCAAAAAATAAAATAAAATAAGTTTGTTCCGGCAACAAGCTTGGCGGAACAATTTATATTTTTTTGCCCTAAAAAGACTCTGAAAATTTATCAAAAAAAAAATTTTAATATAAAAAAAAAAAAACACTGTTCCGCCACTCTCTGTGGCGGAACAGTGCACAATATTTTTTTTTTTTTGCAGAATACGCTTAATGATCACTGCGGAACAGTATTTTTTAGCCTAATTAAGATTTTTTAAGAAAAATTAAAAAATATACCATGTTCCGCCACTATCAGTGGCAACGGTAGTTTCTTAATTATTTTCAAAAGGATGGTATTTGTTTAATTATTTTCCAAAATAGTTGTATTTAAAAAAAATTCTCTTAATTCCATGGTTGCATAAGTTTGTGCACTCTTTGTACAATTACCAGTAGGTGCAACGCTCTCTCCACTTCGGGAATATATTTAAATTTGATATTTTGAAATTTTGGAGGGACATAAAAAAGATAATAAAGAATTTAAGAATTAAATTATAAATATTGTAATAAATTTTGTCAATATTTTTCACTTGTGAACATGAATAGAGACTAAAGAAATAACCTTAATTTTGATAAAATAACGTCAACGCCATTGGATTTTAAAAAGTTTAACACGAGTAATAATTTAATGGCACATAATATAATATAGTTGAACTTTAAGGGCGTTAATTAAAAGAAAAGCATGTCCACAAAAAATCAACACAATAACTCATCATGTGGCAAATCGTGAACTGAGTAGTATATTCATTTGAAAATGACTCGCTTCATATATATGAGTATCAAGTTTGCCACAGAAAATTTGTATGTATAAACATGAATAGAGACTAAAGAAATAACTTTAATTTTGATAAAATTTACGACAATGCCATGGCATATAGTGTAATTAACCCCAACCCCTTATTTTTCACCTACTTTTGAGCCTCCTCAAGAGGCCACATCATCACTTTTATCTTGACCGTTTGATCAATTTTTTTATCGAATCTTAGCCATTCATTTCCTCAAATTTATTGATATTTTATAGCAACATTTATGTAGTTATTAAAACATAAGCATATGATTGGTTGAATTGGTGTTTTGTGTTTCATACCCGATTTAGTGAGAACTGTTGTGAGTTTGTTTGTGACCATCAGATCTTAATCAGATGATTTCAATGAATCATGGTGCAAAGTTATGTTTAACAATTAATATCAATAGTTAATGAAAAGTTCACTCATTAAAATATAAATAATTTTTATTTTCTTCCTTAAAAAATTATAATTCTTAATGAAATATTTTATTCCTAATGTTACAATCATCAAATATAAATTTGTTGGAATTTTCTCTTTATTTTGAGTTCTATTGTTATAATTCCAATTTTTTTTCTTGTTAAAGTATGTGAATATAGACTATATAAAAGTGTTTTTCAGTTGAGGCCTATAGGGGGGTTTAAAAAGGCCTAAAGTGCGGAAACATGACTATTTGTATTTTTAGGGTTTTATATATTTATTGTTTTTAGACTTTTATTGATGGTTGTTTGAATACTAATTAATAAAGAAAGATAAATAAATAAGAAATTAAAGTAAATATAAAAAGGTAGGAGATACCAAACACACGATCTGACGACGGAGTTCGGCGAGTTGGTTGCGTTAGCCTTAACCACCCGTTTACTCACTAGCGGTCCTTACCGCGTTCACGAGTAGCCTACTCTCCGGGACTTGCCTTGCGACTCAATTTATCACTAACAAACAAGATCGTACAAGATCTCGAACCACCGTCGCCTTACAACAACCTCTTGACGGCCGGTGGAACAATAACTTACAAACTCGATCTCTTGAAACTTCAACAAACCAACGAACAACACGCTCAAAACTCCACTAATCTCACTTTAAGATTTGGAGCAAATTAACAGTATTAAGAGAGGAGTTTTTCTGCTTTTTGTATGTAGAAATCGTTAAGAAATCTGAGAGAGGCGGCTCCACTTTATAAAGGAAGAAGGGAGCAGCCCTAGAAAAGGAAAACTACGCAGTTCCGTTGACAACGGATTTTGTCCGTTGCCGACGGACTGACAAAAACGGAAGGCAATCAAGGAAGATTTCAAACCAAACGGCTAAATTCCTACAGTTCCGTTGGCAACGGAATAGTTCCGTTCCCAACGGACTGTATACAATTTCAACCAAAATAAAGTCAGGACGAAAGATTGCTCAACGGAGGGTTCCGTTGCCAACACAGTGGTCCCTTGGGAATGGACCACTTCCGTTGACAACGGAACTGGCCAGAAAAAGACAAATTGCAGATTATACTCCCCTTTTAACAAAAAATTAAGTTGCCTACCAAAAAAATAAAAAGAAACACACACGAAGACTAAGAAGCTTGCTCCCACACCTTGAGATACTCTCTGAAATCCTTTGCCTGCGTGACGACTTCTTATTCTTCTGAGATAGGCGGTATGCGACCGAGACATTTCCGAGAACTTGATCGTGCGATATCTAGCTCAAGACATTCTCACACAGATATATTAGTAGCTCGGAATAGTTTTAAATATCATCAAACTGAGGACAACAAAAAGAATATGTACAAAAAGGATATGCTCATTAACTTATACCTTATACCTTATTTTTCATCTCTCTTTGAGCATTCTCAAGAGACTTATTGTCAATTTTATCTCGACAGTTGATTTTTTTTTAAATCTTAGTTTTTCATTTCAATTATATGCGCAATATCACATAAAGACATATTGTTATGATTCAAATTTTATTTTTCCTTGATAAAATATGTGAATATATACTATATAAAATAAATAGTAATAAAATGATAAGCTCATTTACTCTTATTATATTCTTTTACCCCCTCTTTGAAAATTCTCAAGAGAACTATTATCAATTTTCTCTCACCCGTCGAATTAAAAAATTTATCAAATTTTAGCTTTTAATTGTAAATATTATCATAATATCGCATGATTAGTTAGATTAATATTCAGTGTTATATCTCCCTTATATGAGAACTATCATCTCGAACAAAATTTCAGAATATTGAAAACTATATTATATTACTTAATTTACTACGGATTTCATACGAACATATGTGTAATCCATACCATTTTAACATCTAAAAAAAATAAGAAAAATAGCAGTGACAATTATTTTGAAGAAAATGAGTAATGTTATATTTTCCTATGTAGTAAACATATTTTTCTCATATATTGATATTAAATATAATTATTATTTTTTTATCTTTTTTCAAAATTAATCATCCGTAATTTAATCTTATGTAGTTTCAACTAAAATTTTCTAAATTAAAATCTTCGAAATAAATTATCTTGCATTTTATTTTTTCTGATCTCATTCATCTAAGCCTGATTAATACTTAATTTATTTTTCTAATATAATATGACAAGAGATAATGACATAAGAAAATCAAAGACAATAATTTTTAATTCTCATGTATTATTTATGTATTATGGATTCATAAACTTTAATTTTGAATTTCCATAATTGCAAGTTATACATTATTAGATTGAAATAACTATTAAAATTAAAATACTCGCCGCGAAGCGCGAGCATTGTCCTAGTATAGTTGAACTTTAAGGACATTAATTAAAAATGTCCAAAAAAAGTCAACACAATAACTCATCATGTGACGAATCGTGAATCGAGTAATATATTCAGTTGAAAATGACCCGTTTTATATATACGATTATCAAATCCGCCACAGAAAATCAGAAAAGGGACATGGTATTTGACTCGTTATATAGTTCGTTGTTCAGTGGTCGCCACAGAAAATCCGGACATGAGACATGTCACTCGTCCGCCATGACGAATAGTGAACTGAGTAGTATATTCATTTGAAAATGATCCGCTTTATATATATGAGTATCAAATTCGCCACAGAAAATAAATAAAAAAAAGGACATGGGATTTGACTCGTTATATAGTTCATTGTTCAGTGGTCGCCACAGAAAATCCGGACTTGAGACATGTCACTCATCCGCCATGACAAATCGTGAACCGAGTAGTATATTCATTTAAAAATGACCCGCTTTATATATATATATATATATATATATATATATATATATATATATATATATATGAGTATCAAGTTCGCCACAGAAAATCAGAAAATGGATATGGAATTTAACTATTTCTATCAATTTAGTTGTCCTTGCTTTCTCTCTTTTTTTAAATAAATAGCGAAATGTTAGGTTGAAATTCAATTGTCCATTTAGCTAACTAAATTAGACTAAATAACTAGATATGGACAAATCATTTTGCACTATTAGAAAATGCAACATTTACTTCATGTAACATTTATGCAATATTTTATCTAAATTTTTCTTTGAATTCAATTGTAGTAAATGAGTTTTTGTATAATATTTGAAGTATATACTATATGACAGTTTAAAACTCTCGCGCAAAGCACGAGTGTTCTTCTAGTATATATTATTTTTAAACTACTTACGATTTTAATAGTATGTTTTTATAAACATGTAATTGAAAAACGGAGGTCACTCCATATCTGAACCCAACAAAATAATCACAATTGAAGATTCTAACAATACCTCAAGATTCATCAAAATCATACCATTGTAACACACTCATTCACGCAACAATCAATCATTATTTCCAAATTCAAGCTTTCACAATATCTTAATCAGCACACCACTCACTAATCCTTCCTTAAAAAGTAAAACAAAGAAAATACACTAATTAAGAAAGCTTAATAACTTCTCTTAAATCTTAATCCCACCATTGGTGCACAAAAACCCCTTCATCTTTTAATTTCCCATAAAGAGCCAAGCATTCCCAATATGCACTTTTGGGATCACATGTCAAGAACAATTCATCAATTAACTTAATCACCTTATAATAATCCCCACCTCTCATAATTTCCTCAATAAATGCAGCCTCAGCTTTCACCACCACAAATTCTCTCTCCTCCCCGTGTTTCTCTAACCAACCCGCTAACCTGTTAACCCTTTTGCCCCTCTTTCTATTACCCGAAAATCCATCCAATTTCACAAATTCAAATTTCAAATTCATTTTAGGATAATTCTCCTCAAACCATTTTTCACTGCTCGCCCTAGTGTGCTCTGATCCAACATCTATAAAAACCCTTCGCAGATATTGAGTTAACGGGTCTCGGGTTAAAATCGGAAGAAAATTTATCTTTAAAATCCGATCTTTTTCAGTCAGAGGCTCCAATAATACGCCCTCTAATTGACCTAATACATCCTTTTTCTCAAATTCAATACCCAAAAGACGCCTTCTTTGCCCGTTTCCATGAATTCTAATTTGAAAGCCAGATTGTGCGATCTTTTTAATCGCTACAATGGTAGACAATCCAAATTGGCGTACATAAACTATGTTGTAATTACCTGGCAAGTGAAAAGGACTCGACCCATCTGAGCATAAACGGGTCACAACAATGCCTCCGATTTTCACGACCCGATCCAAGAACAAAAAAGAACCCGCTTCAAGACCCTCAGTTGCAAGCACGAAATCAACAGATTCATCTGGCACCGTCAATTCTTCATCCAACGGCACATAACTAATTCCATTTTTCTCAAAGAACGGAAGCCGACCGCAGCATGCATTTCCTAAGCACGCCGATCTTGTTTCACCATCAGACATGAAAATGCCCTCTGTTTTCAAATCTCCCATCAAAATCGGAAGATAAAATGCATCATCTGACCAACAGTACGCATGATTAATTACTGTACTGCCACGCATCGGCATCCTATGCAACCACGGGATGGAGAAGAGAATACCCGCAATAATCGCAAGACGCACGATCATCAAGAGGAGACGCAGATCAGGCAAGTGAATCACCACTGTGTGGCCATCTGTATAACTCCTCGGAGACCCAGATCCCTTCATTGCAGTATACAGCTAGATCTGGACCAAGATCTCACCTTTTCCAGAAATTCAAGCGAGAATAGAACTTTCCCGTTACAAATTTACTGTAAACAGAGAGAGGAAAAGCTTAGCGGGTGCAGAATCGAGCAGCGGTATGGTTTCCACCCACGAGGGCCAAGCGAGAAGTGCACCGGCGAAGCGCGATGAGCAAGAGGTCTGTCATCCGTTGGATCTCCATCTCTGTTGCAATCAACGGCTCATGACTTCTGTCTCCACCGCAGCGGGAAGAGAATGAGGGAAATGGCTTTAGTTTTGGGCAAGAGGAATTTCAATTTGGGAAGGAATGAAGGGAGATTGAGGAGAAGGAGAGGATTTAAGGAATTTGAGGAGAAGTATGTACGGCTGGTGTTGAGTAACAGAATTGTGAATTGGAAAGGGTGTGAAGTAAGCGTATATTAAGCTTTGGGCCTGAATTAGTATAATTTGTAATTGGGGTTTAGTTATGGATTAAATGTGATGTTTAATTGAATTAAGGAGGATTAGGCCTGTTATGAACATTAACTACTGTGAGAGGCTTTCTTAGAGTTCGTTTGGGAATGTTTTTGTTTTTAGTTTTTCATTTTTTTTCTTCAAAATAAAAATAAAACGTGTTTGATAATTTCTCAGCATTTCCATTTTTTTTGCTCAAATCCAAAAAAGTAAACGGAATTTAAGAAATTATAAAATGATGTTTCCATATTTCTGTTTTCCTTTTTCCCCTTGCCTTTCTGTGCATTCATTGTTCCATAAATCCTTCCTCTCTTTCCTTTTCTATTTAGTCTTCTTACCAATTATCATATCATGGTCAATCTCAAAGTTTATTTCTCTTAATAATAAATATTTTTTCTCCCTTGAATAATGACATGAATTAGTTAAATCAGATCAGTATCAGTAATAAAGTTATTTTAATAGTGTATATTTTATTTTGGGAAGTGATATGGACAGGAAAGAATTTGATAGGAGCAGGAAAAATTGTGACAAAAAGACTTCTTTAATCTTGTTTGTACATATCAATCAATTGAATTAAAAAAGACAAGAGTATATCACTCTTTATTGTTAGTTGTTTCTCTTTCCAGCGTGATTATTATCAAAACCTTCAAATTTATGAATATTCATTAAAATTTAAAACCACCTAATTCTTTATAAAATATGTTGTTAACTTGTTAATATTAATTATTTTTGTTCATGAAATCTTTAGAAATTTTAATATTAATATACTTATTCAAATAAAGGTTGATTAAGAAAATATATTGGCTAAATACTTACAAACATATACAAGAATAAAAAATAAATTTTCAATATTATGCAATTTCATGAATTCATAATTGCTTCATAAACACGAAATAACAAGTAAATAAAAAGGCCAAAATGACTAACTAATATTTTTTATTAATAAAAAATCTTATAACGGACTAACTAAATTAAAAAAAAAAAATTGTAGATGAAAGCCGTTTCTTTTTTCAAAATTATCAATCGCGCCATTTATTTTAATTCGTTAGTATTTGAATATAGTATTATTTTTTTTTATCAAATAGCATTTGACACTTAATATGTTATTTTTGTTTTTCAATTTTAATTTAGTTAGTCCGTTATAAGATGTTTATGGAGTAATTATGAATTCATGAAATTGCATAATAATGAAAATTTATTTTTTATTCTTGTATATGTTTGTAAGTATTTAGCCAATATATTTTCTTAATCAACCTTTATTTGAATAAGTATATTAATATTAAAATTTCTAAAGATTTCATGAACAAAAAATAATTAATATTAATAAGTTAACAACCTATTTTATAAAGAATTAGTTGGTTTTAATGAATATTCATAAATTTGAAGGTTTTGATGATAATTACGTTGGAGAGAGAAGGAATCAACAATAAATAGTGATATACTCTTGTCTTTTTTAACTCAATTGATTAATATATACAAACAAGGGTAAAAAAGTCTTTTTGTCACAATTTTTCCTACTCCTATCAAATCATTTCCTGCCCATATCATTTCCCTTTATTTTATGATTGTATAACCAACAAGCATGAAAATTATTATTCGTATATTTGATTTGTAACATGCTAACAACATAGTAGTGTTGGTGATATAATAATATAACAAGTTGTGTTCTCGAATGATGTTATATTCTTTTTACCTATTATGAATTTATAAATTTTTATATTGTGGTTATCATGTTGAATGCATGGAGCAAGATTGTTCAAATTTTAAAACAGAAAACAACTTTTTTGAAAACAAAAACAAAAAAACAAAAAACTATTTTTTGTTTATGAAAAACAAAAAAACCAAAAAATACAAATGATACCAAACAAGCCCTAAGCTTTCACTTTCTCGTTCATATGATTTGGTATAAACATTTAGCAGGACTATTCTACTCGTAGAACATACTTATTTCTACGTTTTCATTTCTACATTTTTGTACTGTAATTAAGAATAAATGAACAACTTTTTAAAATGTACAATGAGAAACAGAACATCAATTATTATGAATTTTTTTTTTTCATTTTTCGAAGTAAATTAATGAATTTGTTTTTATATTTGAAAAATAACAATTTATTGTCAAAAGGATGATTTTCTAAAATAAAAAAATAGTTTCTTAGAAAGTTCATAAAATTCGAAACCGAAGGACACAATTGTCATTTTAAAAAAATTATAAATGGGATTAATCTATTGGGAAATGTGCAAACACAACGCACTGTAGCACGACTGTAGTATGATGGCACTGTAGATATACTGTTTTTTTCATTTTATAAACTATTTTTCTCATTTTATATATTGTTTTGTAATTTTATATACTGTTGTTTATTCTTTTTGTATTTTATATTTTTTTTATTTTTATACACTATTTTTCCCATTTTATATACAGTTTTCCCATTTTATATATTATTTTCACGTTTTATGTATATATTGTTATTAGAAAATAAATTATACATATTGTTATGTATATATTATTATTATTATTAGAAAATAAATTATATATACTGTTATTGGATCCGTCGTGAACAGTCGTGCTACAGTATCATCGTCCTCTGTCAGATCCCTAATCTATTTAGTTAAGTCAATGACTAAACGCAAGAAGTGTACAACTTTTACAAATTTATTATAGTGCTACTACTATAATTGATCTCAAATCCGGGTCCAACTTATAATAAGTTGGCCCGCATAATTGAGCTCATTATGTTCTGCGATATAATGATTGAATGGACAAAGGAGTTGAAGTGTATAAACAAGCAATCTCTGCCATATAGTTTTATTGTACTATGGTTAGGGGTGTAAACGGTTCGAATAGTGCTCTTATCATATTCGTATCCATATTTTTTTTCGGATACGGATAGATCCGGATACGGATACGGTTTGGATATTAAACGGATATGGATACGGTTCGGATATCCCGGATACGGATACGAATACGGATTCATTTCGGATTGTTAAAATGGATATTCTAATATATAGTCTGATATATCATTTCAAAACTCGACTTTGCTAGATTTTTATATAAATATAGATTTTAGAGAAAAAAGATGAGTAAGAAATTATACTAGATATTATAATCGTTCTATATAGTCAAACTACAAAAAAAAAAAATACAACTACTTCAATATAATAACCATACTAAAATAAAAATGTCACAACTTTGGCGGCTAGGATTTTGTTAGGTGGAGAAGGAGTTAAAACATGTTTAAGTTGAATGTAGTGATTAAAGAAGAATAGAAAAAAATGGAAACTCGGTTGTCAAATAAGAGGAAAGAAATACAAGAAGATGAATTAAAAGAAAATTAGGAAAGATGGAAAATAATATGGTTGTGAAATAAATAAAAAATTAATACTTAATGAATATGGATTTACGTTGAGTTTTATAAAAACGGATATCCTTATCCTTATCCGCCTCATAAAATAGATATTGTATCCGTATCCATATCCGTATAAATTATCCGTATCCGTCGGATACGAATATTTTTATTCGGATATGGATATTTTACAGATACGGTACGGTTCGGATTCGGATATTATCCGCCCCGTTTATACCCCTAACTATGGTCCATGGATAGACAAACATTCACGCAGGCGCATAAAGCTCCGTTTGCGCCCATGGATAGACAAAAAACATTCAATGGTGTATGTATGTAGCTTCGAGCTCCGCTTACAAAATGCTCATTCGCCCAAGTATCTTCTACCATGACAAGAAAATTATTGGAAAATCAAAATACCATCTTGTAAAATTTATGTGGTTAGTCTTACACAACAAATTCTTAACCTTCGATAATATTTGAAATAGGGATATGTACGGTTCATAGGAAATATGTTCCTGCTGGTTAGTTTTGTCTTTTCATTTTAGATTAATTGAGCTTCTTCGTACTAATTCAGGTCATATTCAGTACCACATCTGTTTAATTCTTTTGACTCATTATGTACCAGTTTTGCATCAGTTTTATACTAGTTTTGTCTCAGCATTGAATCCTTTCGTCACATCTGTTTAATTCTTTTCATTTTACTCCGGTGTAGGTGGTATCAGCTTGTACCAGCGTTGAATCAGCCTCGCGTACCCCTTTGTACCAGCATCTTGTAATTAAATCCAGCTTGCATCAGACTTATTTCAATTATTTATTTCAGTTATTTATATACAAATTTCAGGGAATTGCAAAAAGATCCAGCCAGTCTCGGAGTATTTCAGAAAAATAAAGGTTTTTTTTAGCAAAATTAAGGGGTTTTCAGAAAATTGAAGAGCAAATTCCAGCATTATAAAGAAAAGATTACATATAACAAGTTTGTTGTACAAGAAAATATGCTAACTGCTTGTAATGCATGTGAATCTGAGTTACGAGTTTGATCAATGAATTGGAACAAGAATGAATTATGAGTTCATTAAATTGCTTGCAATATGTAAATTTCAGCATGAAATAAATCATGGATAGATATATTATAAGCGCGTGTGGAGATATATTATAAGTACATGAAGTTAAGTGATCAATTATTAGTTGGTTTGCTTCCTGGTTGTTTAGCCAGGCATTATCAAACCTGAATCCTCTGAAAATGGTGAAGTTTTTATTTGATTTGAGTAAAAGAGGTGAATGGTCCGAACATGTGTTGGTTAATGTAGTTTGATTGTAACATGGGAATCTGCTGGACCACACAATGTTGAGTAAAAATCTGTCTATTCTCTCTTGAATAGTGTTGTTGGACCATGTGTAGCTTCTGCCACTAACTGGTAAATCAATGAGGTTTAATTTAGAAATTAAAGCTCTGAATAATCTGGAATCATTCCAGATTCTTCTACTTTCTCCTGATCTTTCCTTGATTAATGTTACTAGATTGAAACCCCCCATTAAAAACCAAGATATGATTTTATCCTCCAAACTTTCAAGTTCTTTTATGAATTCTTGTTTTTCTTCTCTTGTTTGAGGTCCATAGACCCCTTAATGCTTATAATTGTACCATCCAATTTATCTCAATTGAGCTGTTATTGAGTAGGTTAATTTGGTATTTGAAATTAGAGTGAATAAACTATCCAACCAAGCCAAAATGATGCCACCTGATGTACCAATTGAATTTAGGTCCAAAAAACCACATAATCTCTTCCCAAATAATTCTCTGTGAATTTGCAATGAATAGTCGGTGAGTTTGGACTCTTGCAAGCACATAAATACCTTAAAAGAGCATAAAAATAAAATAATCAAAATGATATCTTTTATAAAGAAATTGGCTATATTAATTGAATAATTTTACCAATTGATAAAAAAATATTCAAAAGAACTATATAATATAATTGTCATTTTAGAAAAATTATAAACAGGATTAATCTATTTGGAAATGTGCAAACACGACGCATTGTAACACGATGGCACTGTAGATATAATGTTTTTCCATTTTATAAACTGTTTTTCTCATTTTATATACTGTTTTGTCATTTTATATACTGTTGTTTATTCTTTTTATATTTTATTATTTTTTTTTACTTTTATACACTGTTTTTCTAATTTTATATACAATTTTCCCATTTTATATATTGTTTTCATTTTTTATGTATATATTGTTATTAGAAAATAAATTATATATATTGTTATGTATATATTATTATTATTAGAAAATAAATTATATATACTCTTATTGAATCCGTCTTGAACAGTCGTGTTACAGTATCATCGTCCTCTGTCAGATCCCTAATCTATTTAGTTAAGTCAATGACTAAACGCAAGAAGTGTACAACTTTTACAAATTTATTATAGTGCTACTACTATAATTGATCACAAATCCGGGTCCAACTTATAATAAGTTGGCCCGCATAATTGAGCTCATTATGTTCTGCGATATAATGATTGAATGGACAAAGGAGTTGAAGTGTATAAACAATCAATCTCTGCCATATAGTTTTATTGTACTATGGTCCATGGATAGACAAACATTCACGCGGGCGCATAAAGCTCCGATTGCGCCCATGGATAGACAAAAAACATTCAGATTAATTTAGCTTCTTCGTACTAATTCAGGTCATATTCAGCACCACATCTGTTTAATTCTTTTGCCTCATTATGTACCAGTTTTGCATCAGTTTTATACTAGTTTTGTCTCAGCATTGAATCCTTTCGTCACATTTTAATCCGGTTTAGGTGGTATCAGCTTGTAACAGCGTTGAATCAGCCTCGCACCCCTTTGTACCAGCATCTTGTAATTAAATCCAGCTTGCATCAGACTTATTTCAGTTATTTATATACAAATTTCAGGGAATTGCAAAAAGATCCAGCCAGTTTCAGAGTATTTCAGCAAAATTAAGGTTTTTTTTAGCAAAATTAAGGGGTTTTCAGCAAATTGAAGAGCAAATTCCAGCATTATAAAGAAAAGATTACATATAAAAAGTTTGTTGTACAATAAAATATGCAAACTGCTTGTAATGCCTGTGATTCTGAGTTACGGGTTTGATCAATGAATTGGAACAAGAATGAATTATGAGTTCATTAAATTGCTTGCAATATGTAAATTTCAGCATAAATAAATCATGGATATTATAAGCTTGTGGAGATATGTTATAAGTAGATGAAGTTAAGTGAGCAATTATTAGTTGGTTTGCTTCCTAATTGTTTAGCCAGAAATTCTCAAACCTGAATCCTCTGAAAATGAGAAAAGTTGTATTTGATTTGAGTAAAAGAGGTGAATGGTCTGAACATGCGTTGGTTAATGTGGTTTGATTGTAACATGGGAATCTGTTGGACCACACAATGTTGAGTAAAAATCTGTCGATTCTCCCTTGAATAGTGTTGTTGGACCATGTGTAGCTTCTGCCACTAAGTGGTGGATCAGGTTTAATTTATAAATTAAAGCTCTGAACAACCTGGAATCATTCCAGATTCTTCTACTTTCTCCTGATCTTTCCTTGATTAATGTTACTAGATTGAAACCCCCCATTAAAAACCAAGATATGATTTTATCCTCCAAACTTTCAAGTTCTTTTATGAATTCTTGTTTTTCTTCTCTTGTTTGAGGTCCATAGACCCCTTAATGTTTATAATTGTACCATCCAATTATCTCAATTGAGTTGTTATTGAGTAGGTTAATTTGGTATTTGAAATTAGAGTGAATAAACTATCCGACCAAGCCAAAATGATGTCACCTGATGCACCAATTGAATTTAGGTCCAAAAAATCACCTAATCTCTTCCCAAATAATTCTCTATGAATTTGCAATGAATAGTCGGTGAGTTTGGATTCTTGCAAGCACATAAATATCTTAAAAGAGCATAAAAATAAAATAATCAAGACGATATCTTTTATAAAGAAATTGACTATATTAACTGAATAATTTTACCAATTGATAAAAAAATATTCAAAAGAACTATATAATATAATAATAATAATAATAATAATAATAATAATAATAATAATAATAATAATAATAATAATAGTAGTAGTAATAATAGTAGTAGTAGTAATAATAATAATAATAATAATAATAATAATAATAATAATAATAATAATAATAATAATAATAATAATACAATTTGGAGTACTAATGATATATCGCAAACTTCCAAATACAACCATCAATATTTCAAGTTTGCAAGAGCAACACCCTATGGCCCTATTTGGATGGGGAATAAGCAATGTTTAAGGCTTCTCATTCTCAATTCCTTGCCAAACATTACAAAAAATTAAAGGAGTATGGAGGTGTGGTCATGGAGTAAAAAGTGGGTATGAGATTATGAGATCCGATATGTCACGACGCACTATAGCATCCCGAAATGACGACGACATTATATATAGCTAATAAACAGTGTATAAAATTGAAAAAACAGTATATATAATTCATTTTTTGTAGCAGTATATACGTAAACAATGAAAACGGTATATAAAAAGCAACATAATATATTAAAATAGTATATACAAATTCCAAAAGTAAATAATGCATAAAAAATAAAAATATATCTGAACCAAGCATCTAAATTTTTTACTCAAACAACAATATTCTTATGATGGGATAATCACATTCTGATTATCGGATTTCCGGGAATGTTATTACTCCCGTAATAATGTAATATTACCACGATCTAAACGCACTCTTAAAAAATTAACCCTAAAAAAATCTTCGAACTCCTTCATTTTTCATGAAGAAATAGAGGTATACAGAGGGGTTTTTCTTGCCATTTAGGTATTATGAATTATGATGAATGAGGTTATAATAAATTTCACAAATAAAAAACATATTCTAACAAAGTAAAAGTAAAATAAAGATGATGACATAATAATTAAATTTATTCTACTCATAAACCAGTTCTCTACGAGGTTATAATAAATTTCACAAATAAAATTCATATACTTACCAAGTGAAAATAAAATAAAGATGATGACATAATAATTATATTTATTGTACCCATAAACCAATTCTCTACAATATACTAGGCAAAGTAAACTAAATTATTAGTATTTTTAACTAAAATTACTTTTATCTGAATAATTGTTGCTTTCTATTGTCCGTTGAAATTAACAGCTGAACGACCTAGCTAATATAATATTTAAGTAAACTTAACTATTAAAGTCGTTAACATCAAACCGTTGCTTAGTTAGGTGTAAGGTGAACAGAGGCTATTCCATTGTGAAAGAAAACTAATACTGAGAACAGGTTTCGGAATAATTTTTCCCCTTGCATCCCTATATAAACCCCGTGTGTGTTCCACACTTCCTCAAGAAACCAGCAAAAAAAATGGATCTCCAGGTATTATTAATAAAGTATTCTACTGCATGTATTAATTTGAAGTTGGAATATTTTTCTTGTTTAATTTTTCCTTGATCAAAATCACTTTCGACCAACAAAAGTGAGATTAGATCATAATAATGTTTTTTTTAATTGATCACAATAATGATCTTCTTCATTTCATGTTATTATTTATTAATGTAATTGTTGGTATGATTGACATTTGTGTAGGAAGAATTTACGGAATACACATTATTTAAGGTAAAAGAGTTGCCACATTACACTTCAGAGGATGACAAATTGACTCTGTATGGTCTTTACAAGCAAGCTACCATGGGCCCTATCAACATTGGTATGTATTTTTCTTCTCTTCTTTTACTATTTTTTACGGATAATACTAAAAAGCACAAGATATTATTCATTAACCATAACTATGAGGATTGTTAATTATTAGATTGTAACATTTGTTTTTTGTTTTGCACAGCCCGTCCCGGCAGGTTTAACTCGATAGGAAGGTATAAATGGGATTACTGGAAGGCCAATGAAGGTATTATTTTATTTTATTTTTTGGATAGTTATAAGAAAAGAATTTTTTACAAATTGTAGTATCTATTTTTTGTTTGGATGAACTAATATGGATTTCTTTTTATTGATATGATGGATATAGGAAAATCGAAGGAAGAAGCAATGAAAGAATACATTGACAAGGTGAAAGAGCTCAAAGAAGCCGCATCTTAAATATATATCTAATTTGAAGAAGTAATATATCAAGCTTTGTTTTTTATGTTCTCTTTCCGATGTGTCTGTTTGCACGTTTTTCAGAATAATGTTATGTATTTAATTGTGTGATTCTTTATGGCTTTTTCTATTTAAGGTCCGCTGGACTTTAGATGTGCATCCCAGATTAAGGCGCGGATTATAGAGGAAGGTTTAGACCAATCACATTAAGTATATGTGTCATTTTGTGAATGGTAGATGTATGGAGTACGACAATGTTGTATGGGCTTCAATTCGTATTGTTGGAATGGGTATTCCTAATCAATCCACTCTCATTCTCTACTGTGACAACATCGATGCAAATTATCTTGCATGTAATCAGTCTTCCTTGCAATAACATAACACATAAAAATAGACTTCCATTTCTTTTGATAACAAGTGACTGCTCGTCAGGTCCGCATTTCATTTCTATGCTCATAAGACCGAATTTTTGAAGCATTAACGAAGGGCCTCTTATCTGCAAGGTTGAATCTTCTTTGTTGCAAGCTGAATGTGATATTTCCCTATTTGCATCTACTCCATTTTTGATGAAATGGAGTAGCTTGTAAGTATGAACAGCTACTGAATAACTGCAAATCAATTTTTGTTCGGCCTTTACGTTATATTGGGCCAAACAAAATGTGGGCTTCGGTTACAAATGTGAACCCCGCCTTTAATGAAGACGGAGCCATTAGGAAGTCAACCATAACAAAATATCACGCATTAGATTATTATGTGTTAGTAGGATTCGTTTTATATCGGAATCAATTCTATAAATAGTATATTGAAGTTCATATTTATTTGTGCAAAATCATTAGAAAAAAAAGAATTGTTTCTCTTAATAGAGTTATATATATTTTAACAGAATCATATTGCGAAAGCATGTCGTGTGCATTTATTTTGTCCACTGGGAACTCACAGGGAGGCGTGTCTTATTTTTATCGGTTTATATATCTTTTTGTCGAAGCCTGACAATACAAAAATGAAAAAGTTTGCCGAGCCACTAAAAAATCTTTTTTTATTAAAAATAAAAGAGATGATAAACGGAACTCACAAGAAAAAGATAAAAGGAACATTTGATGTGGGGGGGGGGGGGGGGGGGGGATGATTTTAAAGAGGGAAGAGGGGCTCCCTATATGAACTCGATACAAATAGCAACACAAATTACTACAGAGAAAGCTGCAAGAGATTTGAAGTATCTTCCATACGTCATCGCTTGATAATCTTCTTTGTCTTTCTTTTGCACCAAAAAAGATTAAATCTGATAGCTTGTTATTTTATTGCAAGTAAACCATTGGAAATACAAATTATTGATGTCACTAGATCCGCATTATGTTCTTGCCGAACCACCTTACTTAATTTCTCCTCATTTTACTTGCAACTAGTTCATGATGTCATGGACTCATGATAAATTTATTTGTCCATGTAATTTCTAGGGATAATTTCATATATGCCATTACAAAACTCAAAATATCATATTTGCCATTATAAAAACTTAACTATCATATTTGCTATTATAAAAACTTAAAAATATCATATATACCATTACAAAATCTTAAATATTATATTTGCCATTACAAAAACTTAATATATCATATTTGCCATCAAATTTACTCAAAACTTAAAATCATCAAGTTAAAATTAACGGTCCAATCTTATATTTACTATTATACCCCTAAATTCAGTTAATGAATTAGATTTCATATTAAAAATTCATTTGATGATCTCTCTCGCTCTCTCTTCATGATTAAAATTCATATATAAACAAAAATAATCTTCACTTCAATTTGTTAGTCAAAATAATTTGACACGAGAGAAAAAATTATTCAAAAAAATAATCAATTTATTTCTCTCATATCAAATTCTTTTGACTTCAAATTAAAAGAAAGATTTTTTTTGTTTATATATGAATCTAAATCATAAAGAGAGAGAGAGAGAGAGATGCTTAATATGAATCTGATTCATGAAATGAATTTAGGGATATAATGATAATTATAAGATTGGACTATTAGTTTTAACGGAAAAAATAGATGGTATTAAATTTTGAGTAAATTTAATGGCAAATTTGATATATTAAGTTTTTGTAATGGCAAATATGATATTTTAGATTTTGTAATGGCATATATGATATTTTTAAGTTTTTATGTTGGCAAATATGATATTTAAAAATTTTATAATGGCAAATATGATATTTCGAGTTTTTGCAGTGGCATATAAGAAATTGTCCCTAATTTCTATATATTTGATTATGCCATATTTGATATTATTTTATTAGAAAGAACATTCATTTTCTTCTAATTAACGTTAGGGAGGTAACATTATTTATCAATGAATGGAACCATTAACATTAGATATTTTCCACTTGTAATGCGTTCTTACTCTTTTAATAATGTGTGTACTCTTTTAGTGAAATCACTCTCTCCAAGTTGTTTCATGTTTTTTTAGCAGAAAGTTGTTTCATGCTAAAAATACTTTAGGAAAAAAATCACTTTACAAAAGATAACATAATATAACATATGCATTATCAGCTCTTGGTGCATTGAATTAAGAGCATACATACTGCCGAAATAACATATCAAGTCTATACTCTTTTTCATGTGTGTCTTATGAGGATATCAATTAAAAAGTTGACAAATCTTAGAAAAGATGTGCATATTCAGTTCCTAGTTATTCAAGTTCAGCTTCGACAAGAATCATCATATATTTAAAAATTGTCATCTAAATTAATTGGATCGCATGTGTCAAATATATTTTTATCATTTTGTTCAAGATCTCATAATCTAGTCAAGTAGAATTCTATTCTTGGAAAATGAATGAAATTTCATTTATTAAAAAAGATTATTTATTTTCATACTAGTGATATACCACCAATATGAATTGCATGATTTGCCATCGAAAAGTGTAAGAACAAATTCACAAGTAATTTTCAGTTGTTCGCTGCCTTGTAATAAATGACTATTTGTCCCTGAAATTTCTTGAATTATTGGATATGAATTGTTTGTCACGTGTCAATTTTTCAGATGATTAGAATTTTCACATCTTTTTTTCAATTAGCTGGTAGTTACGCAATATTTTTCAGCTTCTTTAGCATTTTTATTGTACTACTTCACCTCAATTATTTCAGCCATGAGATAATGACATGTGAGAAAATCTAGAACATTGATTGATCACATTGACCTTTTCTGACCATTATTAATTTGTAAAATTTTACGTGTTATTATTTCACGATCATTTTTGTGCATTTCTCTTCACATGATAAATTACTTTCTTAGTGCGCTTCTAGTGCACTCCGAAATGTATTTTTAGAAATGTCTTTCATAATCATACGAACTTTGCACGAGTGTGCAACATTCCCGTTAGTTTCTTTTTATGAAATAGTATATAGAATAGAAAAAAAATATATGAAACAAAAAAAATAGTATATAATATATATTTTTGAAAATAGTATTTATAAATAGATAAATAACACTAAACAGTATATAAAAATAGTATATATAATAGAAAGACAACATATAAACCATAAGAATAAAATATAAGAACAAAATATAACACAGAAAAACAAAAAATACTATAAACATATATTCTTGAAAAGTATATAAAAGTAAAAATTGTATATATAAGACACAAAACAGTATAAATCAAAATGATTTATGAAACACAAAATACAATATGTAAAGTACGAAACAATAGACATAACACATTTAGAAAGATAAAAATTTAACGAGAAGTCAGTTAAAATTTAATCATTGACCAGAGTGATATAAGAGTGATTTAACCGTAGTGATTGCACATTTCTCTTTATAGAAAATCACATTACCTTATATCGTTGACATGGATTATTCTTACTCATTAGGTTTATTCCAGACCAATTTATCAAGTTATTTATCATTTGAGATTACGATTGAAAATGAATATAAGATGAAGTATAGAATTTTCTTAAATAAAATTCAGGCATATAAGATAGTAATTTTAATCAAGTACAGCAAAAATTCAAGAACATAATGGAGAAATATAATCCTTAAATGGGGAAAAATAGTATAGCAAATTTCAGGAAGATAATGTAGAAAGATAGTAATTGGGTCCAGTACAACAAAAATTAATAATAGTAATTCTTGCTATGTTGTGATAAAATTGGGCCCATTATATGTAGCAAAAATCCAAGAATCATTATATAATCCTCTATAACTCCTAATTTTGAAAGTTCTTATATTAGGAAGAAGAAAATTTTGGGAAACTAATGAAATGTTCCCAACATTAAAAAGTTTAAAAGGAAACTAATGATCTGTATTCTGCTGGCATAACCATCAAATTTCTGTGGGCGTTTTACGTGGTGTAGTGTAGCCGCGCCTTGCCTTAATTAGTATTTTCTTAAAGCTCCTTGAATATTCTCAAATTAGTGTTAGATCCCTGGCTCGTGCTTGCCATGTGCCAATGTAGAGAAGCCGTAATGACCAATGACGGCAGTAGAATGTAAATATACATCAAATCTATTAGACATTAAACTTTTACATTGAACTTTTCCAATCTATTAATTGTGGCAATCTACAGTAATAGAACATCTGTATTGCAAGTTATTATTTTTATATACTTTTTTAATATAGGATGAGCTGCTATGATCAATAAAAATAACACGAAATACAGAATTCCACTCAAAAAGCACCGCCCCAAAACAAAACATTCTTCCTTGTTCTCTCAAAGTCTCAATTCAACGGCCCAGATCGACAATCCGAAGTATTCCAAAACCCTAGTGCACTAATACTTGTTTAAAAACATGAAAAATCCCTCCGTGTCAATGGAGAACATGAAGGTAAGTAAGGAAACCATATTTCTCTTATATTAGCAGAGTTTGTTTAGCATCTTCGCCACTTGTCCAATTTACCAACAGAATTCTTCTACGTTTACCCCCTTACACTTAATAACAATACACATCAGCCCTTCTCTCTGTTCCCTTCAAACATATATATATATATCTATACATCTCACAAAGAGCCATTGTTTTTCGTTAGTCATTCCTCTTCTCTCCATCACCATCTCCTGGTCACAGTGATATGATCCCTAGTTCTCCAAATACTCATTTCCTCTTTTAAATTCCCCAAATCTCAAAACCCCTCTCTTTCTGAATCAATTTCTCAAAACTTCACAACAGCGATGGGTGTTAAAGGATTTGTCGAAGGCGGAATCGCCTCCATTGTCGCCGGCTGCTCAACTCATCCTCTCGATCTGATCAAAGTAAGAATGCAACTTCAAGGCGAATCACCAAACCCCTCCCTAAAGCCCGCAGTTTCATTCCACAGCAGCACCACCATGCCCCTTCCAGCTCCGGCCAAGCCCGGCCCAATCAACGTCGGAGTTCAGATTCTCCGGTCAGAAGGCGCCTACGGTTTATTCTCCGGCGTCTCCGCCACCGTACTCCGGCAAACTCTGTACTCCACCACCCGCATGGGTCTCTATGATATTCTCAAGAAAAAATGGTCTCCTAATGGAGACGGTACGGCGCTCCCTGTACAGTATAAGATCATGGCTGGTTTGATCGCTGGCGGTGTCGGAGCGGCGGTCGGAAACCCTGCTGATGTCGCGATGGTGAGAATGCAGGCTGATGGACGATTGCCGGTTGCTGAAAGAAGAAATTATAAAAGTGTTGCTGACGCCATCAGACGCATGGTATTAATTATAGCCATAATTTTGTATACACGTATAAACATCAAAATATGATATGTAATCTTCTGAAATTAAGAATATATTATACACGCCATATAATATGAAAAGGATCTTTATACACTCATACAATATGAATGAATGGTAAAGTATATTTGTCTCCTCAACATCTTCCAAACATCTCCTTCATCATGGATAAACGGGCTCCATTTATCACTATTTTCATTAATTAAATTAAAAAGAAAAACGTGCCCCATTTACAAGGGGTGAATGAAGCATTGGGGGGACGGGTAATGTGGGATGTGTATATGAACTCACAATAATATCAAGGAAGAAGTTTAATATTATTTTTGAAGTTTGAAAAAAAAAATTCAAACTAAAGTAAGAAAAAAGAATGAGTTTAAAAATGTGATCAGTGCCATCTCATCCACAAAAATATTATTTTTGCAAATTCTTTGAATAAGTATTTCCTATTGTATAACAATATGATATATGAATACATAATATTATTTTTTTCTATACATTGAATCATAAATTTCCTATTTATGACAGGTGAGACACGAAGGAGTGAAGAGTCTATGGACCGGGTCTTCGCTCACCGTGAACCGAGCAATGATAGTAACTGCTTCACAATTGGCCACATATGATCAAGCCAAGGAAGCAATACTAAATTTCAAGGGAAAGGATTCCGACGGGTTCGGGACCCACGTGGCGGCGAGTTTCACCGCCGGCATGGTCGCATCGGCGGCGTCAAATCCAGTGGACGTGGTGAAAACTAGGGTTATGAATATGAAAGTAGAGAATGGGGTTAAACCCTACACAGGGGCGATTGATTGTTTGGTGAAGACGGTGAGTAAAGAGGGGCCAATGGCGCTTTATAAAGGGTTCATTCCGACTGTTATGAGACAGGGGCCGTTTACTGTTATGCTTTTCGTGACGCTCGAACAGGTGAGGAAGGTCTTCAATGGCGTTGATTTTTAACAGGGTGTAATTGATTGAAGGGGATGTGGTGTTTTTTAGGAGGAGTGTAAAATTTGAGGGGTTATGATGATTATTATATTGTTTAATTTTATTAAATGAATAATCGAAATTTGGTTAATTATTGGTTTTTCTTGTTTAGGCCAGTGAGGGTTTTTTATTTTTTTTTTGAAACGGCATTGAGGGTTCATCTTTATGGCCTTGAAAGCTTAATTGGAGTAATGAGATATAACCTGAATTGATATGTCCAAAATACCGCATACCCAAATATTTGTATTTGTCGGATTTAAACGGATGAGCAAAATTTGCCAATTGTTTACATATATATAAATAATACATATAGTAAAGTAGAAAATCAATATACAAACAATAAATATTACAAATAAAATAAAAAATCAATTGAGACCAAAAGTCATCTATATTCAATAAAAAAAATCAAGTCTAAACATCCAAATAAAATCCAAAACCAGAATCTCAATAAAAAAAAATCCAAAACCAGAAATTCATTTTTTAATAAAAAAAACAAATTGCTGATGCTATTAATTGAAATTTTTAATCAAATTGAAAAGTCACTCAACCTCCTTGCACCCTACGTCTTCCTCTCCCCTCATATGCTGATCTGCACGATGATCACCGGCACCTTCTTATACAGCAAATTCTTTGTTCTTCCCTAATATATCATTTGATATAAGAAGTAGATCTGAGGATATAACCCGAGCTTCGTGACTAAATAACTCAACATATATAAGTTGTGGAGTAACTTCATTGAAGTATAATTTCTTGATTTTTTTTTCAATTACTGTTTTTTAATAGTCTTTTCATTTACTAGTAATTGCGTTCTAAAATTAACAACATATACATTTATATTAAAATAAAATGCAATAATGTTTGAAATCTACCAATAGAATTTAGTGACTGTATTCAACTTCAATTAAAACAAATAACAATAATTAGCAACCTCTTATGGGGTCGAAATTCTATATTTAAGACGGCACCGTGTTCAAGTGAGCTTTAAATCAGGATCACCTCCTTTTTTTTAAATAAACTCACAAATAGTTAACAGATTTCTAACAGATTCCTTTATTTACGCATTTTCATTGCCAAGTGGAAGTTTGAAACTAGCGAACCAGCACTATCTCAATCACAAAACAAACGAGTGAAACAAAACTTTTGCTAGTATAAGTTCCAAAAATAGTTAATTTCCATGTCTTCTCATATAAAACCCTCTTCTATAATCTGAAACAAAAACAAAAACAACATAAACTCAAACCGATTAAAATAAACTCAATGGGCAACTTCAAATCGTCATTTCCCGTCCTAAAAAAGACAGCCATTATTATATCTTCAGACGGATCTCACCACTTGGTTGAGCTCCCCATGACTTCAGGTGAGGCTGCGTTCAGATTCACAGGAGGCAACTCCATCTGCGACGTAGAGAAGATGTTGCAAGATCATTTTCCAAGTCCAGTTATGACTAGACAAAAACTCCTGCCTGGAAAATTCTACATGTTTTTGCCGGTGACCTATGCAGGTAAACAATTATCTGATGGACAAATTGAGATAGTGAGTTTGAGTATTAGAAGGTGGAGACGAACACATAAGAAAAGAAATCGTGTGGCTGACATATCAGCCGATAGTCTGCCCAGCTCGTTGGTTTTATGGGGTTTGTAGTGATCAATAATACAATAATCTTCAATCTTGTTCTCCTTTGCTAACTTTTGTCTTGGTGGGCATACATATTCATTGATATGTGAATATGGATATGGTTTGATCTTTCGTATTTTAGTGATGAATCTCTTCGGAAAAGTTCTTCAACTAGCAAAAAAAGAACAAAAGGATCATCTCAACCCATTTGAAAACATGACAATACATGACGTGAAGATCTTCTCACCAAAAAGAGAAGAAGATTAGTAATTAAGGCTCTCTATTGCATAGTTTCTGAACTTTTTTTGGTCTCAAATAAAGTTTCAAAAATCTTCATTTATACCCAGCTCGGAAAAGCTTTTGACCAATTCCCGCTAATCATGCAAGACCTATGTTTCCCAACAAAAAAACTACCCTTCAACTATTGGGGTTGCTACACTCCAAACGATTATCGAAAATTTCTTTGAAGCCTCCTATTGATCATCAACTTGACCCTACAGGATTGGAGGGCTAAATGGGATACAGCCACACGGAAAATGGTATGTTATATATGTCGGTCATTCAATTTCCCAAATGACTACACAAGCAAATTGATGTGGTTAGAAGAAAGCCGCCCGACATTTTGGTTGTCCCAGCCCGAGCTACAACCGGCCCAGAGAATATTACACAAGATGTTTCTTCAATAGAAAAAAAATACATGAACAAAATAAAGAACAAAAAAATCTATTTTTTTTTTTTTAGGGAAAAGAGCAAAAAAACATAACATTATGATTTTCTAGCATCAATTAAAATAAACAATAAAAACAAGTAAAGCATGGTTTTATATCTTCTTTATAAATTTTTTTCAAACAGATCCCTATGTGTTTGATGGATTTGATTAATATAAAATGAAAAAAATAATAATATCAATCGTATATTAAGTATATGCACTTTCCTTTTATATTTCAGATGTTATTTAAAAGAATTTCAATTTGAAAATATTTTAGTTCTAAGTAAATGAAAATATATTGCGATGAATACTGAAATAAACATTATTCCTGCTAAAATTATTGTTATATTTGAAATTTTGTTTAGGAAGAAAACATTGAAATAGCATGGTATAAGTACCACAAACTATAAAAAATTGTAACATAATCACGATAGTGGCTTTGTCCATGTTTTCAACTTAGAGCTGGGCCCCTGCTAGGCCTTTCAGAAACAAAAATATATATATATAAAAGGGAAACTTGCTGATTGAGATTGGGCTTGGATTACGCATCAATTACAAACGCAAATAAATATGCAACAAATAATAAATATGTGGCTCAGTAGGGAGTCGAACTCAAATTCGAAGGGTCAAGAATAAGATTCCAGCGAATTACCAACTCCTCTGAAGCATATTACTGAATGAATGTCACAAGATATAAATATATAATTAACCTGATATTGTTGTCCCAGCCAAGTGACTGCCCCAGTCCACGGGCTTGCTGGGTTTGCCCCTCAGCCGAACCTGGATATAGTAAAAAAATAAGATTTGGTCATCTTATCTTATTTAGCTCTCATTAACTCCCAATAGAATTGGAGTTCAAATTAGGAGCCGACTTATACACTTGAATATTTTTATTACCTTCTAGTGACTCTAATATATTTCAGCTCAAATTTTCAACCGGCCCATTTTTTAGCTCATGAACTCTCATATCTTTCAACCCAATATTTCATAGTTTATTTTGCTTTCTGTTTATACTTTTGTGTTTACAACAATATACTTTATAATCTAACAATTATACTTTTATATTCCAACAATATACCTTATATTATAAATATTATATCTTTATAATATTCACCTTATATCTTTATAATATTCACCACAATATACCTTACATTCTAAATAAGAGAATGAGAATGCTAAAATAGTTGACGGTACAAGTCTCATCATACAGATCTAGATAATTAGACTAATGAAGTGATCTTTCCTCCAAAAAGAAACAATATACTTTTATATCACAATAATATATCTTATATTCTAAACATTATACTTTTATATTTCCAATAATATACCTTTCATGAGAAATCCACTTGGAGTCATAAAGAGATACTAAAAAAATAATTATATGTTTAATTTTATAACTCCTAATTCTTTTAGCAAATATGAGAGTTCCGGAGTCCATTTAATTAGTAGTCCCGATGATTTCTGAATGACTCGCATTTTCTGCTACACGTGGTACGCTCTCGTTAGTTGGGAGTCAGGGAGTCACAATTTGTGGGAGGTTAATAGTGTGTCCCTGACTTTTTTACCAAAATACACACTTTCTTCTTTGAGTTTTTTTTTTTTTTGGCCAAGTAGAATTAATAATTTTAGCCTAATAACACATGATATATGTCAGCAAATTATGACATGATTTTCTCTCTAGGTTCAGATTAGCGGACTCAGTTCTAATTTTTAGTCATTATTTAATATTTATAAGTTGAAACAAATTCGATTATACCCTTGCAAACATCTTTCTTAATTGTTGATTGATCAAAGTACAGATAGTTAATCAATTATTTAGTTACTTTTCTTTTATAATAATGCATATTAATATGACAATCTTTTTATTTGCATGTTCAAGATGTCGATGGCTTAAACAAGACGATAAGAATATAAAATATTTTCAATCCATGGCAAAAACAAGCAAAAGTCAAAATGCAATCAAAGCATTAAATATTCAAGGCAATATAATTGAGGATGAAACTCAAATTGCAACAGAATTCTCTAATTATTTCAAAAAATTATTCTCAAACGAAACAGAAATTAACATCCCGAACTTAGAGCACATCCGACGGGACGCAACTGCTACAAGGCCGAGCAAACAACAACTCAACGGAGGAAATCAAACACACAATTTTTGATCTAGCGTCCGACAAAGCGTCAGGTCCGAACGGATTCCCAAATAAATTTTATCAAAAGTGTTGGGAGTTTATTCAAAAGGATATTACCTGGCTTTGCAAGGCATTCGAAAACAATACATTAGACTAAAGGAATTATGATCTAGGGCAAAGTATTGGACTAGAGATTAGATTGTGAGAAACATGTTTATTCACTTCATATGAATGAGTGTATGGATGACTAATATATTTACATATATTAGATCGACCATGAATGACACTTCGAGTTCACGTCATCAGAATACGTGATTCTGATAGTAGAACTGTGAACCAACGAATAACATTCTAAACCGTCCCTAGTGATATGTACGATGTTTATAGAGATAAACATACTTCAAGTAAGAAGCTACATATCCACACTAGTATATTCACAGACTGGATGATCATGTTCTGCTGATCATGGACATAAGGATGTCAAGTCTGGACTATAGGTACGTGTTGGAGAACACGTACTGGACTGACCACAATGAGAATATGCATGATACATGTCATTAGTGATTCTCATATGAATAGTGTGCTTGTTCCTACGACCTGAGGTCACCATGGATTTCTTTATGTGGAACTGCATACTTTAATATGATCCTACGTCATCCGTAACGGGATGATCATTAGGGTCATCGTTAGGTATTCACTGAATCATGACGAGGAATGTGAGTGACCAAGATGGAATTTGTTCCTCTCGTCAAGGGGGAGATATCTCTGGGCCCCATGATGATCTAGGGCTGAACGAAATATATGGCCATGCTCAAAATGGATTAACATGTGTTGTTAATATCATTTTATATTTGTTCAGTCTAATTCTCGATCAGGAAAGAGACTTTGATCAAACTCAATGATGACATACTTCCATGCCTTGTGATCAAGACATATATCGTAGAACAAAAGGAATAAGCAAACGTCTATTCAGATAGGTTTATGAGCGCTGATTATTTCATTTAACATGGGTAGTCATGACATCAGTCTAGAGATTACTCATGACTTACGATCTTTAGAAGATCGTTGCCAGCGTTAAATGGAACCTACACGGTCACACAATGAACTTCATTCATACGGGGTGAAAATACCTCAAAACAGTTATACATGTGATGTATAAATTGATGAACGAAATAATCAACTATTGAATATTTGATTGAACAAAACAGCACCATATGGAAAGTTCCGCTCCCAACGGAATGGATATGGAAAGTTCTTATTCCTTGGCAGCCGATATTTTTATTAAGGAAACACCTATTCCGTTGGAAAGGGAATAGGTCCGTTGGGAATGGAATAGGCGCAGGATTAGGATTTTCAGTTATGGTAACTGAGCAATCGTTCGCCTCCCTCTCTAGTATAAATAGAGAGATAACTCCTCTCTATGATACACACAATTCTAAAGCCGTAGAGGCCGTCTTGATACAAAAATAGAGATAGAGTTTTGTGAGGTAATTTCGGAAAGTATTTCCGGATTCGTCTAGCCGAGTCCGGTTATTCCGTGTGTCTGAAGTTCACGTGGACACGAGTAGAGATCTTCTACTTTGGAGATAAGCGAGCAATCAAGTTCTTCATCCCTAGGGAAAGCAAGGAGGTTCGCGGAGTCGAGCTTCAGAAAGGAGAAGGTTTAGTCGAAATCGTTCAGACTTACATCCATTCTCTGTCTCGCGGAACAAGAAAATCCGAGGTATAAAGTTTAATAGCATAATCTCGTGGTTTTATTCCCTTAACGATGATCCTAGGGAGGGTGGAACCCGTAAGTTCCACTGTGCATGTAACGTACATGACTACGGGTTTCCAAACATAGACCTCTGGCACATAAACAAAGCACAGATAACTCTGGTACCTAAAAAAGCAAGGGCAGAAGAACTCACGGGCTTCCGCCCAATAAGTAAATAAGTATTATAGATGGACCGATCAAAATCATATCAAAAATATTAGCATCACGGCCGCAGCCGTTTTTGACTCAACTGGTAGACCAAAAGCAGATAGCATTCATAAAGAGTAGAGCAATATCAGACACATTTGGAGCAGCAAGAGAGCTACTATACGCCCTCGATAGAGATAAAATCTCCTCCATTCTATACAAGGGGGATTTTTACAAAGCATTTGACACAATCAACTGGGAGTTTTTTAAAAGGATGCTGATCCAAAAAGGCTTTCCAAGTGCACGGGTACAACGGGTGGTCAACCTACTACACTCAACACGATCAGCATTGAACATCAATGGCGAGATGGGAGAATCACAAAAGAGGACTCCGCCAAGGAGACCCACTATCCTCACTAATCTTTGTGTTAGTAGCAGACATTTTGCAAAATTTACTTCACCACAGCAATGAGTTAGGACAACGACCGCATCTCACGTAAGCGACATCATTCCAATATGCCAATGACATGATTCTCATAGCCGAGGCCTCATTTACAAATATCAACATACTTAAGAAAACTAAAATGCTTCGGAGAAATTACAAGTCTCACAATAAACCACAATAAAAGTATATTTGCAACATTAAACATACCCACGACGTACGACCAACAAATAGCACAAGAATGGGGTTGCGCAAAACAACAATTCCCCATAACTTATTAGGGCTTGCTTCTAACAATAAAGCAGCCAAGACAGGAAGAATTTATGCCACTTATAGAAAAACTGCAACGCAAGGTTACTGGATGGGAAACAAAATAACTATCCCTGAGAGGGCGATTAACACTGCTTAATTCAGCCCTCTCGGCAAGCCCGCTTCATTATATGCAAATGTTTCTACTCCCTAAATAGGTAATAAATGGACTAGACAAAATAAGAAGGAATTTCTTATGGCAAGGAAGTGTAGAATACAAATAAGACAAAAACTTAGCGGACTAGAAATCGGTATGCACACCCAAAGAAAACAGAGGGCTGGGAGTTAGAGATTTGCACATTCATAATACGGCATTACTTATGAAGTGGAATTGGATCCACAAAACAAATAAGGCAAGCTACTGGACAGATATGATACATAAAATATATGGTGATGCAGGGTTCGAAAAAGGAAAAGCAAAAACTTCCTTCTTCTATCAACAACTTACACAAGTCAATAGTTGGTTTAGCCACCAAATGGAAGCAAAGCTCGGTAACGGCAAAAATACAAAATTTTAGAAAGATAAATGACATGAAGGAACGACACTTCGGGAAACATTCCCCCATCTTTTTGAGAGAGCAAGTAACAAAAATTATAAGGCTAACGAAGTCATTAGCAACCCATCAGCTCCTTCAAATAATTATCCAAGTACAACTTAATGAGCATGTGGACGGTAAACATTTTTGGAGACCTACAATCAACGCTACAGACACTAGGCGACTTCTCCGTTAAGTCCGCATACAAATTCTTCTCCGACCACGGAGTCCGACCAGAGTGACCAAAACTACTACGGAAAGAAAAATGCCCGACAAAAGACTTTTGATTGGTTGCTCCTTAAGAAAAAACTCCTAACCAGAGACAGATTAAAACGAAGAGGACAAATCGACACTGATATTCGTGTCTTATGCAATCAAAACTGCAAGAAAAACACAATCATCTCTTTGCACAATGCAACTTTTCTAAACAAATATGGCACCAAACGGCGCATCTCAAGAGGCAAACGACATTACAAAGCTCCAATGCGCGAATAGTAGGACGACAACTCAATACACAACTAGGAAAACGAGAAAAAATTATGGCTGGAACCATGTGGGTGGCGGGATGCTAGGCGATATGGAAAGAACGTAACGCCAGAATATTCCGAGATGAACTACGGAATACCGCCCAAGACTTTGCAGCAGGTCTTCAAGAAGCACAATCTTGGTTGAAATACATTTAGGAATAAAGGGGCGATTGACTATTGTAGGAGTAGTATGGTTACATAGTTACTTCATGTAATCCTAGTTTGCGTAAGTGGCGAGATAAATTCATGTATTGGTTGTATGTTGATGTAACTTTCTTATTATTAATAAAAATTTAGTAGGCTATTCGCCTACTATCCCAAAAAAAAAAAAATCGTTTTATTTTCAAACTGAAATAAATGTATGATGACTTGATCTCATTATTCATGTGAATTAAAAAAAAGTAGTTCTTAACTGAAGAATGTTAGGAGAATTTATGCATTACTTTGTGTGTTCTTTTAATTTGTTAATTAATATTAGTTAACTAATCGATTTTCTAAATATAATTTGTCTTTACAAATATTCTATGTATGATTAGGGGTAATTTGGAATGACATTCAATATTTCTTCATATTTTTCTATCAAAGTCAGATAATTTGACAACATAAATCAGACAGGTATGAATCTAGTGACTTGGGATACAGTCTGTAAACCAAAAGAGGGTGGAGGACTAGGAGTGTTGAATCTTGAGCTTTTTAACAAAGTGATGCTTATGAAATGGTTGTGGAGATTCTTTCATAGAAGTAGAGGCTTTAATTGGACTGAATTGGTCTCTAATATTAGTAGAGGGGACCCAAGACAAACCTCAACCAGAGATTTCTATTTTTCGAGAGAGGTGAAGAAAGATCTACCTTTCTTTTTTCAGGGTTGCCAATTCAGTTTAGAGGATGGAAGACGAGTCAATTTTTGGTATAGTGATTGGAAAAGAGGCATATTAAGCCATCAATTCCCGGAATTACTATCATTTGCTTTAATGAGATAAGGTTCAGTAGCAGATTTCAAAAATCTTCACAATCTGCAAGAGGCATTTAGAGAGTTGAGAGCTTCAAAGCCTCAACAAGAGTTGAGGAAACTGACCTCAATTCTGGATGAACGTCAACTCAGTAATGAAGCAGACAAAATCAAATGGAAGTGGAATGGAAAGGAGGTATTTACTATTAATAGTGTGTACAAGCTCTTATTACTGGGTATATTATCATATAATAACCTCAGTAATATTTGGAAATTACACATTCCACTGAGAATGCAAATCCACTTGTGGACTTGCAAACAAAACAAGATATTAACACAGGATAATTTGAAGAAAAGGGGATTTAATTTGGTAAATCGATGCCACTTGTGCTATAAAGAAGAGGAAAATATAGTGCACTTATCTGAAGAATGCGGCTTTGTTCAAGAGCTTTGGAATCTACTCAAGAATGCTACGAATCTTCAATCCAAATCGCATCTAACAACTGCATTAATGTCGAGGTGTGTAATCACAGCAGAGGAAGATAGTGATTTTCAGCAGCTTTCAAGTTTATTTCAATTCGTTGTGTGGAGAGAAAGATGCAATCGAGCTTTCTCAAATGAGAGCAAGAGCAACTCGGCTTTAATTGAGGAAGTTCTGGAGGAGAAAAATCTACAACGAGAGATTAGAGCGGGTAATGGTGTGTAAAAGAGACAGCAAAGCGATCAGCTCGAGGGGAAGTGAAGAAGAGGGAGACAGCTGTATGCGTTTCCGACAGGATTGTATAGGGAGAGAAGATGGATTTGATTTCTCGGGATTTCAAATCAGGATTTTTATAGATAGAATTAGAGAACAAATAAAATAGATTCATACTTAGAGTTTGGGCCGGTCTTGTAGGCCAGTTATTTTTATGCTCTATTCTTCTTAAAAAGAAATTTGGTTAGAAAATGATTGTAAAATGTAAATATTCAGATTTATAGTAAAATTTCAAGTAGAAGGGGATCTTAAGCCCTCTCTAATTTTCTTCAAAAAAAAAAAAATCAGAATGGCTCATCCATGGTCTTTTCATTCGAACTAAACATCCATACACTCAATTATAAAAGATATATCTACAATAAATAATATAATATTTCCATACATAACCCATATTTACAACAAAAATATATTGACCTAGAAAATAACACCATCAATATGTTCATTCACGAAACACATGTAGAAAATATGTAGAAAATATGGGTCAGAACATTGACAAGAGGACTCAACAGTTCATCAAGTTGAAGAGCAGTGGCAAAATTACGATCCAAGGTGGGTCCTAATCATTCTCTTAGATCAAACTAGCGGTGTAAACAAGTTGGATAATATCTGACCGGTCGATATATATATCCACAAAAAATATGTATCATAATAAAATTTTCAATATGTGACTTATTGAGATTACCAAAGAAAATCATAATAAAATTTTCAAAAAAAAAAATTAGTTAATTAGTGAAACTCTAACAAAAACATGAACCAATGATTTTGAATTAATCATTCCTAATAATCGGGCGGTTCAAACAATTAGGAGAAGCATTATTATGAGAACTTTTTTCTGAGACTCAAACCCACTATAAGTTGAGCAAGACTGGCTAAATACCAACTCTGCTAAATGAGTTAGCTATCATTGAAAATTACAATCGCACCCAATGTTTTAAGGGCGTTTACCGCTTGAGCTAACAAGTTTTGTCATTTTTTGAGATCTTTAAAAATCACAAAATTTTGGGTATATATTTGAAATGGGAAAAAAATACTATATAAATATATTTTTTTTTATATAGCAACAATTAACCAAATGCTGTCGTTAGGCTTTCTATTAAATAAATAAAAAGTTTCTATAACAATATTTACATGAATTACGTTCCCAATTTGAGAGAATAAAAGAAATGGAAAAACTACAAACCCCTCTCTTAGTGCGATAACAACCAAAGAGGATAAAAACTAAAACACTCGACTAATGGTCTATTTGCCGGGATGCTCTTTGGCTATTTTAGTTCTTCCAACATTGCGCCGACGCCTGGATTTATTCTCGTGAAGTTTCAATCGCCTTCATGAAGACTTTGGATGGGTTATTTTCCATATTTTGAAAATCCGTCCGTTTCTTTCCTTCCACAATTCTCAATAGATGGCTGCCCAAAGACTTTGTCATGCTCTTTGTTTATTATCATTACCATCCTCATTAACATCCAATGCAAGATTTTTGTTCCCAATCTATAGATGCCGGTGGTGTTAGATTGAAACGCATGCATGTTTTTTGCCACAATTATTTAACTACCTTGCGAAAACTATATGTTTTGCATGACAAATGACAAAGAAATGCATGACCACCTATTTACGAATTGTAGCTTTACTTTTTGCTATTAACCTATCATTGTGATGTAGTATTTTGGTTAGGATATCAAATATTATGGATCCAGATGTTATGTGCTTCAAATGGAATATGCAACGGGCTTTCCGGAACAATGGACATAGTGGATCCGAACAAGGCGGTCAAAGTCAACAGACACATAAATCCTAAATTCATTCACATAAAAGGACTGAGACATGGAGATCATCTCTGGTCTCTACTTTTCATTCTAACAATGGATGTCTTACAAAGAATTATGGATCATTTGACTCCAGTGATGACTAGTGCAGTGAATCTGACCCCGGCTACATTACAATTTGCAGATGATCATTGATCTTTTGCGAAGCCCACTCAAACAATCTGAAATTATTAACATATACCCTTGATTACTTCGGCAAAATCTCGATAAATAAATTCAAAAGCGAATTTAAAGCGGTAACCGGTACAACTACACAATACAATTAGTACAATACTAGTATACTAGTTTTACTAAAAATAATTTACCTCTCAAGTGCCTGATTCAATTCCTGCTTCGATCCACTCAAAAGATCGGGATTGAAAGAAAAATTGCTTTCATATGGAGGCCGGTCGATCCTCATCCAATATGTCCTTGTTGTACTGTCGACTTATCTAATTCAAGGATTCCTCCTGCCAAAATGGGTACTTGGAGAATTAAACAAGGCAATAAGAGCCTTCTTGTGCAGAGGTGACAAAAATCGCATCAATAAACACAGTCTAATGAAGTGGAAGAAGGTATGCCTCCTTGAGAAAATATGGTGGACACGAAATACCAAACTTCGAAATGAAAAACAAATCACTTCTACTAAAGTCCATATGGAAATTAAAAAAAAAATATGCATAACATTTGGGGAGAGCTTATGCCATCTCTCTATGAATTACACGATGCAAATAGTATAACAGTAATACCAGATGCAACAACCCCCTTCTTCGTAATACTTCCCGAATTTGAGACATATGTCACAAGAAACCCTAGTACAACTTCGCAGTGGTCAAAATCAACTGATTTCACCTGCGCATCGGCTTAGAAGTTCTTAATTAACCCCAGAATAAGATGTCCATGGCATAATAGGCTATGAAAAACTAAGACACCTCTCAATAAAAAAAATCCTAACGCATAAGAATCTTATCAAAAAGGGCTTTCTAGATCCATCGATGTGCCACCTATGTATGTGTAACATAGATATGACGCATAATCTATTCAACAATTGTTCATACTCTAAATTTATCTGAGCATTTGTAACGCCCAGGAGCGAAATTAGAGAAAATAATGTCTAATTGATTAGTCTCATCTTGAATAGTGAATATATACTAAGATAATATTCGCGCTACGCTGCGAATATTTTTATTTAGTATACAATTAGATTAAAATATCCTTGATATCTTGAATATCTTACATCAAAATATTTTTAAGTTGTTGCGAATCATTTTATATTAATTTATGTACTGAGTTTCATCAATAACATGGAGAATTTTTATTTATGAGGTGTATACATACTGTACATAATTATGACAACTAAATAATCGACAATTAGAATATGAATTAATATTTTAAGAAAATTAGTCATATTAATTTTTCTTCTATAGTTTATTCTTTTATACAAACATAATGTCAATATCATTAATTTATATATCTTCTCTATTTTTTCCCATTTTTCTCCTATTATGTTCTAAATTGATGATGATATAAGAAAACTTAAGTGAATAAGTAAAGTAGCTGTATACTTGCGCTACGCTGCAAATTAATTTCGATATATAATAGATACATTTACAATTATAAAAATTATATAAGCTCTCCGTAACTTTTTCAAAAACAATTATAAAAATTAAATTTAAATTGATTCATAAAACATAAAAAATAAAGAAAATTTATGTAGAATAAGTTTAATATTTTTTTAGTTATAATTGTGTATTACATTATAAAATATTTTATCACATCTAATTTTGTAATGATAGATAACTTTATATAATAAATGATGGTATTATAAATTAATAATATAAATGATGACTTAATGGAAAGAATAAATTTATTTTTTAATAAGACACAATGAATTAATCTTTATAATATCAATTTAAGTTTATTTTTAGTTGTTCTCTGAAGTTATGTTGTTATCATTTAATATATTACATTTAGAAAAATATATAAGTTATAATCATCCTTATATGGAGCTCGAAAAAAGAAAAAACAAGAAAACCTATTTCGACGATTCTAGGTGAAGCACCAAAAGATCTAGTCAAATACGTTTCATTTTTTTTTTTTGATAAAACGAGAAAAAAAATACTTATATTTAACATTATGTTTGAAGAAAGAATATAATATTATATATAGAGAAAAAAATATTATGTACTAATATAAGAAAATATAACATGTGTCATTTTCTTAAAATGATATTAATTTTCTCATTGTTGATCTTATTCAACTAACAAACTGATGTGCGGTAATTTTATATTTTATGAATAAATGAATCACATAGATATTATTGAAACATGTATTATATTAATTTATATAATGTAATGTATTTCTCAATATATTATTTTCTTATAGTGAGAATCCAAGAACTTGATAGTTCTCACCAAATCGGAAATGCAATAATAAAAATAATAATTTAACAAATTATATGATTATGTATTGACAATCACACACATATTGCCATGAAATATCAACACTTGAGAAATTAAATAATAAAATTTAATAAAAATTTTCATCGGACGGTCCAGAGAAAATTGATGGCATGCTTCAATGAGAAGAATCAAAAGGAGGTGAAAAATAATGGGGTGGGGTTAATTTATCTAAATGTTTGAATTTATAATTTATTGATAATAAAAAAATATTGCAGTATATTTTAAGCATATAATTGTTTAAATCTAATTATGTAAAGATGTATTTCCCGCATGAGTATATTCTCTTATATAGTTTATCTTTGCATATTTCGCTGAGAAAAAAATTTAATTGGAACCATAGCAATATGGAATTCAAAATAAAGAGAAAATTAAAAAAAAATAGTTTTGAAGATGTTAACGTTAGAAATACAATGTTTTATTATAAATTATTTTTTTTAAAGAAGAGAAGGAGAAAAAACTAAATATGTTTTAATAAATGAACTCATCAATTCTCTTTGCATTAATAGTTGAACATAAGTATATAACATGATTAATTAGAACCATCTGATTCAAATCTAACGATTAAAAATAACTTTAACCGTTCTCACCAAAACCATCAATCATTATTGTACATGTTAGTATAATATATAAATAATGTCACTAGAAATCAAAGTAAGTAAAAACAATTCAATGGTTTAGTTCTAACCATGATATTTAATCCAATGTGGAAATAATTGAGGTGATGTGGCATCTTGGGAATGCTCAAAAGGCTTTGAAAAATAAAGAGGTGAAGCGTGTGGGAATTGGAGTTAAGCTAGTATATTAACTACTAGCACTAATCAAGTTCAAGTTCTTTTCAGGACAATATGTTGTGGATCTTATTGGTTCGGCTAGATCAGTTAATGTATTAGATTCTTACAAATGGTGTGAAAGCAAAATTCCGGAGGTACTATCGTGCGTGCGGACAAATAGGGAAATGATATCAACAAAAAAAAAATTACTTGTTACAGGAAAAACTAATCTGCAATTGCCTATTAAATAATTATATATATTATGGAAACTGTATTCTAAAATAAATCTATTTATGGGAATTAATCAATGCATTTAATGTATTTGGAAAGTAATGTTTATTGAAATCTAACTGCTGAATACATTATTGAAAAGTATTAATATCTGTTATTTTCATCATATTTTCATCAAAATGCTTGATGAGTATGATGATAAAATTTGTAGTTTAACATATTTTCAGAAAAACTTGCTACGCATTCATAGCATGAATCGAGACTCAAGAGTTGCGAGCTTTAAATAATAAAAATAAATACAAGATATAATAAATAATAATTATTATTATTACTTCTTAACAAAAAATATTATTATTATTATTATTTCTTAAAGAAAAATATTCTCATAACTTGATTTTCCATGACATCCGAGATGTACACACAATTGCACTTATATAATCAATATATTTTAATTTCCAAATTAAAATCATGATTTTTACTCTTTCATAGTAAGTCAAATATCATTCCATTCCTTAATTAGAAATTCAATATTTTCAATTTATTTCAATGAATATTTGGTAAGATTCTTTCCATATTATGTATAATTATTTAATAGGGGTAAATGTGTCATTTAAGTTCGATTTTCCTGTAGCAAATTAAAAAATTTCTATCGATATCACTATCCGGACAAATAAGATATCTATCCGGGACAAGTAAGAGATCTCGTATGCGCACGGATGTATAAAATAAGACTGGATCCATCTGTGAGTTCTGACGAGAATGTCAGAAGTTTACCGGAACGAAATTAGAGGAAGGATATTTAATGGATTAGTCTCACTTTTAGTAGTGATTGTATACTGAAGTTACTTAAATAGATTAGTACATTAACTAGCATCAATTAAGGTTATGTATTTTACATGAAAATATATGGTGAGCCTGATTGGTTAGACTGAGTCAGTTAATGTACTAGATATTTACAGCATATGTCTTAGAGAAGTATGGCTTATGGATCAAACCCAACGACTCGACGGTTGCACAATTTCCGTTACAACGGGATGGTCTAATCAAAGAGGACCAAAAGAAATGGAATACGACTTGGCAAGCGACGATATGGGAAATTTGGCTGGAGCACAATAGAAGAATCTTCATAGAAAAGGCGAAACCGATGAACATGATGCGTCAGACGTCGATGCAAACGATCTCATTGTGGAGAGACAACGGCTAACAAACTTTGTAATACAACGAAATTTAGCCCGGTTACTATTTTAAAAGCTAACATCACTTTATGATTGATGTAAATACAACACTTCAATTAATAGAAAACAATAATAGACGATTATCTATTCTGTATTCCTCAAAAAAAAAAAAAAAAAAATTTTAGGTTCGTTAATTAGGCCACGTATTCTTGGCCTTTGAGGCAGGCCGTGGTGACTTGCAAGGAATGTACTTCAGGACCATGTTCTCCAGTTTGAACTAAACGTGAATAATCCTGTTCTCTTTGTACACTTCTAAACCTGAAGGATTTTTAGGGATGCATGATTTTATATAACACTATATTTTACAAGGCCAACTTGATTTTCGAACAGAGTTAAATTCGCAAACTAAATATAAAATAAAAAAGTTTGCTATATATTGCTGATTAATTAGTTTAATATAATACATTGATAGGTGCCATAACAAAAAAAGAATTTACGCCCTATGATGTGATTTTTAAAAGTTATAGTTTATCAAAGATACAATTATTAATTATAATTTATTTTAGAAGTATAATTACGTAAATTTATATTCTACATCTCTTATATAATTATTTTGTTCGCATATTCTCTTGTTTATTATCAAAGATAAAATAATTAATTAACTATGATATATTTTAAAAATCTAATTATATAAATTTCTATTATAAATGGTTGGTTATTATATAATTATTTTATTCACATATTGTCACACCCCAGATTCGGATGTGACCGATCCACTTCCATGCCAAACTCGAGTCATTTCAAAAAGAATCTTCGCTCATTAGTCGCTCTTTCATCCATTAAATACCTACACCAATAAGAAAAATAAAACATAGTAAAAATCATTAACTAAATATTATAGCTAATTAACCGGACTTCTATATGTGATAGGGTTTCTCATTTGTTATTTTGAGATGATCTTTAATATCTAGAATGTGCAATTGAGTATTAAGAAATGATTATTATAAAGGGATATCGTATTTAAAATTATTATTCATTTTACTACAAAAAAATATATTGTGGATTATGGTTTGATACGATGAACGATAGTGGATTAAAAGATATTTATCATGTTTCTAGGAAGATAATTTAATGAGGAAGATCAAGGTGGAGTTTGATTCAATATATCACAAATGATTTGATACTTAATATATCTTAAGTCTGTATGGATACTTAGGGGTGAATCGATCTGGCAGTTCTAAAATTTGTGCATGATCGTGTGAAAATTCAAGATGAGTAGAATGTGTGAAAGCTCGAAAGAATTAAATATATATGATATTTTATGATACTTTATTTTAATATATTATATTACATAAAATGTTTCATCTTATATTTTATGTAAATTGCAACTTATTTTACGTGCAATATCAAGTTCTTCTTTATTTATTTTTTAGGATTTTATATTTTAGTTTTCATTTATTTTTATTTAATGCAAAGTATTATTTTTTATTTTTTATTTTGGTTTAAATAAAAACAATAATAGAATTTTATAAGAGTATTTAGGTCCAAAACTGTTTTATTGGATGAAGTTTTTAACTTTTAACCCCATAGAACCATAGAAAAATTCAATCGACTTTAAATAGTGATTTTCTAAAAATATTTAGAAAGGAGATTTTTGAACCCAACAATTTTGTATGCATTTAAAAGATACTCCATAGTTTTTCTTTTCTTTTCAAAATATAAACCACTATAGTTGTTAGAATATAAACATTAATAGGCCCATTTTGGAATAAGTGGAGCCTCCAATTTTCTCTTCAATGGAGAACTATCAGAAATCATTAAACAACTTTTGTTCTTTTATTTTAGGCCAAATTTCATATGTAACCCTACAAAATCTCATAATTTCACATGGATCATAAATATCGGCACAAAATCACACATATTATATGTATACCCTTATAAAATTATTAAAATATTACTAATATCTTTCTCAAAATTTGTCACTCAAATAGCATCTATTGTAATTAAATTATTATTAATTATTTTATTAAAAATATAAAATAACCATTGTACTATTTTTTATTTTTTTATTAATTTTTTTTTAAAAATTATAAGTTTTTCTCTCAATCATATTCATATTGAGCATATCATATATAAATATATGAACAAAAAAGAACATAATAAGACTCAATATAAATCATTGTTATATAGTGACAGATCTTTATAGAGACTGGGGGGGCATAGCCCCCCCACCCCCCTCAATATTTTCGGTAACATTCTAAAAGTTATTAATATTTATGTGTATTGACCTCTCTTCTCATCAAGGTTATATATAAGATTATTCAGTGGTGTAAATATTTTCTGGCACCTCCGAAATATTGAGTCAAACTCCGTCATTGTTGTTATATTTACATAGAGAAAAAAAAACGGAAAAATAAAAATATAACTTTGATCTTAATACTAAATATATTATAGGGATATCTATGATATTTTAATGATTTTGTAAGGACATTGATAATATTTCACTTTTTGTAGGGGTATTAAGAAATTATGATGTTTTGTAGGGGTACACGGCAACACTGAAATTTAGCTTTATCTTACTAATAATCGAAAAAATAATCCCCAAAAATTCCCCAAAATCAGAAACCAAAAAACAAAAAACAAAAAAAATACAAAAATAACCATAATAATCCTTTCCCAAATTCAACACTTTCTCATGCTATGCTAATCATTGCTCTCTTTGTTTCTTCTTCTTCTTCTTCTTCTTCTTCTTCTTCCCCCTTTTCGGGCGAGGATTGATTCATTCATTTCATTCCATGGAGCTTCCGTCTCGCCCCTCTTCATCGGCGGCGGAGGAGGATCAGTTGAGGATTAAGAGGAAGACGCTGGAGACGGTGCTGGAGCAGTGTAAGCGAGCGCTTGAGATGATCAACGAGACGGATCTCAGCTCCGATTCCGCCGTTGATTGTCCGTCTGAAGAGGACGAGAGGGATTCGACGGCGGATTCGTCGGATTTGTCGCCGGCTGATACTGGATATGAGACGGATGAGGTAAGAACAGAGTTTTGGTTTAGGGTTTCAATTTGGGCGTTTATTGATTCAGGAATTTGATAATTGGTGAGTGAAATTTATCCTAAATATGAGACTGGTGAGCTGAGGGAAGAACTCTGGATTGAAGATTGGTTTAATGGTGCTATTAAGTAGTATATATGATAAAAAGTCAGAAACTTTCTTTCTTTGTGTTAAATAATTTAATTGACTAGAAATTTTCTTTTGTTTGTTAATCTCTGTGAATGAAACTGAGTCATGATAGTTTAACCATACTGGCATATTGAGCTTCCTGATAATATTTTGATGTGCAAATTGTAGTGAAAATGTTCTATTTATGTTATATAGTAATGAAATATGACTAAAATATCCTCATTTATATATGAAATTATGCAGCTTTGCGACCGTTTAAAATCAAGAGTTGAATCCCCAGAATTTCTTGAAAAACTCGGAAGCATTTATCAAGGAAACACTGGTAAACCTATTAAATATTTAAATCAATGCCAAATTAAATCCTATAAAATACAGATGATAATTTAATATAATTTATTCTTTTTTTTTTTCTCAGATGAAACTGCAAGTTGGGCTATGATAAACGGTACAGATATATGGGATGATAAAAACTTTGATGAATCAGACGGATTTGTTTTAGTCAAACAAGAAGATATAGTTGATGGAATTGCATGTTTCATGGCTGCTTATTTATTATCATTAAAAGAAACCAAAGTACGTACTTTTACCATCTTTATTAAAATAATTATTCACAAACAATATAATAGCCCTTAAAGTGTTAAATCAAACTTTTCATTGTTTAGTTTTCATTTTTTGTAGGAATTAACTCCAAATAAACTCCAAGAAGGTGAATATTTATAATTTACACACCCAAATTAACATTTTTTACTCTTCATTTTTTTATATGAGAATTATTTTATGTAATAATTTTTATAATTTAATGTTTGAAAATAGCGCTTAGCAAGACATTTTCGGTGAAAAATAAGAAGAGCAGATTAAGGAAAGCTTGGGACGGCGCAAATGTGGTTTATAATGTTGCTTCATGGAGTGCCACTGCTATTGGGTAAATTTAAATTAAAAATATTTAGTATAATTTGAAATTTTCACTTAGGCCCTTAATAAACTTCGAAATATCATTTATATCCCTACCAAAAACATGAAGTGTTGTAAATTCAGTTACACGCTAACTTTTTTAAGAAAAGTGATAGAATTACCTTTTTTGTCACTTATTATCGTGTAAACTAAATGAGAATGAAGCAAGAACAAATTTATTTCCGTATGGTAAATGTTTTCTTTCTATTGAAATAGTTTTTTTCGTTTTTGGATGAACTTGTATTTAATATTTATTAATGTTAATTAAAATGTTTTTTTTCTTCTTTTTTTGATTTACTTTCTATTTCATATTCATTAATATCAGTTCAAATTAGCTTACATATTATTTTTCTATTTTAAATTTATACAGAAAAAATATGTTGGATATTTCTAACGAATTTCTGTTTGATATTTTTAAACTTGTATAAAAAAAGTCTCACATTTGTTTCTTATGTTTTGGATAGGTATTTGTGACATTAAGATTCTGCATGATAAACATGAAATTACCTTTAACTTTTCTCTTTTTTTTCATTTTTTTTGTAGTATATATCAAAATCCGGCAATATTAAAAGCAGCAACAGCAGCATTTTGGACATCATGCAGAGTGATTTCCAAGTTAATGTGAGAATTGCTTTTTAACACCCCAATTAGGTTAAAGCTCCATTTTGAAATTTCAAATTGACCGGCTAGTTTGAAATTTCAAAAGAAAATGAAAAAAAATGAAAATGGAGAAATGATGATTGTTCCACAGTGAAGGCAACCCTGTGTGCTTTATTATTTATATTTATGCTTCTTATCTTTAAATTGACAGAATCATTGTAATATAATTTGGAACTTTAGATTTGTACAATCAATCTGTAAATATCACATTCTTTTCTATGATTTGTGAATTACCTTTGTTTCTTCTTTATTAAGTAATGAATAAATGTATTTAGCTTATTTATACATAAGATTCTTATATACAGTATCATTGAAATATAAGTCTCAAATCTGTAAATATCACGTCCTTTTTTATGATTTGTGAAATATTTGGTATGATTTGATTTTATGAAGTAATGAATAAAATGAATTTAGCAATCAAGGATATGTAAATTTCAATGAAATAACATGAGAATCTAAAGTTTGAGGTCTAAGGACAGAACATAAATAATTTGTATTTGAATCCAAACATTGTTGCAAAAATAAAAATAAAAAAAGCTACAAAAAAAATGCAAACTTCTGCATAATTCACAACTCTCTAATAAATAATACACCACCATCAAATCAGAAAATTCGCTTCTTAACGTCCTCAATTTTGGCAAACAATTCATCCCTGTTTTCCTGCATTCAAATAATTAAACCTCAATAATACCGATTTAATGACTGATTCTATATTTCTAATGAATATACCATTTTAGAGCCTTAAGAGTTAAAAAAGAAGATTACCTTAAAAACAAGGTAGCGGAAGCTGAACCAAACAGTGAAACCAAGCCCAATCACTTCCATCAATTTTGGAACCTAAATTTCAAAATTGATTAAACTCGATATTCTATTTCAAAATTCAATCACACAATAAAAACAGTTATCTTTTGAAAAGTATAAAGAATTATTAACAATTACCAAAGGAATAGAGTGGAGTGCTGATGTAACCGCTGATGTCACCAACAAAGTAACAAGAGATGCCGAACCGTACACAATAGCTTTATATGTAAAATCTGAATCCACCTATGCAAATAACAAATAAAATGAAAAACAAATCCATTTAAAATAAAATTTTGAGTTTTAGCCCATAAATAGATGATTTCGCCTCAATAATTACCCTCATGGAGCAAGTAAACAAAAATATATCAAAAGAAAAATAAAATTAAAGAAAGTAGAATTAATACACTTTCTCATTTTTTCAAGTAATAAAAAATATACTAAAAAAAAGTAAGATTAAAGAAAGTAGAATTAAAGGGTTACCATGAATCGATTCACAATCTTAAGAATAGAAGAAACAACGGTTGCCATTAATTGATTCATACTCTTGAGAATATAAGAAAAGGAAGCTCAACTTTTTTTTGGGGTTCTGATTTTTGTTTTGTTTGTGACCAGCAATTAAATTTACTCCAACAATATGTGAAATAAGCATCTAATAATTAATTCTCATTTACAGTAATAAATACTAAGCACTCCCAAATCACTCTCACGATACTGTAATTATTACCAAAATTACCTAATCGAGATCATAATAGCAATGATACTAATAATTAACAATAATTGAGTGTTAACTACTAACTAATTACCAAATATCATAATTTCAGAAAATCAAACACACCATTTGAAAAACCAGCTTAAAAATCATACAATACACACAGAGCCAAAAACACAAACAGGTTGTGAACAAAAAGTACAAACTAATTACCTTAAGCTTCAGATCCTCAAGATAACTAAGCGGATTCCAAAACTCATTTCGCTCTTCTTCATCGAATCCCAAATCCTCATCATAATCCTCTTTTGATCTCAAGACGCGCCCAAAACGATCCTCCCAACCAACAACAGCTTTTTGCCCAAATCCAGCACAAAAACTCGGTCCTGTTTGATCAAAAAATAACAATTGTCAAAAAATCAATCATGGGTTTCGTAATTAGGAACACAAAGAGAGTAATTACGTGGATTTGAGCTGAAAGAGAAGCAATGGCGAGATGAACGGCGGTGAATTAGAGAGGAAATGGAGGAGGAGATTCTGAGGCTGGAGATCTCCATTTACGAAGGGCCTAATGAAATCAAGAAGAAATGAAGGTGACTACTGACCAGTTAGTATTCTAGTCTAATAATAATTGTGCCTGTCATTGTATTAACTATCCGTCAGGTAACATCTGCGTGCGAATTCAATTTAAATTCAAAAGATCCAAATGCGCTAATTCAAATTCATTAAAAAAAATGATCCATATATAAATCCAAACTCATGAACGAAATAGATTTTGGATCGTGTTTTGCATCATATCATCAAGTTTAAAAAAAAACTATAAACAAATAAAACTCATAAGATACATGACCAAATATTCATCCTAATTAATTTCTTATATCTATCTCATAAAAATATGATATTTCTTAGCCATTATTTCGCATTTATTATTTTGTTGTTACATATACATATTTACTATATATAAACAAATTATCGGATTCATATCGGGTTCGGATTCGGATCTTCCAAGATCATAATGCAAATCCATTAAACTAGCGGATTTTTTTCAAAAATCCAAATGCGAATCCATTTTATTATCGGACACATTTTTTCGATCCACATGCGAATCCATTCATTCATATTGGGATCGGGTTATCGGATTATGGGTATCCATTGACACCCCTATAATTGCGCCTGTCAATGTATTAACTATTAGTTCGGGTTCTGGTCTTTTGTGTAATTAAGTTGGATTAATGGATTATTGGATCTCAACTATTTATTACTTTTTAATACTTGAACATATATTTTACACTGAAAATAATATATCGATGCTGAAAATAATACATTCATGCTAAATGATATATTAATACTAGAAAGTCGATATATTAACATTGAATATATTATATTGGTACTGAAATGATATGTTGATGCTGAAAATGATTTATTGATACTAAAAATGATATATTTATATTGAAAATAGTATATTGAAACTATGTCTAATTGATATTGTGAACTATATGTACATTGAAAACTTGATATATTTACAATGAAAATGATATATTAACACTAAAAATGATATATTGACACACAAAAAACAATATATTCACAATGAAAATAGTATATTGATATTAAAAATAATATATTAATATTAAATACATTATATTAACAATAAAAGTAATATAATAACATTGGAAATTATGTATTGATGTTGTAAGTAATCAATTAGCATTGAAAACTTGATATATTGACACTGAAAATGAAATATTAAGTCCAGAAACTTATATTTTACCGAAATCGATATATTAATCTGAAAACATATATTAACACTGAACATAATATATTGATATTGAAAATAATATATTAAAACCAAATATTAGATATATTAACACAAGAAATTGTACACTAACACGAAAACTTTATATATAACGTGAAAATAATACAAACATTAAAAGTTTATATAAAAAATAAAAATAATATATCAACACTAAAATAATATATTGACATTTGACACAGAAAACTTATTAGAGATAATATACATTAAATTTTAAGATGTCCGTTTCATGAAATAATAAAGAGAAAAAGATTCTTATGAAATTAGTATCAATATACCATTTTTAATGGTAATACACTATTTTCAATATAAATATCAAATTTTTAGGATCAATTTCTGTTTTCAATGTGATTATATCATTTTCTGTCCACTTGAATTTTTAGTATAATATATTATTATTTATTTGGTTTGAGATATATATACAATTTATAGGTTTTATAATGAAAAACAAAAAAAGAAATAAATAACATTTTCTTGTTTTCAAAATATGTTTTCTTTCTTACCATTTGAACAAGAAAATAGAAACAAAACTAATTATTCAAACACTTATTTTTTTTTCTCTTAATTTTTTTTAGAAGAAAATAGAAAAAATATACCAAACGAGATTTAACTAAAATTATAATCAATTATTGGGCCCAAAAAGTCGTTGAATCTTAAACATTTATTCTCTAATACGGAGACCTATAATTTGCTGCCTGCGCCTGGTGTTTGTACACCTCATTGAAATGAAGCCTTTTATAAATTCTTACAAACATGCTACTAAAAGATAACTTATTTCTTGAAAATTATTTGAAACATTCTTATATTTGTATTTGTTTAATTTTTGTTTAACTGAAAAGAGTCTGTTCAGAGTAAATGAAATATAACTTATATAATATTAGAAAAAGTTAACTATTCATTATTTTTGACGAAACGCATTATTACATAAACTTGTGTATCAAAAGCTAATAATAAAGAAATTTTGATATTTATGAATCTTATTATTACATGATAATAATAATACTAATAATTATATTAATAGTACTAATTATACTTTTTATTTCATGATTTATTATTTTTCATTCAATAATAATAATATAATGAATAAATATTCAATTAATAATAGTAATAGATTATTTTATTATTGTAATAACTAGATTATTTTATTATTGTATTGGGTATGTTCCAGGTGTAACAGTTTTTTGTTTCTTTTTTTAGAAAACTGTTTTTTAGATTAAAAACAAATTCTTATTTTGATACATTCAAATTTTCAATCAATATATGTTCAATAAGTAAATGAACACACCGAGATAATAAAAATTGTAGTAAAAAGAAAAAAAACACTTAAAAATGCTCATACTAATACTCCATATTTGTTGTCCTATAATATGTGTTATGAATATGATTGATATGGATGTCCAATACTTGACTCTTAAGTAATAATAAATTAGAAAATACTTGTATGAATGGCAGGAGATGTCGTAGGATATTATTACTATGTTTTCTATTTTATTTTAGGTTAGATTATTTTCATATTGTAATTCTGAATTAGACAAGAAATTTCTTGGGCAGCACTCACCCTCTATTACATAAAAGTGGTAATGGCTATTGTATTATTCATCCAAAATTCAATAAACAATTTTCTTCTCCAATTCTCTCTTTTCCATTGTTCTTATTATTTAGTTTTACAACACGTTATCAACACGAGCCTCTAACCTAACGTAAGCGAAGTAGGAGTTATCATTATTTCTTATACACCAATATTATTTTGTTTTCATTTTTTTCTTCATTTATTCGAATTTTATTTATTTTATTTGACTTTCTCATGTTTATGTTTAAGCACCAGAAGTTGTTTGTTTAATTATTTTTATTTATGCAATCAGAAATTACATGTTTATTTTTATTTAAGCACCAGAAGTTGCTTGTTTAAATTATTTTTATTGATGCACATTAGACTTTGGAAGTTTATTCTTATTGATAACCTCAAGTTTTAATAATTACTTCATTGATGCCAAAACTAGATGATCCTTAACAGTAAGGTATTCGTTCTTTACTGCTTCGTGGAGATGATGCCGTACGAATATCATCGTCTTCGCCCAATCTTAGATCGAGGCTTTGTTTCCCGCTTTGATGGCGTCTCCCAGACCCATAGCATCAAGGTGAATCTCCGCATTAAGGATCCACGACAAATAATTATTGCCTGATATGTCAAGGACAACAAATTGTAGTTTTGTTAAATTTGCCATGTCAAAAGCAATATAAAAGAGATTAAGTAATTAGACCCTTCCATGGCATCAATGAAGTAATTATTGAAACTTCAGGTTATCAATAAGAACAAACTTCCAACTTCTCATGAGCATCAATAAAATAATTTAAAAAAGCAACTTCTGATGCTTAAATTAAAATAAACATTACAACAACTTTTGGTGCTTAAAAATAAACATGTATCAACAAAAACATGTTTTATGAAATTCAAATAAAAAATAATTCGAATAAAGGAAAAAAAGAATCCGAATAAATAAATATTGGTGTATAAGAAATAATGATAATTCCTACCACGCTTATGTTAGGTTAGAGGCTCGCGTTGTAAAACTAAATAATAAGAACAATAGAAAAGAGAGAATTGGAGGAGACAATTATTTTTTGAATTGTGGATGAATAATACAATAGCCACTGCCTTCTTTATATAGTAGAGGTTGAGTACTGGTCAAAAAATATCTTGCTTGATTCAAAATTATAATATTTAAATAATCTAACCTAAAATATAATAGAAAATATAGTAATAATATCGTACGACATCTCCTTCCATCCTTATAAGTATTTCCTAATTTATTGTTACTTAGAAGTCAAGTATTGATCATCCATTTCAATCATATTGATAACACATTATATAGGACAACAAATATGAATATTAGTATGAGCAATTTTAAGTTTTTTTTCTTTTTACTACAATTATTATCTCGGGAAATATTGTGATATTTTGTGTTCATTTACTTATGGAACATATATTGATTGAAAATTTGAATGTTTCAAAATAAGAATTTGTTTTCAGTCTGAAAAACAGTTTTTCAAAAACAGAAACTAAAAAACAAAAAAATGTTTTTTGCTTCTAAAAACCGAAAAACAAAAATAATGTCAAATGAGACCTAAAGAATTAGGAAAAATCTCTCTATCATGTACTAAATCAAGTTTTTCCCACTCATCCAAACAAGCCTAATAAAAGGAATTTGTCCATTGAAAAACATTTTATATACTGGACTTCTTTTGACCTTTTAATATTTAATGTCAACCCCATTAATGAAATTTAAGGTCGTTTATGGGCTGGGCTTATACGGGCCTGCAGTTTCTCACAAAAACGTAGCATAAAATAAATTGGAGATGCAACTCAAGTCAATTGTATCTTTTTTTTTCCGACTGAAACTCAAGTCAATTATATCAAGGCTTAATTACATGTGACAACTGATTTAGTAGCCTTAAAATGGCATATATGTTATATTCCTCGAAATAATACTACAATATATGGGGGAAACAAGAAATGAAGAAGAAAAGCTATTCTTAGAGTTACATATATTTTCGGAGTTGACATTTGGTTATGTTAGCATGATAAGGTGGAAATATATTCTTTGGAAAAACAAGAAGACTCCATTCGGTAAGAACACAAATTTTCACACTCCTGGTTAGACAAAAAATTGGTGCCATGTTGCTAACGAGATTAAGAATTAAATAATATATATTGATAAAATAGCATATTATTAAGTTAAATTGAATTAAATATTTTCTAATTCTTGATGGGGTCAGTAGTAGTAGTAGTCTAGATTTTCAAACTAGAAAATAGTGCCATAAATTAGTGTATTAGCATGCAAAACACCACTTATTGGTTACCCCAGTTGGATTTTATGTAGATCCACAAATAAACTTGTCTTTTGTTGAGATTTTTTTTAATAAGGTTCACGTACGTATGAGTATGAACTAGGATAATACGCAACTTGTATTAGCATTAAAACCAATTGTAAAATCTTGATTTATGAAATCAATCTTTTATTTATTTAGCTTTGGATTAATAAGATGAAGATCACAAAGATGGCTTCTCATTTCTCATATGTCGTTTAGGCTCGAGCCGACACTTGATCATTATTCCATTTTATTTTATTTTGAGAATAAATCGCAAAGGCTTGTATAATAATATAAAGACCCTTTATGAAGAAAAGATATCGTATCTTGCTTGGTGCCAGGCCCGGCCCTAGACCTAGGCCCATAAGACCTAGGTCTGCGGACGAGATAGATACTTATCAAGTCATTGATACTTTTGCTTTGAAATTTCCGAATAGAGCTATATTCAAATGATGATTATAGTTTTATAACTTTTGTAAATCAATATAATATTGATATTAAATATTTTGTTTTGTTTTGATGTATACTAAGACTCTTAAAAGTAAAAGAATAGATCTATACGTATATTTTTTTTTTTGGCATTATGTTTTTTAAATTTATTATGATTGAAAAATTTTGAGGTCCTTTTTAGATGTTGGTCTAGGGTATTCCAAAACCCGGGGCCGGCCCTGCTTGGTGCCTTTGCTTCATTAAAAACAAAATGATCTTGAGTATGTAAGTGATATTGTCAAATTTTGTAGGGATAGATAGGCATAAATATTAATAGATATTGTGTCAAAAATTAGGAATAATGAAGTAGAACTCCGTAGATGGATCTGCACCGGGTCTATTTTCTAATTTATTGAATCCATCCATGCATCCATCCATTTTTTTCTCATATTCATATACATAATATATATACATACGACTTGTTTAAATTATAAAATACCGAATTTAGGCATTGAATCAAAGTTGGCTTCATGTGAGCACTTAACAATACACGGTCTACTAGGTCTTTTTTTTTGCATTTTGTGTCTTTGAATGTGAACTAAAAATAATAATTTGTCGCCAAATATATCCATTCAGGGATGGACTAGGTGAGGATTAGAGCTCGCAGATGGAAGAGTCGGGTTTGTAAGGTTGGGGTAACTTCAAGTCCCTACCCATCTTGAGTTAAATTACGATTTGTACAATTGTCAACTTTTGTGTGCGGTTAGTTATTTATCGAATTCGACTTGATATTGATAAAAAAAATATGAAGAGAATCTGTGAAAAAAAACACGCTTTTGTATGAAAAAATTACTTTTAAATAATCAGATTTAAGTTAGTAGAAGTTTAAAATATAATGTAATAAGTTTTTTTTTCTATTATCAATAAATTCAAAGTTCAAAATGAAATGAAAATGAAATTAATATAATATACGACCAGAAGCAATATGTACCAAACTGTACATCACTTACTATTCAACGTTCTTCCTTTGTTTTCACTTTAAACATACACATACAAGCATGGAGAAATAAGTGGAAAGCTGCTTTTGGTACATTTAACTGTTATAATTTACAACTACTATAATAAATAAAAGAAGGTTGACACTAGTCCGAGATGATATTTATTCTATTCTAACTTGCAACTTTTAGGTATCGTGACTGGTTGACCATAAATGCTAATATATTTGATAGTCTCATTGTATATGTGTATGAACAAGAATCAATCTTCAAAGCCGTTTGAATTTTGGCATTAGGGCAAATTTAGATATTATCCCACACAATTTGCTTCCGTAATGTTTTTTTTTTCTAATCGAGTAAAAAAAATATTTTTTCAAAAAAAAAAAAGAAAAAATACTCAAGTCCAACTTATGTGTCTCACTCAACCACTAGAATAGAGGACTCCTTGCTTGCCTCCCATAATATTGAGGTATATCAATGCTGAAAGTTCATCTAATAACAAATTAACAACTAAAATTTCAATTTTACAATTTGCCCCATACCTCAAATTTAATATAGTAAATCAAATTTCATATAAAACAAATTTTTTATAATTTAAAGCCAAAATTTGAGAGTATAAACTGTACAAAATGAGTAACTATATGTATCATTTGCTATTGTGCAGAAGAAATGGAAAACACAAAAAGATATTTATATTTTATACACAAATAATAAATTGCTTTTATGCTTTATAGTTTTTTTTTCTGATAGCATGCTTTATGGTTTTTTATTATTTACTTCTGTAATTGTTCGCGTTTCAATGTAACATTCTAGCGAGACATCCAATATTTTTTGCATTACAATGAAAATAAAACGATGTGATAATTGATAACCCAACTATAGAAATCGTTTGATACACATTGGCTGGCCTAGGGGCATGTAAGCAAAAAATGATACATATTGTATCATTTTAAATTTACCATCACTTTGACAATAAATTAATAAATTTTATATGTTAGAGCTAGATGCATAGCTCTTGACGCGCATCACAAAAAAGAATTTTGATACGACCTAAGTATTAGTAAGAATAACTAATAAATGACATAACTATTATAAACTAGCAAGCTCGTCTCTCAAAATTTAAAGTGAAAATAGTATAATGGTCAGGAAAAAAAGAAGGGCCGTGGAGACAAAGTTGTTTTCGGTCAGCGACGATTGTGGCGACCCTAAATATATGGTGGATGTCCTATTCATTGCAGCCTCATTTATTTCTCATCAACTGATTCTAAGTACCCCTTGTTAAATTAATGGTTACTTGAGCCTAACTAAAGGGTTTCATAATCATCTAGTGTTTAATAAATTAAAGCATGGTGCTTTCGTCAAGTTTTCTATGTAGTATATTGTGTGGCAAGCTGTGATGTATATAGGGTGCGTTTGAATTGCGGTAATGTTATATTATTATTATGGGAATGAAATGTGATTAACATTCCCGGGTATATAATTGATGGGAATGTGATTACCACACTATGAAAATATTGTTGTTTGGATCAAAAATTTAAATTTGTTGGAAAGTGAATTTTTCATTTTCTACCCATTTATAAAATGACCAATATATTCTCAAAACTTTAGCATCATGAATTAATTCTATGTATTATTTTTTTATAAATTATAGATCTTTCTAGTTTTATATTATTTAATTTCTAATATCAAAATTATATCATAATTATAAAATTTATATTATTTTTTAGTTAATATAATTTTCACTCTCATAAATAATATAACTATATATCATTATAAATTTATTCATTGCATTTTTTTTTCTTAATTAAGTATATATTTTTCATATTTTTTATTTAATAAAATATAAATAAAACTTTAATAAAATAATAATTATTATTATTGTTGTTGAATTTCTAAATTATATCTACGTTTTAAGAATTAATTAAGAATGACAATCTTGTAATAAGTATGAGAATGTAACTTATCCATGTATTTTGATGGGAATCACATCAAATTCTCATGTTTCGTGGAAATGTGATTAATTATGAGAAAATAATTTTTTCACCACGTAGAATTCCGACGTTCAACTAAACTTGAGAATTAAAAAATTTTAAGGTCACATTATCATCCACATTCCCGTAATCCAAACATACCATAGGGTGATATTTGCAATTCTGCATTATTGAGAAATGGCAGGAGCGAGAATTATATGGAAAATAATTCACTCTACGCAAAGATTGATGTTCAAAGTCAATGCTTTTATTTTTCTGTAAAGTTTGGTACCGTATAATGTCAAGGGTGATGTATTTATATGAAAAACGAATTCTTTCACGGAAAACTTTTCTTTAATGTATATTCGCCAGAAATATGAGACGCGACCGGTCTCGCCACAATTTATCTAGTAAATCAATCTTTTCTAATGTTATAGCATAAATCATATATTATTAACATAATAACAATTATATTGCTTTCAACTTTGAAGTATCAACTCACATAAGCTAAAAGTATCAAATCACAATGGCGCCAACGATTACAAATTTGAGAAAATTTATAATGTAGCACATGAATACATGATGCAACAACATTGTTATAACCATAAAAACCCCACCTTGTCCTGCCATTTTTATTTAATTTCTGCCTATAATTAAAGTCTCCAATTCCATTAATTAATATAAATCCTAAACCATCACTAAAACACAATTTAATGCCCTTAAAAATGGGTGATTAATTGCGTTGGCTTCTTTTCCACGAACCATGAAGCTATGCTTGAAAAGTCATAGGGACAATTGGACAGACTGCCATTGTAAGATTTTTAAAGCTAAAAAATAATTTTAGATTAAAATTAAGCTGATCAAGAGAAAAAGAATACTAAATTAAATTAAATTAAATTAAATTAGATGATATTCATCAAAAAAATAGATGATTAATCTTTCTCCCTCCGTCTAGGGGCTCGTGTGTGAAAATAAATTCCGTTGACTATATGATTCTAGATTTCTATTAAATTGTTATAGTTGCTACAGAGTAAAATATATTTTTTTCTTCAATGATACGATGGAAGATGTATGAACGTACCTACGTATAGTACTAACGGGGCATTTTAATTTAAGAACAAATACAAATTAATTATTTATAGGCATATTTGTACAAGAAATCCCTGCATTATACCTAAATTGCAAAATTGCTCCTAGATTGTTGAAAACACCAAAAAATTCCTCTATTTAAGAAATTCAAAATTTAGCTCCGCCGTTAGTTAATAGTTACCATCATCAGTTAATTTGCTTTAATCATTATAACTAATATGTTTAATAAAATTAATCTTATGCTCTTTTTTATTAATAACTTTATTAATCATGGAAATATAATGACGAAGGTAATACAAACTAATAATGCTAACCAATAACAAAAGACAAGGACTAAATACTGAATTCCTAAGAATAGAAGGGGACTTTTTGCAATTTAGGCATCATGTAGGACCTTCATTGCAACTTTAACATTATATGTAATTTAAATAGCATTATGTAATTGTGAGTGTGTATAGACATCATATAATTTATATATAGATAAAATTTTAAAACAAAACCCTACATTTTCCCGAAATTTCAAAAAAGCCCTTACCATTTGTGAGGAGTTAACACCGTTAAAATTCATTGTTTAACCTTAAAAAAAATATGTTTTAGCATCAGCTAACATTTTTTCCACATAAGTGTTTTTTAAGTTAATTAAAATTTATTAAACTTAAAAAAGAGATATAAATTAATTTATTAAGTTAATTAATTTTTCTGAATTAAGTTTAAAAATGATATATAGTTCATTTTAAAAATCTTATTTGAAATCATATTTCTAAAACTAAAATAAGATAATAGTAAGAATCTTTTTTAATTAAATTTTAAGAATAATTTTCAAGTGAGAGAGAGACTAATTAAACTACAAAATTTTCTTAAATTTAAATTTTTATAATTTAATTTTAAGATTTTTTAACTTTAAACTTTTTTTTATTAAACTTTAAGATTTTGTTAAAGCGGAGAAAGATTAGATAAACTTAATGGAAAGTGTGGTATACAATTTTCCTAATAATTTTCTTAATAATTTCTTACAATTTATTTACAGTTTTTTAATAATTTGCTTGCAATTTTTTTCATTAAGTTTAAGAAATATTATTTCAAATATATTTTTTTTAAAGTTGACCTCTATTTCTTAAAATTAATTTAGAAACAATAATTAACTTAATTAAGTTAATAAATATTTCTTAATTAAGTTAAAAAAAATAATTAAGCTTAAAATATCTTATGCAAGAGAAAATGTTAATTGATATCAGAAAAATACTTTTTAAGGTTTAACTATAAAATCTAATGGTGTTAACTCCTAACCAGTGGCAGGGAATTGTTTTGTAATTTTGGCAATATTGTATGGGCTTTTTTGCAATTTCGGGAAAAATATAGGAGGTTTGTTGAAATTTCGGCAAAATCTAGGGGCTTCTTTGAAAATTTCTCTTAGATATAAAAATATAGATGTTTTATGATCTATTTAATTTAATTGTAATCATTAAGTACTCGTAAAAAAACTAGTAGCAATGACAGTTATGTAATTTTCTCATCTATCCCATTTAACTACTAGTAAAAAACTCTGCTATTCTAAAATTACCTCAAGTAAAAGTAAAGGCAGAGTAGACTTGCATTTCTTTATCACAATGATTGATGAGGCGTAAGCTTTTATTACATTTGATAGTAGTTAATGACAATATATAATTCACTCACAGCTAAATCATTTTTAGCTAAATATCGCACTCATTTTTTTTTTTTGCGAAGATATTGCATGTTGACAATAAGTAGAAGTGTAGCATTGTAGCACAAATTTTAAATTATTGAAAAGTTAAAATTTAAAGTAGTATGTAATATTTTTTTTTGTTTTTCTATACTATCGGTAGGCTTACACAAGCACGAACACACTCGCAGACATATACAAAAATCCCCTAAATCCGTATCTAACTCATGCGGGATCAAATTCAAATATCTTGAATATGCTCTCATAATAACATAACTTTTTAATATTCTATATTTTTTTATTCACTCTTTGTAAAATGAATGAAATATTTTACCACCTATAAGTAGGGGTGTAAATAGTTCATATCTGATTTGAATAGCGGTCATGTCATGTATGGTCTAGTTATTGTCGGATATGGAGACGCATCAAGATCGTTTTCGAATATTAAAACGTCATATAAATTTGTACAACCATTTTGTCATTTATAAATTGTAACTTATTATAGTATTTTTTTTTAACATATATATAATTTCAAAAAATTGATAATTTTTGTTCAAAGAAGATCTATTTTAAGAAAGAAAAAATGGATTATTTTGTATTTTACATTAATTTACTATAAGAAAATATGTAAGTAGTATATCATAACAGATCAATACATATTTATTAATGAGATCAAACCAAGTACTCATATTTGGGAGATGCTAAAAGACATACGTATGTTTTTTAGTCACACCCCTCATATTTGGTAATTATCTGTATCCGTGTAATACATAATGTCTAATAATTCAAGTCTTATAATAATGTAAAAAGGATCCGGCTCAGAAAGATGTTGGATATTTTTATTCGGATATGGTCCTGGTTCGGTTCAAATACTAACCCAGCCAATTTACACCTCTTACTAAAAGGGTCGTTAAGTTTAACATTCCATCCAACAAACTTTTTTGGATCATCTTTTTTTTTTTTTTGAAGGAATAGTTGCAAGTTGCAACTTTTTTGGATCATCATCCGACTTAGTTTTATACTTTATTTTATTTCATCAAAACTAACAAAAAGAGAAAATAATATTTTAGTAAAATATAAAAAGAACAATGAAAATATAAACAAAATTGTAAAAAATAGAGAAAAATTTCTTTAACATAAAAAATAACACCACCACTAAAATAATCTAGTGGTTTGGTGTTAGATCCACGATTCTATAGGTGAGAGATTGAAATCTCACATATAACAGAATTGATTAAATATTTAGTTAGGGACATATATAAGAGCACTTTAAAGAGAATTGTAAGCGATCGTCTGTAATTCATCCTCAAAAAAACATAAAAAAGTAATACTTTACAAAAAAAAATAGAAGATACAAGAAAACATTATATAAAATAAATTCTAAAATAAGACAATCTATTGTAAAATGATATAATAAAATGCCTTAAAAATAATATTATGAATATTGTTTATAAAAAAAATCTTTTTTCTTTTTGACAAGGTAGTATATCCTTTTAGGATTCCCATGTATTTTACTATAGTTGAACTTCAAAATTTATGTATTTTACCTTATATTGTTGTCACTAATCACTATCCGGCCACAATATAAGGTAAAAAGAACCCAGTCAATAATTTGTAAGGATTTAATGAGAATCTAATAGTGTTCACGAAAGTTAGAAGGGGTATTGAAAACTTTCCCTAATTTAAACCATCAATCACTACGAACATACAGAACCGGCCAACTATAAATGATACCTATGACCTATCTAGCTATAACTACTGTAATCTACTAAGTACAGTGACCACGGGCTTAATTGGCAAAAAAAAAAAAAGTAATCTACTAATTACATAATTAATGATCATGTAACATGCCATCTTAGGAAATTATAAGATGATATGGATTCGCAATGAACCAAACCAATATAAACCTGCCACATCAACAAATTTCAATTATACATGTGCATTAAATAATTTCTTCAAACTGTTGATTCCTATGCAACGAAGACCAGTCAACAACTAAAACAGGCACAAAGAACCATGCACAGCCTTGCATGAGGGAACCATGCATGCATATGATAGTAAGAAAAATATAAAAGGAAGAAAAGCATAAGATAAGATACACGTATATATATTAATGTTTTAAAAGAATATTGAAGGGTATTACCTCCAACAGGTGTTATATATAAAGTTAACGAAAATATCGACAGATGGCTCAGATCTCAATTATCAAATTTAGACATGGAGTATCTAAGAATACTTAATTAAGTATTTATGTCATATTTAAATTTTATCATACATTTGATATTATGTATACTAAAATTTGTAGTATACTATAAATAAGACATGATCTCACTTTAAAGTAAGTGAAATTTGTTATTTTATTGATAATATGTATTTCGATACATATGTATTGAATAATAAATCTCAAATATCTTCCTTCAAAAAAAAAATCTCAATTATCATTTTTTTTTCTGTATAAATTATACATCTTCTATGTACACAAAAGAAAGTCAAAAGGCAAGAGTCAAGAAAAGAGAAGTGACCCATTGACAAGAACACTTGTTTCTTAAGTATGTGACCCGAGTTCAATATTCGGAGCTCTCAACAAAAAAAACAAAGAAAGAGGCAAGAGTTAAATGATCCAGTGAGTCCACACTCCTGCTCATCCCCATAACGGAATTGAACTTGTTCCACTCCACTAGCCAGATAAGGAGATCGTGTGGATATTATTAAAAACAATATACACCATATATAAAGTCATTGCACGCTAAATCATATATATACATAAAGGGCATGTTTGATTTGAGGTATTCCATGATATACGGATAATGCAAATACTTCATGGATTTGATGATCCATGGATTTGATGATCCATGTGAGTTGTTTGATTAGATGGATTTGATGATTGAGGATTTGAATATTTAATTTAAGTTTATTAAATTATAATTATTGAGTAGTTATAATGGTATACAAATTTTATTATATATATTATTTAACAACACCAAATAAGAATATGGATATATTAGTTGTGTATATAAAAATAATAAATAATTTTAAAAAATAAAAAATAAAAAAAAGTAATAATAGTTATAATATTGATAAATAATATAATATAAAAATAAATAAATAAATAAATAATATAATAAAATAAAATACAATACAATAAAATACAATACAATATAATAATAATATAATACAATACAGTACAATATAATAATAATATAATATAACAATATAATACAATACAATACATAATAATAATATAATACAATACAATATAATAATAATACAATACAATACAATACAATATAATATAATACAATACAATACAATATAATATAATATAATATAATATAATATAATATAATATAATATAATATAATATAATATAATATAATATAATATAATATAATATAATATAATATAATATAATATTTTGTAATCCCAAAGTTTTGAGTGTATTACAAAATCCCCGAATTTGAGCCCTAAAATCCATGGAATTTTTAAAATACTTCAAATCAAACAAGAAATTTTATATAGAATCATATATTCACAAATACAATCCCCTGAAATACATCAAATCAAACATACCCATATAGTGTATTATTGTAGACAGACAACCATAAATATTGTGATGAAATGAAATGTTATCACATGATCTTTGTGCATGCATTACTGTTCGGATTCATGATCTTATCTTAGAATCAGGTAGATAGTTTATGACTGAACGAAAACAGACTTTTTTTTTTTCAAATAGTATTGATGGGAAAAATAATTTATTAGATAGCATCGTTTTAAAAATAACTAAAAAACTCGTATTCCCGCCAGCTTTTTTGCTGGAACAGAAACTATTCCGCCAAATTCCCGACGGAACATGACCCGGACCATTTAACAGCCTTAAACAATATTAATTAATGAAAAAAATACTGTTCCGCTAAGATCTCTGGCGAAACGGTTAAATTTTTAATTTTTAACGTTAATTGCAAATTTAGCGAAAAAATTAATCAAAAAAATAAAAGAATTATTATTCCGCCAAGTCTTTTGGTGGAACAACCTATTTTATATATTTTTTTGCCCCTAAAAAACCTCTGAAAATTTAGCAAAAATAAATAAATAAATAAAAAACTACTGTTCCGCCATACTATTTAGCAGAACATTTTTTTTTTGCTAAATCTCCTTACTAAATTTTATTTCACGTGAAAATTAAAATTTTCACCCGTTCCAACAAAGAGTTTGGAGGAATAGTATTTTTTAACTTAATTAAGATATTTTTAAAAAAATTAAAAAATATGTCATGTTCCGTCAGCCGCCAAAAAGGTCAACGGAAATGCTAGTTTTTTAATTATTTTCAAAACGATGTTATTTATTCAATTATTTTTTAAATTAATGCTGCTTCAAAAAAAACATGAGTGTATGTCAAAATAAGGGACAAAACAAGAAAAAAAAGAAAAAGAAAAAAAAAAAAAGAAAGAGGCGGTTTGGGTGGTTTAGGAATCCGTGTGGCATGTGCAAATATGCATGCAAGATTTATACATTGAATATGTGGCTAAAACCTTCTGACGAAAATCGGAATTTGAGTCCCAAAAGAAAAGACGAGAAGGAAAGATTTATACATTGAATATGTGGCTAAAACCCCTAACTATATTAAGGCTTTGTTTCAACTTTCAATTTCCATGAGAGAGAGAGAGGACGCATGCATGCCAAGGGATATTTCATTTTATTTCGTTCTGAAAAAGGGTCGAAATGGAAAAGGGAGATGCTTTGCGAACCTGATCGCTTGTGTAATTTCGGTGCTATTTCTATCTAGCAAAGACAAAAAAAATAATAATTGCAATATGCCAATATGGCTTCAGCGATGATTCATTACTGATTTATAAAACTGAATGGAAACATCGCCACACCACAACACACACACGCTATTGCAGACCCCTTCCCCGATAAATCGTCGAAAAATGTTACATTACAACAAAACCGCTGTGCGCAGCGTTTAGCTTCTAGAACCGCTATAGCGCCGCTATTGTGCCGTTACATACCGCTATTTACAATATTATTGTGCCGCTACAGACCACTATTTGCAATACTGTTTATGACTTATTATGCTTTGACGTTATGATATATATTATTTTTAAGTCTTAAATAATATTTTGAATCTCAGCATCAATACACTATTCCAAATCTTTAGCATTTTGAGGTCAGCAGATATTTTTAGTACTATGCACATTTTGAGTCTTAATATTTGAAGTGCTAGTCATTTCTCAATGCCAACTGCAATTGATTGAATTATACACATTTTTTTCACTTTATACCATTTATAGGCGCGCTGAAACACTTTTACATGTCAAAGTTTCCATCTTTTAAATTGTTCTGACTCACAAATTCTAATATACTTTTACATAAAAATGTAAAAAATATATCGGATTTGACGGTGCACAACAGGCTTTTTCATCGTGCAACACGACTTGGGAAAATAATATTTAGATGCAATAAACTATATATAAAATTATATAAACAATATATATAATTTATATTTTTTTTACAGCAATAAACAATATATACGTAAAAAAAATGAACACAATATATAGAAAACAAAATGTATATTGAAAAGCGGAAAAATAATATACCGTTGCGCTTTGGACGTTCTCAAGTCCGTCGCGGTTTCAAATTTCCCAAAATATATCTACTGCTAATATATTTTTCGGTATTATAGACATCAAAAAAGATGTATTCTCATAGTTCTTTTATACATCTTGTTTTTTTTTCTTTTTTTTTGTAAAATAAAAAAGTATAAAAAAAAAAGTGAGGCCTTAGCAATTTCTTTTTTTTTCACTCTAAACCACTATCAAGAATCTAACAACGATATGATAAGTAATAGTATATGCACAATTGTTTTTCTGAAAAAATAAGGCAGGTTTCAAGACACAGTCCCCGGATACTAATAGTAATAAATCACATAAAAAGATAAAAATAAAAATAAAAATTTCTTCAAAAGTTTTGATCTAATTTACAGGGGTGGATCAAAAAAGTTTTGAACTAATTGATCCCTCAACTCTAAGTTCTAAGACCAACCACTAATTACATATTGAAGCACCTTTATATTGCAATTTGAACCATTACAAGCACACTGGCAACTAAGATTATACTAAATAATTACGAAGCCCATTGATAAAATGAAATTTCAACTCAAATATGAAGCCGAAGTTCCATTAGGAGTAGTTACGTACATCCCGACTAACTAAAAGGTTGTTGGTTGAAACTGAGGAAAATCGATTTCTTTTTGTAAATAAATGAGTCACATATATGAGCCCCCTTATAAATTAAAAAAACGAAAAATGAAACTAAAACTAATAAAAGGCACACTATTCCAGAACATATTTGGAATATTGTTTTCCATCAAGCACCAATTTGAAATATAGTATAGGGAAATTTACAAAAAAACCCCTATATTTTTAGAATATTACAACTAACTCCCGGTATTTTCGTTTATAACAAATATCCCCTACATCAACTATTTCATCCATCTTATGGTTAGATTTTTAAAAATGACTAAAATACCCTCATCTATATTGAATATATTTAATTAATAAATAAACTTAAAAAACAAAAAAAAATTAAATAGACATAAATTAAATAAAAATAGTTAAATAAATAAAAATAGTTAAAAATATAAATAAATTAATTAAATATAAATAAAAAATAATTAAAAAGAAAAAGTTAAAAAAATATAAATAAATAACTAAATATAAATATAAATAATTAAATTAATTAATTAATTAATTAAATAAATAAATAATTAAATTAAAAATAATGTTGAAATAGGAAATTTACAAAAAAAAACCCTAACTTTACTGAATATTACAAAATACAAAAATAAAATTAAAATCAAACATAATAGAATAAAGATTAATTTTGAAAAATAATAATAATTATCAACTAGAGTTTTGTGTGCCAATTGTTATTATTATTTTTTTAAATTATTTTTAATTTAATTTTTAATTTTTAATTTAATTATTTGTATTTTAATTTAATTATGTCTAGCTTTTTAATTATTTATATTTTCTTCATTTTAAATAATTTTTATTGAATTAATTTTTAATTATTGAATTATTTTTAATTATTGAATTATTTTTAATTATTGAATTATTTTTATTTATTAATTTTATTTATTAATTAAATTTTTTTATATTTTTAACTATTTTTATCTATTTTTATTTAATTTATTTTTATTTAATTTATTTTTATTTTTTTAAGTTTATTTTTAATTAAATATATTCAATATAGATGAGGATATTTTTGTCATTTTTAAAAATTTAACTATAAGATGGATGGAATAGTTGATATAGGGAGTATTTGTAAAAAAAGTATTTCTGACCGGTGGTATTTGTAATAAACGAAAGCATAGGGAGTTATTTGTAATATTCAGAAAAGATAGGGTGTTTTTTTGTAAATTTTCCTATAGTATATATCGTATGACAATTGAAGGACCACATACAAACCCTGCCACGCTTTAAATGCTCTACAAATCAAGTTCTATTGCATCAAAAAAATACAAAGCTTATAAATTGAATAATTGCATCTAGTTTGGACTTTGTAACAGTGATCCAATCACTGTTTCAGTACGACCTCAGTGTGTTATTTCTGTACCAACAAAAAAATGTTTAGAAATATGTATTTTATTGTGCAAGTAGTTTAAATTAATGTGAGCCTATCAAAAGGGATGGATACTATTTTGAATATGGATACTATTTTGAATTTTTATTTGGCAAGTTAGATCTGTTTTTGGTTTACTCGTGTATATAATATATTTTTTAATAATTTGTTATAGCTAAACAATAAACATACATGCAAAGCAAAACAGATTTGTCCCTGAATAAATGTAGCACCATTAAGAAATGGAAATATGAAAAAGAAAGGAGAGAGAAATAAATGATAGAGAAGAAGAATGGCAGCTCAAATACTAGTATATTGAGGGTACTGAATCGTTTTTTGTTATGATAGCATGTAGGATTACATAACACATGCACACATGCTGACAGACACATCTAATTCTATCAAAAAATTTCTTTAAAATTTTGCTGAATGCGGAATTCGATTCTCTCACCTATGAAAAATGAGGAGGCTAATACTGTAATCATTAGACAATTCTAGTGGTAGTTGAGTGTACTGAATCTACTGATACTGATAGACATCAAAAAATTTAAAGGCAGATTTAAACAATAAAATTTATAGGCTCTAAGCAAAATTATATCAGCAAATACAATATGTATATGGCCAATCTTACGTGTGACTAAATTTTTTTTTGATAAGTTTTAATAATAATATAAAGTGAAAATGGAAATCACTTTACTGTTTTTATAGTTTTTATATGTTGTTTATGTTGATGGATTTTTTTAATTGATTTTTTTTAGTGGATTTTTTTAATGGATAGATATGTTGTATTTTAATGTTTTAACATTAATTATATTTTGATGTTGGACATGTAATTTTTTACAAGAACATTTCAAACTTTTATTGTTAATATTTTAATATTAATCATATTTTAGTGTTACATATTTCTTTTTTTAGATTTTTGTAGTGCATATATTACGTAGTGATATATAGGGAAAAAAAATATTTACACATATTATCCGCTATAAAAATGTATCTCCGCAACATCTACGCTATACGCTGTGCTATATACAATTCGCTACATGAAAATCTTAAACGCAGCACACCGCTAAATGTTACTTACAACCTTGGTCATAAATCATAAGTTCAAAAGTTTGGAGAGACAAAAATATATATTTACATTAAATGTTTTATTGTGAAAGCTGAATGTAAACAATCGATAACATCCAAAGCGAGATTCAACAAGGCAAATTGATCTGAATGATATCCATGCAGTGATAATATAATTATTTATAAGAATTTTTAACTCTTGAAATATAAACATTTTTTAGTAAACTTAATAAATAATTACAAAAGCATACTGATCTTTATAGGTACCCATAAGAAGATAAGACTGGAATCCTCATGGAGATCTAAATCATTTTTTACCCTGAAAAAGATTTAAACCGAAGTTCAAAATTGTTTGTATGTAGTTATTATGTTCAGAAGAAACAAAGAAATAATTTGCTGGTAAAACTGTCAAAGGCCTCTGATTTGGTAATTTCTCTCATGTTCTCGCTGTCTCTTGTGCCCATTTCCGCTGCTCTCTCTCCAATTGTAAATTATATAATCTTTCATTTTATATATGAAAAGTGACCAATTTTGTTTTTTTTTTGGAGTAAAAGTGACCAATTTTGACTGAACTTTATAATGTCGTAATACATATTAATGATATATTAGACTTCTTTTTTTGCGTCTCAACTTGCCCGTAGGCTTAATGATATAGTAGACTTAATAATTTATTTTGAAGCACTCTAACTATTTTTATAGTATATCTAATACACTAAAATCACTGACTATTTACATACTGTCAAAACTTACTAGCTCAAGCGATAAGACATATAACTAATTATGGCAGCACCAGCTCGAGCTCGGCTCGACTCGAGTTTTAACAAGTTTCGAGCTCAAAGGACTGGCTCGAGCTCGGCTCGAAAAAAACTCGAGCCAGCTCGAGTTTAGTGCAGTTTTATTTTTTTGATAACTTTGTTAGAGATTTTGTTGTAAATCGAGCCCAGCTTGACTCGGCTCGAGCCAGCTCGAGTTTATGATTATGATTTAAGATATGATATAAATGTATGACGCGTCAAACTATGTAGCGGGTCGAGCTCGAGTCGAGCTGAGTTTAGCTCGAGCTGGGCTCGGTTTTGACTCGAGCTGGGCTCAGCTCGGCTCGAATTCAGTTCGAGCTATTTTCGAGCTTTTTTCGAGTCGAGGTCGAGCAAGCTATCGAGTTATGAGCTTTTTGGCCACCCCTAAACTCAATGGGTTGTCTCAAAAAAAAAACTATTTGCATACTATATGTTATATTAGATTGATTAAATATTTTGTTGGTTCAAATATATAATAATATAGGTTTTAATCATTTTTATAGTATAATACACTAAAGAGTTATTATATATTGCCCGCAAAAAAAATCTTGACTCTTAGTCGTGACACCTTTCGCCCTCTATCATTGTTTATATAGTGGATAAAAAATAGAGCAAACAAAACTAAATCATATTCACATTCTTGTTTGCAATTATTAGTGAGTCAATTTTGATTTGTAAAAGTCGTACCAATCTTATAAACAACAAGAAGCAAAACTACTACCAAATAAAAAATGACTAGTGTAGAAATGAAACTAATAAATTTATAATTTCAGGAGTAACTATTTTGTGAGAAAAAACAGAGAAAATGGATTTGTCAGTGGAAATAATTTTCCTTGAAATAATGTTGTACAATTGTACACTATGGTGCCAATTTTGAGATCTAGGCATAAGCAAAAAAGCTAACAAAAAGGTCTTCACGACTTGGTGCAGTTCTTTTTGTTCTTTCTTTTTTTTAATTAGTGTTTTTTTGTTCTTTCGTATTTATTATCATGACTCATGACCAAGCTTAATTCATGACAGCCATATATAAAAAAGCATATTATTGTTGTATAAACCAGGCTTGCCGCTTATGTATGTTAATTTACCCATTTTAACACAATCTCATGCAACATGGAGCGAATAAATGATGGAATATGAATAATTGAGATATTCAAAACATATTGTATCGTGTATGTTTATTATGTAGACTTTCACCAGGTTCTCATGTAAAAATCAAGAGATTTAATGAATTAATATACAAAGGATAATCTAGTCATCCATTTTTTTTTATCGAATCTTTATTTTCTACTGAGACCCGATAAAACTGTAAGAAAGATGGAAGAAAATATTACTAATCCACTTAAATGAAACAAGTAGATACCAGGAGTCAAAAGTCAGTATTTTTTTTGGAGATTCTAAACGTCAGCATTTACTGCGATAAAAGTATATCATTTACAAAAAAATATGTTAGATGTATTGGTGATATTTGCTCGGAGAAAACTGAAAAGTTTTACTGGTTAAAATGATAATTAGTTCACATTTTTAGACACAATATTCCGTGGGAGCTGCTTATCACTTACATTATTATATTATAAAAGTCTCATATCCAACATAAATCCTGAGTTTATTAAATGCATGTTTCTCTAATGATGAGCTCCGTATGTTGACTGGTCAGCTCTTGGCGCCAGTGTTCAGTTCTGCACTCCCCCACAAGAAGTCCAAGACTACACATCCTCTATTTTTATCTTCAATATTGCATATTATTGCAATTTTATTCATGCCTCATGAATTATGATAGATGTTGGGCAACAAATAAAATGGAGTATAAAAACAGTATAAAAGATGATTATTTTGTTTTATTTCATTAATGTTCAATAAGATAAATGAATGAGATAGTGAAAGAAAATAAAAAAAATGTTATTTTATGAATAAAGATAGAAAAAGGAAAAATAAATTACCTTTTTATAATATTTTTTTTTTGAAGGAACAACAGGCGAGTCGCCTATATTCCGTTCTAATATATTAAACGAAAAGTTCAGTTACAAGGTTTCGTTACATCAACCAGAAATATAAAGTACGGTATGAATACGGAGGTCCTAGAGCGTGTGTGACATGCTACCTGCCTACCGTCGCACCAGCGTGATTTAGCAGTTATTGAACCATTGGAGGGCTACTCTTCTGATATCTCATAAAAGGATTTTGTGAGGACGGCGCGCTTGCCGGATATCTTTGCATTTCTTTCTCTCCATAAACTCCAGTTAGCCGATGCCCACGTAGTGTCCCAGAATCGTCTTGCTTGGATTGTTAAACCCATCCGATTACTGGACCAGAAGTGAAAGGTGTTGGAGGATAGCTTATTAAATGACCATTCTGTCCGGAAGTGAAACCACACACCCTTAGTGTATATGCAGTTTCCTAAGAGGTGTTGGAATGTCTCCGGTTGTCTGTTGCAAAGCTGGCACGTTGGCGTATTAGGCCATCCTTTTTTCGCTAAGTTATCGGCGGTCAGAAGACGGTTGGAGATAACTAGCCAAAGGAAAATCTTCACCTTCAGTGGACACCGGATTGCTCATAGATTCTTGTGCCAAGTGATGTGGATGGCCGGATGGAACAACACCTTGTATGTGTCGGTCGCCGTGTAGCGGATTCCATTTCCCCATCGCCAAATTCTCTCGTTGGGAGTTCGAATGGAGGCTGCGTCGAAGAGGAAGACAAGTTGGAGAAGGTCTCGCATGAAGAATGACAGTTGTGTCTCTGGAATATTCATCAAATTGCTTGCATCGTAGACCTCGTAAAGGGTTAGAAGGGTGGGCCCCCAGAGGTCTTGTGGATCGTTGCTAATCCTCCAGAGCCACCTTAAGAGGATGGCATGGTTCTGTGTTTGGAGATTCGTTATTCCTACCCCTCCGTATTTTCTTGGTAGACAACATCTCGCCCACGAAATGAGGCAGTGCCCCTTGTGCATTTTCTATCACCTCTCCAAAAGAAAGCTTCGCATATTTTATTCATCTCTTCTATTAGTCATTTAGGCAAGAAAAATGCTTGCATTAAATAATTAGGCATCGCTCTGAGAACTGACTTAATGAGTGTGAGCCGTCATCCCGAACTTAAAAGTTTATCCTTCCATGAAGCTAATCTTCCTTACATCTTTTTTACTAATGGTAGAAATGTGACTTTAGTAGGCTTCTTAATGATGAGCGGCATCCCGAGATATTTGATGGGAAATGATCGCTTAGGACAATGGAGAATGTTGACTATTACATCATGTAGGTGATTAGGTATGGCTATGGGGATGAAACCGTTTTTTTCCCAATTAATTTCGAGACTCGTCATCTTACAAAAATGAGAAAGCACTAATGAGATAATTTTGAGATTCGTGAGGTGTGCTTCAACAAAGAGGGTGGTATAATCTGCAAATTGCAATGTTTTAGATGCCGTCCTAATAGAGGCAGTGAGTAGGGCCACTCGTGAGAGCATTTGTTGTAGCGAGTCGATGGCAATGTTGAATTTTACAGTATTTTACTCTTTTATTTTTACTCGGTGGAATTAAAAGATTTATTTCATATTTTCCCATATATTTTTTTGAAAGCATTATTACCCTATATTTCACTCTATTTTATTTTTACCTAATATAAATGCATGTAATTTGTGTAATTTATTGGTCAAATCTTATGAGATTATAATTGCAATTTGTCGAGAAAATTATGCTTTTGTAATATTTCATTTCATGCAATGGAGAAAAATGGCAGACGTATGGACTTGGTTTCGATTACTTGAAGGGGTAATAATTTGTTAATCATGGATGACACAACAATATAATTCTATAGTCTATATGCCAAACTCCGAAGAAGCCAAGCAGATACAGCCGAAAACTAATTTATGCTCATAAAACCTAGTTAGAATTGACACATTTTGCGCCATAAAATGATAAATAGGGTTATAACAAAAATAGAAAATTGACCTAAAAAAGGGAAGGTAAGATTGTAGGGTGGTAATTGGGAATTCATTGGGAGACTTTATTCTCATTGAAGATGAGCTATTATTGAAAGTCCAAGCAACATGTTCTCATAGTATGACTATGAGTATGATTCTTCAAATCATATTGCAAAAGCATGCTACATAGACTTTTTCTCAAATATAAAGAAGATGGAACAATGTTACAATTTATATCATTTAATAATTCCTTCGAATAACATAAATGACCAGAAAAAATTATCACAATGATTCTCATGCTTCACTATAAAAAAAATGCCATATAAGTAAGAGACCTCACTATACTGTAGCACGCCGAAATTACGAGAACATTATATACAGCTAATAAACAATATGTAAAATTGAAAAAATAATATATATAATTCATTTTCTGTAACAGTATATATGAAAACAATGAAAACAATATAGAAAAAGCAACAGAGTATATTAAACGGTATATATAAATTCTAAAAATAAGTAATATATAAAAAATAAAAATATATCCAAAATAGACGTACTATAGTGCGTCGTGATATCAGATTTCCCTATAATTAATTACAAGATACGAAACTAGCTTCGCTATGGAAATGTTCCGTGTGATGAATTACAAAGATTAGAATTGTTTCTTTATACGGCCAATACCCAAAAAATAGCGACAAAGCAAAAAAGAATTATAATCACTGCTATAATGCAAAATAACTAATTTTTGGAATAAGAGATTTTTCTGCTAAACAAGTAAACATGTATTGAGTAGAAAAAAAACGAAAAATGAAAAACCTCAAAAATATATTAACTTGCTATGCTATATAAAATAGCTCATTCTTATATAAAGAAATAAGAGATTTTTCTACTAAAATATACAAAATGCATGTATGGATGAGTGATGAACCTAATTATAAGTTTTTCGAATATATTCCTAGCACTAATCTATTATTTATGTGACAAAAAGAGGTCAGTGTAGTAAAAAAGAAATGCATAATGTACATTTACGTGAGAAAGTCAAAATATATTAAAAATATCATAATCACTTATTTTTTTAATTAACCATTTCTTATTTATATGATTTTGTAATTTAAAAAGCCATTTTTTCAACCAAAAAAAATCCATTAAAAAAAAATTAAAAATGCAATAAATATGAAAGAATAAATAGTAATTAAGCAACTCAATAGACATAATTGATTGCCTAACCAATAAATTTACCATCACATCACTAAATTATCCATTAACCTTTTTTAATGACTTTTAGATCCATATGGTTTTGTGTATTTGATGGAACCAAAACTCGGTGAAAAGCTAGTGAGAGTAACCTCACTCATTGACTCCGTTTGGATGTGGAATAAGAGAGGTGTAATTAAATCTAGATGTAAGGACTTACGTTTTTTTGTTCTTTTATTTTTGAATGGTGTTTGGTTAGATGATAGATGTAATTATTAGGATAGTGTTGATTTTAAAATATATTTTTTCCCAAATGACCAAACCGCCCTTGTTTTTGTATAAATGTTAAAATGCTATATTTAATTAACTAAACATAAATAATCATGTATAACTACATCATAAAAAATATTATAAAGTAAAAAATAAATATATATATATATTAACATAACACACATTAAAATAAATTAATATCATACAAAATAATATCTAATTAAAATAATTCATGTATGTTTAGATTAAGACACATTAAATCGAAAGTAGCTCAATTGAGATCTCAAATGAAAGAGATTTATATGACAAAACTATTTATGCAATTTGTTTTTAGAGATAATAAATTATAATAGAAATGTTTAAAATCTAAAAAAAAAGGTTAGAGTTGTTAAAGGGATATTTTCGGAATATTGATTAGGCATAAAGTGGACATAATCTTATCCCACCTCAACCTAGTTATTAGCTTACACCTCTTATATCTTCTTATACCATCTTTTAGTTCATGTGTTTGGCAAAAAATAAGAGGTATATAGTTGAGTTATGTCTTTCTTATCCTCCATCCAAACGGGGCCATTGATTCACAACATCAATTGGATATAACGTGCCTCATTGCGGATGCCAGACATTAGAGGTAAAATAAAAGTACATATGTAATTATAAGAAACTAATCTCTTTTGGGGACTAGACCAGAAGCCATGATCAAATGGGTCAAAAGATTTCGCTAAATATCTGCCACATAAGATTGTTTTTCTCTAAATCTCGACGCTCGCCGGAATTGTCAGAAGTGGAACTTGAGATCTCTTCCAACATGAAAGATATTTTACTGTTTGAGCTATCAACCTTAACCTTTGACAAGAAACTAAAATTTTAAATGCAATAAATGTGAGAGATCACTTCTATAAATTGAATATTTTTAATCACAATTTATATGATGTGGTCAATTAATAATATCTAAAGGATGGCTGAAAAACTTAGCAGTGAGTCTTGGAAGTTCTCTCTATTTTAGATAAAATTAATATTTAATATCTAACTTAAATTTTGGACTAATTTATCTCTTAAAATGTGTGAATATCTTGGAAAGAGATAGTTTACCAGTAAATTTTGTTTTATCTGCTATATATGCTAAACAATTCTTTCATAAATTGCTATATAACATTTTCCGCATACACTGATTATTGGCATTCAGTTGGGATTTTGATCATTAATTCAGAATTTTTCGAGAAAGTTCTAGAATGTACTGGTGATGTTTTCTTGCAACATCTATTGAACTGGATTTGCAATTTTCTCACACAAGACGGGCTCACTTTTTTATTTAATACATTAATATTTCGTGTTTAATTATTGCAAACACAATTATGTCTTTGTGTACAAACTAATCATCTAGCAATCAAATAAAATTAATGACCATTAAACTCCCTTTAATGAGCCAATCTTTTTATCATTTTCATCAGGAAAATGTGATATTACGACAGCACTGTAGCACGACGGATCACGATAATACTGTAGATATACTATTTTTGTACTTTTACATATTGTTTTACTATTTTTATATATTATTTTGCTATTTCTATACTGTTGTTTATTTTTGTGTATTTTTTTTTTTTACTTTTATATATTATTTTTCCATTTTATATATTGTTTTCTCATGTTATATACTGTTTTCACTTTTTATGTATATATTGTTATTAGAAACTAAATGATATATATTGTTATGCATATATAGTTAGTAGAAAATATATATATTGTTATTGGATCTGTCGTGCTACAGTGCCGTCGTGCTTTATCAGGTCCCTTTTCATTAATAGACGTTTGTTTCTAAAAGCCAAATAAATAAATATACAAACAAATAAATAAAACAAAAAGGAAAATTTGAAAAAGAGATGGACTAAAATACGCCCAAAATGCGATGGTTTTCCGTTTGTTTTGCTTTTCAATATACTTTTTGTTTTCTATATACTATTTTCATTATTTTACGTATAAATTGTTATATACTGTGCATTGTCCTTATTTACTTTCTTTTTACGTCGTGCTGTAACCCGTCGTGCAGCATCAGGCCCCAAACAAAAAATACTGGCTAGAAAATACTTGTAAGATCTTTCTTTGCTAAAACTAGAAATCGTCTTTGTGGTACAATGCTTTAATACAAAAATTGACCAAGAAAGAATTAAACATACAAGTACACTAATATCAATAATTTTTTGCACAAATGCACTAATTTAAAAAAAAATGATTTGTTTCAAATAAATGTCCAAAATATGATTTTTTTTTAATGGTATATTTACGAATAATTTGCTAAAATAATATATACACCATGAATAATCATGTGAAATTTCTAGGTTTGTAAATTGGATTGTTTACAATAATATTTTCTAGTTCTATTTGACTTATTTGACATTTTTGTGATTACTATTTCTAGCTCTTTTTCATTTTCTAAACCCAACTATTCAATTCACAAGATTATAATTTAAAAAATCAGTTTTATCTATTGAAACCTTATCTTTTAATTATCCTTTGCCCTTGGGACCGATCTAACTTACTTCTCTACGCTAATTTAGTTCATAAATTTTATTTTGTCACAAACTACAGCGACTAATTTCTTGATATCTATTGCACTTACCGTTCTATTAGATTAGTGAAAAATGTCAATTCTAATACACTATAACATGAGATAACCATTGGACATACATTTCTATTTGGGACCGTGAATATCGACAAATACTACTATCTTAATAAGAATAATTATAACATTCCTAACATTAAAACACAAAAACTTGAAAGGAAAAAACTATTGACATCATTTTATCATAAATGTTTTTTCTTCAAAATTGTAGTATTTATACAGAGTAGAGACCTAGAACGAAATTAGTATATTATAAATATTTTTGGGAAATTCTCAAAACCCCCCTAAATGTTTTGAAAAATTTCAAAAACCTCCTAACTCTTTAGATACTTTTTTTTAATTTCTACACTGAATATAATTTTTTTAATGCTTAACATTTGTTATTTTTTATCCCGGAGGTAAAAAAATATTATATCCACTTTAGAGGGACTAAAAAGGAGTATCTAAGAAATTAGGGGGTTATTTATAATTTTTTGGAAATTAGGGTTTTTGAAAATTTTCCCAATATTTTTTCACAAGTAATTCTTAGTTAGGTAAAATTTTCTACTGGGTTTTGATGCAAAATTAATCCTTATATTGAACAAACGATCCTATAAAATTTAATAGCTAATCAACAGTAATTTTATTTATGTCAAAACTTACTAGCTCAAATCATGAGACATTCTTCAACTTTGATAGAGACCCAAGTTCGAGTCATGATGAACGTATTTATCTAAATATTTAGCAAGTCTAACAAACTATTGATTATGGGTTATCTAAAAAAACAATAAATTTATTTCAAGAAAAATTGAACATTGATAGAACAAATATTGCTACTAAGAAATTGCCACACAAAATCTGCAAAAAATAATACTGCACATCAAAAAGCCCATGTAGAAGGGAACAAAAGGAGCATTTTTCATCCGTTTTTATTTCATTTCATTTCCTTCCTTTCTTTCTCTTCTCCATTTTTTGCTCTTTTTTCTCTTCTTTTCTTTTCCTTTCTTTTCTCTCCCTCTTTCCTAAAAAACTCCTCTCTCTCTAATACACACCCTACAAAACCCCATTTACCACACCTCTTCCCTCTCTCTCTCTCTCTCTCTCTCTCTCTCAAACCCATTTCTTCCTCTCCTCTGTATCCCATTTCTTATGTGATTAAGTGGAAGTAACCAATATCCAAATCAAAGGAGGAAGAAAGAGGGTTGGAAACTCTAAACCTCTTATCTTTATTCACAGCACGCCATTTTTGATATAACAAAAATATTGGGGGTTTTTAACAAGTTAACAAAAATGGCACCTAGCTTGGACTTTGCTGCTTCAATCCTCTTGTGCGCAGAAGATAACAACAGCATATTGAGCTTCGATGACGAAGGAGAAGAAGAGGTCACTTATTTGGGGGAGGTGGATGGAAATGGCACAAAAAACAGGGCCTTTTGTGGGGATTTTCTCATGGACTTTCCTCGCCAGTCAGAGGAATGCTTGGCTCTTCTTGTAGAGAGAGAAACAGAGCATCTCCCACTGGAAGGTTACAGTGAGAGATTACTTGACGGCTCACTGGAGATCTCCAGTCGGAGAGATGCCATTGATTGGATTTGGAAGGTGTGTTATTTTATTTCTCTCTGTTTCCCCTTTATTCATTTTGAGTTTCCCTAAAATCTTTGTTGGTCCCAAATATATAATTAATATGCTTTTTGTTAAGTTTTTTCTTTTTTTCTTCTTCTTTTCTAAGGGACCATAATTCTCATGTTATTTCTCTACAATTAATATGTTTTCTTTATTGATTGAATTCAACAGGTGCATGCTCATTATAATTTTGGACCATTAAGTGCATATTTATCAGTGAACTATCTTGACCGCTTTCTCTCTGCTTATGAACTTCCTGTAAGTGCTTGATTTGCTCTAATTTCACTAAATTTTTTTACCAATTTTTTTTTAAATATATCATATATATATCAAGGTAAAACTGAAAAATTGCAATGTGCTTATCTAAAAACAAAATATGATTCCTTTTTTTCAATAATTGGTTTAATGTTATTTTTCAGCAAGGCAAGGCTTGGATGACTCAACTTTTATCAGTGGCTTGTTTATCTTTGGCCGCTAAAATGGAGGAAAACCAGGTTCCACTTTCACTGGATTTACAGGTAGGTTTATAAAGTTGATACATTTCGTAATTAATCGACATTTACTAGCAATTTTGGACGCTTTATAATTTTGTTTTTGTATTGGTCTGAAACAGGTTTGTGATTCGAAGTTTGTGTTTGAAGCCAAAACCATTCAAAGAATGGAGCTTTTGGTGCTTAGCACACTCAAGTGGCGAATGCAAGCTGTCACGCCTTTCACCTTTTTAGACTATTTTCTTCATAAATTTAATAACGGAAAAACTCCTGATAAATTTGTTCTCTCTCAATCCGCCGAATTAATCTTAAACATAATTAAAGGTAAAATTATACTTTCCTTTTCCCTTCTTTTTTTGTTGAGGAATATTATTTATCGATTTAATTTCAATCAAATAATAATTATTTGTTTTAATTCAGGAACAGATTTTCTTACAGTTAGACCTTCAGAAATTGCGGCTTCAGTTGCACTTACGGTGTTAGGAGAAGTTCATATTGTAGATATAGAAAATACTCTTTCTACTTGTGCTCATGTATCAAAGGTATTATTTACTTCTTTTTACAACAATTTTTTATCATGAAAATAAGGTAGTTTGGACATGTTCAACTAGGGAGGTGAGGCAATATTTAACTTTTTTATGCTTGGTTTTTTTACAGGAAAGAGTGTTAAGATGCTATGAAGTGATCCAATCTAAGTTCTTAACTAGGAATCCCTCATTAAAAAAGAATAATGATAATAATAATAATAGTAGTAGCATATTAATTTCATCAGTGCCTCAGAGCCCAATTGGAGTGCTTGATGCGGCTTGTCTCAGTTACAAGAGTGGTGAGTCACGTGACACTCCCTCTAGTAAAAGAAGAAAAATTTGGAGGTAAAAGGTTTGAACAAATTCCAAATTTTGGACTTGGATTTTGGAGGGAGTATTTTATTTACTTTGTGTTGGCAAATAACTAAAATGAAACAAAAAAGAGAGTGAGAAATGGTTGTCAAATAAAACAAAATTAAAAAAAAAGAAGGAACAGAAGGGTGCATTGATGAAATGTAAAAAGTGAGGGGTGAAAGAGCTAAAATGATGAGATGTGGTGAATGGGGATTGGATGAGAGAAAGTAGCCGGAGATTGTTGGAGAGTGCATTTGTTATTGGTCCTTTCTTTTCTTGTGAAGAGAATTAGGAGAAAATAAAAATAAACGAACAAAAAATAATGTTCAACTGGTTTTGTTTAAAAAAACCTAATTAATTGTGGAATTATTTATTGATAACTTTTTAACTTTTTCTAAATTTTTATGTTTAATAAGATATAAATGCCTGGCTTGCTATATTGTTTGACCAGTTGTCTGCTTAGACTGGGGAACTTGTTTCCCTCATTTTGTCAGAGAAACTTTGGGAACTTAAATATATTTTATACACGTTGTGGTTTTGAGAATCTTGATATTAACTACTTGTGGCTGTGGGGGAGATTTATGTATCACACCCAATATTTTTTTTTTTTTGCAAAGTATCTATAATATTTAACTTCATAGAAACAAAATAAATGGGAAGGATTTGATTTTTGAGACAATAACTTTGGTGGACATCACCATTGAAGTGTTTTTTGTACTTTTGACTATTCCTTGGGCAAAGGAATGAAAAATTGCATAAAGTATAATAAAAGAGGAAAGATTTCCACAGTACATAGTAATGTTTGCTAAATATCCAATTTACTAATATGTATATAATATATATATTATATTTAATTTCATTTGTGAGTAAGTGTGGATTGTTAAATAGTATAATTTTGTTCATGCAATAGTAGAGGGTAGTGTGCAAAATAATGAAAAATGTAGGGCTTAATGTGTGATTAATGCACAGCTTAAAAAATTATGAAGGGGAATTATAATTATACCCCGCTGATTGGCTTTCTTTTCTTTCCATTGGGCTTCCCTTTTGTTTACACCTGTTTTGTCATATGTTTACAACAAAGTACAAGATGAGATCTAGTGTATTATTAAGGAAAAGCCCTTGACATAAATCATTATTTTAGTAATGTGGGGTCTTTTCCCTATATAATCTAGTTTGTATTTTATGTTTGTTATTTTAATGCAACCTGAACTTTAACCCTATAATTATACACAAGTGCAAGAGCCAAAGAAATAGTTACTGAGATGCACTTACCCTTTAAAAGGCCATCTTCACATGCCCCATTGTGTTGCTTTTCTATTTGTTTGCCATCTTGCAATCCCTTTAATTCGTAATAGAATTTAAAGAATAAAAATGTTTGGTTCGAATTATGTCATATATGACATTGACATGTCTTTGTCAGAACAACAGAACTCAGACTAAAAATACTAAGGCAATATATAATTAGGAGTAATTATTTGTTATGATTAATTATAGTGTATATCGTATAATCTGAAAAACCTCTTTGTTTTACCATATTTTTAGGATTTCACGACGCTTCAATAATGAACATTGAAAGATCCTCCAATTTTGCTCTATGATTATGAAAGAAATTGAGATTTTGAACTCCGAAAGTTAACATAGCATGCATCACATATACATTTTGATTACATTTTTATTTGAGATATTATCCAAAAATAACAAAAAACAAGTAGGCAAAATAACAAACAGAGAATAGGGTCCAATTGTGGGATTGTGACTCACAATGGCACCATGAATATGTTCTCTTTGGGTCTATCACCCAAATGCATATTTTTTTTTCCAGTCAAATGTTGAATGAATAAGATAATTTTTGATATGCACAAAAGCTGGGTCCCTATATACATATAACAAATTGCCCTAGTTTTTGACAGATCTGTTCTTTTTTACAGCTGTAATTTATTTATGCCCATAATGGTTTTGAGAATCTTAAAATGTTTATTACTTGTGGGGTTAGTGCAAAGATAGTATTTTTTTTTGTTGCATAATATTAATATCTATAATTCGCCTATATTTTTATCATGCCAACATATTTAGCATTAAGTTTTATTTTAAAACTGAAAGTGATAAATTAACTTTTATTAACCGCATTTATGTTTAGTATGATGGATTTTTGAAAGGGCATGTTTGATTTGGAGGATTTTTAGATACATGTATTGTGAATCATAAATTTTATTTAAGTTGTTTTTGATTTTATTAAATATATGTATTTATAAATTCTCAAATTCATGTATTTCGTAATACAGTTATCACTCGGATTACAAAAAATACTGAATTATATTAAAACAACCCTCTTTCACCACTCCAATTCAATAACTAAGATGAATTACCAGATTCATGATTTTTTTAATACATATAATAAAAAATAGGTCCAATCTAAAAATCCACCAAATCAAATATACCATACTTCAAATTTTATATCCATACCATTGTATGCCATACTTTCTTGCCATTATTTGTTTGTTTATATTTTGATGATATACGAGGGTGAATATATATAGTTTCAAATATTATGAAGTCTCCAACATAGTAAATTATAATGAAAATTAATTGTAATAAAAAAGCACTTTCAAATAACCATTATTGAATATATTGGCACTAAAAAATGTTGTTTACTTAATCTAGCCCATATCGATATATACACATGTGATGCATATCTGATATGTCACGTGGCATATCTGATTTGGATATGATATCACATATACATGTATAAATTTCGATATAATATCACGGATACATATACAAATATGGATATGAGATATCACTAGTGTTTTGAATTGCGTCGCAATAGCGGAAATATGCCATGGAACGCAACTCGCAACGAAAATATATCAACAATAGCGTTTCCGCCATTACAGACGCTATAGCGCCGCTATTGTAGGGGTGTAAACAGTTTGGATACGGTACGGATAGTGCTCTTACCGTATCCGTATCCATATTTTTTTTCCGGATTCGGATACGAATACGGATAGACCCGGATACGGATACGGTTCGGATATTAAACGGATATGGATATGGTTCATATATCCCGGATACGGATACGAATACAGACTCATTTCGGATTGATAAAACGGATATTCTAATATGTAGTCCGATATATCATTTCAAAACTCGATTGTGCTAGATTGCTATATAAATATAGATTTTAGAGGAAAAATTTTTGAGCAAGAAATTACACTAGATATTACAATTGTTCTACATAGTCAAACTACAAAAAAAATATAACTACTTCAATATAATAACCATACTAAAACAAAAATGTCACAACTTTGGCAGCTAGGATTTTGTTAGATGGAAAGGGAATTAAAAAATACCTAAGTTGAATGTAACGATTAAATAAGAATAAGAAAAGATGGAAACTCGGTTGTCAAATAAGAGGAAAGAAATACAAGAAGATGAATTAAAAGGAACTTGGGGAAGAGGAAAAATAGTATGGTTGTGAAATAAAAGAAAATTAATATTTAATGAATATGGATTCAAAGTTGAGTTTTATAAAAACGGATATCCGAATAGAAATATTATCCGGATACGGATAATATCAATATCCGTATCCTTATATGCCTCATAAAATAGATATTGTATCCGTATCCATATCCATATAAATTATCCGAATCCGTATCCGTCGGATACGGATATTTTTATTTGGATATGGATATTTTGCGGATACGGTACGGTTCGGATATTATCCTCCCCGTTTATAACGTAAAAAAGCGGTGCTATTGTGCTGTTGGATAGTGGTTATTTTTTTAATTTATGTTTATTTTGGATAATTAAGTAGTTATACTAATTAAGTAAATATATGCTTATTTTTAAATTTTAGATGGCATGTTTAATTATGAACAATGAACTTTGTGTGATGTATTTTTTATTATAGATTATTTTAGTGTCTTTATTTTGGTGGTTTGATTTTTTTTATATTGAAGAGTTTGTTATAATCATACAAAAGTGATATTTCCGCTATAAGGTTGTAGTGCCGCAATAGCACCCGCTATCGCAATCCGCTATAACAAAACCTAATCCGCAACGAACCGCTATATCGCTATTTAAAACATTGGATATCACTAATACATAAACATTCCAATTATTACATATATTTCATAGTACATCAAATCAAACAATATACATGAATTTTGCTATTCAATTTTAAAATCCCTTTGTATATAGTTTAGAATTCAATAATTCATCTAATCCATTATGCCCTTAGGGACCTAATTGTTCTTAAACACAAATTTTTAGAACTTTAGATCTGGTGATCAATTGGTCCTTTGGAATCTGAGTATTGAATCCCTCTTTACTAGAAAACAAGTCCAGTCTGAATCAAATGTCTAGTAAGGAACAACACATCCGTAGACTGGCCAACAGTGAGAAAAAATTCCTCTCTGGCCCATAGGACCATTTTTGCAAAAATTTCAAACTGTAAAAGGAAAAGGCTTCACACATTACAAACAAATTCCTTCTGCATGCATATATGACACCAAATAGGTGGCGAAAAAAGTAACCAATGATAATATCTGAACTACTAGTAAATATAGATATTATTAAGAATCTGTAACATTATCAATGGAATAGTATTTGTCTAAGCATACATGATACGACATAGGGCATGTTTGATTTGAGGTATTCCATGATACACGGATATTGCAAATACATGGATCCAATGATCCATGGTTGAAGATTTGAATATTTAATTTAAGTTTATTAAATAATAATTGTAGAGAAGTTATAATGGTATACAAATTTTATTTTATATATTATTTAATTTGATTTAATATAATGATTTAATCTTAAAAAATAAAAAATAATAATAGTTATAATAGTTATAATAATGATAAATAATAAAAATAAATAATATAATATGAAAATAATATAATATAATATAATAATATAATATAAAACTAAATAAATAAATAAATAAATAAATAAATAAATAAATAATATAATATAATATAATATAATATAATGTATAATATAATAATATGATATAATATAAAAATAAATAATATAATATAATATAATATATAAAAATAATAATATAATATAAAAATAAATATATAATATAATATAATAATAATATAATATAATATATAATTGAATATAATATAATATAATATAATATAGTATAATAATAGAATAGAATATAATATAATATAATATAATATAATATAATATAATATAAGTTGGTGTATTTTATAATCCCAAAGTTTTAAGTGTATTACAAAATCCCTGAATTTGAGCTCTAAAATCCATGAATTCTTTAAAATACCTCAAATCAAATAAATAATTTTGTATAGAATCCTGTATTTACAAATACAATCTCCTAAAATACACCAAATCAAACATGCCCATACTGTAAAATATCATCCGTCGAAACAGATAAAGAATATTGAGTTGATATCACTACTTCAGTTTTGTGGCAGCATGACACCGTTGTATATCAATATCACATTCAGCATTTCTATTTTATTGTGTAAAAATTAAAAAGAATCCTCAAATAATAGATGACATGGTTTTTTACTTTTTAAATATAATCTTGTGATAATGTACTGAATGATATTGTGGACCCGGATGGATCCAGTAAAGATGAAACTGGATGGCGAGGATCTGTGTGGGACAAGTTGATTCTGAATATAATGGGCCCCAAACAATTAGTCATCAAATTTGGGCGGGAAGATTGTGAGAGATTTGAATATTTACAATGTTGAGGTTTATTATTATTATTATTATTATTATTATTATTATTATGCCATACACAATAGCAAAATTAAAAAAGAAAAATATTTTGCCATTACATATTGCCTATGCTGCACGGACACGGGTGTCGTGTCTGACACGACACGGATACGACGACACGGCAGTTATAAAAAAAGTAGAGGACACGACACGTTTTATATATATATTATTATATTATTTTTATGAATAAAATATATAATTTAACTATTGTATATATTATTTATCTCAAATTTATTTTATTTTAAAGGATTATACATAATATTTTTACCTTATAATTAGAAACTTTTGATGTTGCACTTTTGTACCTACATATAAGATAGTTGACGTTTTACATATTTGTGTATGGAAACTTGACATTAAATAATCAAAATTCACTTTAAATGTGTAATTCTATAATTACTGGAATAAAAAAGTGAGATGAAGTAGTCTCTAAAATACAAGGATGATAAAATAGTGCAATAATTGCGCTAACAAGCCTAATGCATGTGTTTGATAAGTGTCCTGAGAAGTGTCTAAACGATTTTTAATAATAAAATATTTAACACGCCACATGATGTGTCGGACACGTGTCCGAGAAGCGTCGTGTCCGACACAAACATGGTCGAGTTTTTGAAGTGTCCGCACAATATAGCATATTGCAATATAGAGAATAGTAATTGAGTCTGTGGGGTTCACACACTTCATTTATTGATATTATGAGGAAAAAATTATGAGTTTTTGACAAGTCAACTGAAACTGAAAAACCATTATATCTATGTGGACCGGGCTCATTTAATTCATCTAAATTAGGTCCCTAAATCTTAATTGGGCTTATTTAATTACCTAAGATTGGTCCCCCAAATTTAATTGGGCTTTTGTTAACTCATAAGTCATAAATGATTTCAGGAGTGTTTAACTCGAGGGGTCAGTCAATTCGAATTTGAAAATTCGAAATAACCAGTCTTTTAATGTTCACTCAAGTTTGTACCATTTTCAAATAGGGGCCGTTTGGCAAGTAGAATTAGTATAAACTATAATGAATCAGATTATGGGATGAGGAAGAAAAAAATTCCTAAACTAACTAATTCTATAGTTTGTTGGATGTTTGAAAACTAAGACGATGGAAAATATAATTTTTTGTTTGGTCGTTCGAAATATATGGAGTTTTGTTGTCAATATGAAAGTACGTATAATTTTAATAATTATTTGATAAATTGTTGATTACAAATAACCAATAAATAACAAGAACATGATTAATTAAAAATATAACTAAACTAATAAATGAAAAATATATTCCCTCAAAAAAAAAATATATATGAAAAATATAACAAAAATAATACATCAATACACAATGATAATTCTCACAAAGTTAAAATTATAAATATAATATAGATATTAAAAGCAAAATTAATAAATATGCCCAAATATAATTTTTTTGAGACAATCTATTGGGCTGTTAAATTTGCTGAAAAGTAAGCTAAATGCATTTGCCGTTACTTGAAGTTGGGTAGATTATCGCTTGAGCTAGCAAGCTTTGGAAGAAGATGTAATGAGAATAAGGATAGAAGAGCGAAAAAAGATGGAAGAAATTTTCTTATTCCGCAAAGCAAGAATAAAAGAGTATGAAATAATAAATTTTTTCTTCTCCCCCCCTCTCTTCTTTCAAAATAAAATAGCATTGCATTAAATACTTATTCCATTCTTTCACTTTTGTATTGTGCCCAACAACATTATAATAAAATAGAATCGAAGTTATTCCATTCTTTCACTCTTCTACTATTCCATTTATTGTGGAACACCACCTAATTGCATTCAATATTCTTTTGAACTAAGCAAAATTCCAGTACTATTTATACCAATTGAAAATCAATATAATAATACAATTTATTAATATATACACAATAAAATATCTCAAATTTAAGAACAAATTAAGAGCTTACATGCTCTTCAAAATACAAAAGAAAAAAGAAAATCGTAAGTAATACTTCTTTCGCTCAAAATGCAACCTATTGCATTTAAAAAGAAAAAAAAAAGAATTCTAAATTTAGCAAAAAAAAAAAAAAAAAAATCAAAACATTCGAATAAAAATTGAAAATAGAAATCAATCAATACCCCCTTAGTACTTTGGATGTAAAAGTTGTCTTGATAAAGCCACGTCACTGATTTTATTGTGAACCGTTTGATTTCGATCATATGGCGTTAAATGTATGGTATATATACAATACATTTATATGGCTAATATTTATAAAAGGAAATTCTTCAAAAACCCCCTAACTGTTCTGGAAATTATCAAAAAAATACATATCTTTTAGATTTCTTTAAAAAATCCTTATAAAATAGATTCAATTAATTTATATATTTGACCTCAATTTTTTTTTAATACTATTAATCATTCTTGAGAATTTTTTTAGCGCTCAATACATATAGTCAAGCTTCACCACCGAAAAAAATCAAGACAAAGAAATAAGCTGACCTAATTTAAACTTCCCAAGCAAAAAGAAAACTCCACAGTGTAAAGTGTAAACCCAAAAAGTTACGGGTCAGGATAGATCTCTCTTTCCGTCCAAGCAACAAAAAAACCATTTGCCTACAAAAACGTTGTATAAAATAAAAACAACAAAAATTAAATCCATTTTTGCATCCTGTTTCGACTTTCCAGTCAGATTTTGAAAAAAGAAAATATACTTTCTCATGTTTAAATAACCAAAATAAAATCATAATGCCGCCTCTCTTTCCTTTTGTTTATATTAATAATTAAAGTCCTTCCTCTCTCATATCCGCCGGCTCTTTTTCTTCTTCAAGCTCTAAATTACAATTGTACGTAATTGTTCAATCAATGGCGTCTCCTTCTCTATCTTCTTCTAATGGAAATGGGATGATAATAAAATCGCCAATGGATAAGAGGTCGTACAGGACCTTGCATCTGTCTAACGGCCTCTTTGCGGTTCTAGTGCACGATCCTCAAATCTATGGAGAAGAAGAAGAAGTCAGTAATGGAGAGGAGCTGGACGGAGAAATCAATGGCGGAAAGTCGGATTTGAAAGAGGGATTTGGATCTTCGTCTACAAAACAGGTTGGTCGTAATATCATATTGACCCTTTCGAAGTTTAGTATTTGCATCAAGCGAATTTAATGAGCTTGCAGGGGTAGATTTGTAAATATGGAATAGTAGAAGGTTTACTTCAAGTTTTCTTTTTACTTTTTAGCCCATGCTGCCATGTTTAAAAATAAAAATAAATATCATGGGCTGGGTCTGGTCCAATTTAGTTTTTTTTTTTTTTGAATAAATGGTCCAACTTAGTTTTGGGCACAGTACAGTACATACAGTACGAATATGAGCTGCCCAATTATTATTATTATTTTTTTTGATCATTTGAGCTGGTGGCCCAATTCTTTGTCAAGTCAATTTTCTTGTTATTGGGTAATTTGCAAAAAAGCTCCTGTATGATCCCTAAATTGTAAAATGAGCCCCTATCTTATTGAAAATTGCAAAAACCCTTACGAAGAAATCCAAGTGTAGTCCGTCGCATTAGTTTATATGTAACATTAATTAATTTATTCTTATTACTTCAATCACTTACAAGAAGGCAGAGTTATTTCTTGCAATTTAATGTTTTTTTTGGAATAGTAAGCATTTTATTTTGAATCAAATGCAGAACAGTAAATGCTTATTTATGTCATAAAAAAAAAGAAAAGTACAATAATTACAAAAGAATCCACAATCCCCTTTCAACAATGTAAACTAGACCTGCATAACTAGAAGAGAAAATATGAAAGCCTAGCTAAACTTGGAACACATTAATGAACCGAACTAGCAATACTTTATCAATTTCTAATATCAGAACTTTATATTTCCTCTATCTAGCTAGAATTTTCTCTAGCCAACAATTTTTCCTCCAATATTAGCCATTCAAATAATTGGTGCTTTAATTAATTTTCAAAAGCCCTCCCCATTTTGTCAATTTTATTTTACGACCCATTTAGGGAGCAAAAAATGATCGTTTGCATGTAATATAAAGGCGCTAAAAACCTTTTGTTGCAAATTTCTCTTTATTTAATCATGCATTAAATTTCTCTTTATTTTGCAGGCTGCTGCGGCGATGTGTGTAAAAATGGGAAGCATTTCCGATCCGCCAAATGCTCATGGTCTTGCTCACTTTTTAGGTTTTCATATCAGCCCCCTGTTTTTTTAATATTTTCATTTTTCCACCAAAAATTCCTTCAACAAGTAACTCAACTTGTTCATTTTTTATTGTTATTTACAGAGCATATGCTTTTCATGGGAAGTTCGGAATTTCCCGACGAAAATGAGGTTCGTTCATTATATCCTAACATTTTTTTCGTTTTTTTGTAAGCTTTAATAATTAAATTTAATCTCTGAGTTTATTTTGTATTGTATTTTAGTATGCTAGTTACTTGTCCAAACATGGTGGTTCGTCGAATGCTTTCACTGAGTGGGAATACACTTGCTATTATTTCGATATTAATCGTGAGTTTCTTCATGGAGCCTTGAAAAGGTCTATATATATCAATCATTAATTATTCTTTTTATCTTTCTAAACATTTTATTTCTACTATACAAAATTATTAAATTTTTTTGTAAATTGTTGGTATTGTAGGTTTTCACAATTCTTTATATCGCCTCTAATAAAAGAGGATGCTTTGGAGCGTGAGGTTTTAGCAGTTGATTCAGGTACATTGATAATTCAAATTTGATTATTATTTATTGCACTTTGATTATAATATTATTCTAATTAAATTTTGGATATTAATAATTAATTAGAATTCAACCAAGTATTGCAAGACGACAGCTGTCGCCTCTCACAACTTCAGTGCCACACTTCCTCTCCTAATCACCCTTTCAACAAATTTTCATGGGGTACATTATATTATATTATATCATATCAATAAATTATATTATATTTTTATTTCTTCAATTTTCTAAATTTACTGGACAGGAAACAAGAAAAGCCTGTACGAAGCAATGGGACACGGAGTTAATATGAGAGAACAAGTCCTTAAAATGTTCAACGAAAATTATCACGCAGGAATAATGAACCTAGTTATAATTGGAGGCGGTACATATATATTCATCAACTTAACATTATTTTTCTTATATTATCCTCTTAATAAAATTACTGTTTTGATACTTGTAGAGCCTCTTGATGTATTAGAGAAATGGGCCGTGGAGTTATTCAGCAAGGTTAAATCAGGGCCTCGTATGAAGATAATAAATACCGAAATAAAATACTCGCCAATGTGGAAACAAGGGAAAAAATACACGTTAGAAGCGGTTAAAGATAAACACAACTTAGAACTATCATGGACATTTCCGTGCTTACATAAAGAGTATTTAAAGAAGCCTCATTATTATTTAGCCCACCTCCTTAGTCACGGTAATTTCTCTCCTTTCTAATTAATTAATTAATTTTTGAGACCTGATAAATCACGACGCAATGTAGCATGTCTAAATCATGATGAGATTATATATAACTAATAAAAAATGTATAAAATTGAAAAAAATAGTATATATAAACCATTTTTTGTAACAATATATATGTAAACATTGAAAACAATATATAGAAAACAAAAATATATATTAAAAAGCTGTAAAATAGTATTTACAAATTTTAAAAGTAAATATACATAAAAAATAAAAATATGTCTAAAACAGTGAAAACAAAAATATATATTAAAGCCCATCATTATTTTGGCGTGTTACAGTGCGTCGTGATATTAGATTTCTCTTTAAACTTTGTGAAGCTAATTATATTTGAAATATTTGATTTATTTTAGAGGGAAAAGGGAGTTTATATTCATTTGTGAAAGAGAAAGGATGGGCGAGTTCAGTGACAGCTGGCGTTGATAATGAAGGATCTCACAAATCCTCATTTGCTTATGTGTTTTCAGTCTCCATTCTTCTCACCGATCAAGGATTACAAAATGTAACGTACAAAATTAATTCCTTGAGATATACTATTTAGTATTTTCCTTGTGTTAATTATGTTATTATTTTCACAGATGAATGAGGTTATAAATGCCGTGTATCAGTACATAAAGCTGCTTAAAGAGTCTAAACCGCAAGAGTGGATTTTTAACGAACTCCAAGAAATTGGAAATATTGCGTTTCGATTTGCGGAAGAACAATCTCAAGATTCTTATGCTGTTGACTTAGCAGGTACTAAACTAATTTAATTTTTTACATTATATACTATCAACCACTCAATATAATTAAATTTTCCAACGTAGTAAGTTGTCTATTTTACCCTGAGAAGCATATAATTTGCGGAGCTTATGTCCATGAAGAGTGGGACCCGCTTTTAATCGAGCAACTCATCAACTTTCTCTCTCCTCAAAATATGCGAATCGACTTACTTACCAAATCATTTCACAACGATTCTTCCACAGGTAATTAATCAATTAGGCCTCGTTTGGCACTGTTTTTGTTTTTCTGTTTTCTGTTTTTTAAAAACGAAAAACAGTTTTTTGTTTTTCTGTTTCTGTTTTTGAAAAATGGTTTTTTATTTTTAAAATCAAAAATATTTTTCACTCAAAACATTCAACATATGTTTACAAAGCAAATTAACAACATACAAACACAATATTAATTGAGTTTACAATTAATATAAAAATAAAGGAAAATATTTTTGATAAATCCATACTAAAATACTTCATATCTATTGCTCACGAACATGGTTGTTCCATATATTTTGTGCCAATCGATCTCGACACGCATTCATGCGACGAAGATCACTTGAACTAACACTAACCACCTCATGTTCTCCAGATGTACTACTTGCATCTTCATCTCCATCATCATTAATATCAATCATGTTGTCATTTCCATATTCAATAAATAGAGAATCATGAACTAATGGCTCCATTCTAATGAAATTATGGATAACACAATATGCAAGTGTAATATATTTTTGCTTCTTGTATAAGTAAGGAGGTATGTCCCTGAGTATAGGAAAACGAGCCTTTAGAACACCAAAACATCTCTCAATAACATTTCACAAGGACGAATGCAAATAATTAAACATTTCTTGCGGCCCATGCGGTTGCCCACCTTCTCTATAATCACGTAGATGATAGCGTTCCCCCCGATATGGAGAAAGAGATCCAGGCATATTAGTGTACCCAGAGTCCACAAGATAATATTTTCGTGGTGGTGGTAACGGAAAACCATTACTAGGTTTAGTAATTGTCTCCAAAAAAATTCTGGAGTCGTTTGCTGTACCTTCCCAACCGGTCATAACAAATGTGAAACACATATTAAAAGCACAAGCACACATGATATTTTGTGTCGGTGAGGTTCTTTTTCCGCGATAACGTACTTGATCTGCAAGAGGAATTCGAGCTGAAATATGTCTTCCATCAATAGCTCCAATGCATTTTTGTGGAATTATCTTAAGCAATGTTAGGAATGTATATTAAAATTATTTTAAAATATTTTTGAAAAATGGTAAGATAATTACCTTAAAATGTCTATATTTAGGATTATTTTTAATCTCTGGAGGAGTCTCATCAAGTGGAGGAGGGACAATAATGTGCTTCGCAACTGAAGGAACGGCACAGAGGACTCTTTTGAAATGAGTACATATCGTATATGTAGAATGCTGGAATCTATCTGCTATGTAACGATGTCTTCCATTATGACCGATAATACTAAGAAAAATTGCTACTTGCTCTTGTACAGAAAGAAACTTGGTATTGCTTAACGATGTTTTCAATTTCAGATACTTGCACAAGCTAATAAATACTCTCTTCTCCATTCTAAACAAGTCAACGCATGTCATTGGATGACCGTTCAGAATTTCTATCACCCACTCATGACCAGTCAGTTTTGAAAGTCTCTGAGGGCGAGGCTTATTATTTAGTATGCGGTTATTCATTAGAACTGCAATGGACATCGCCATTACATTGTCAATCTCTTCATCCGAGTCAGATAAAAGGCTATCTACATCCATTCCTATATGTGAAAAAGACAAAAAAAAATTAAAAATATATATCAACTATTTTTATGAAAAGACTCATAATTCAACAATAATAACATACAATCATAATAAACGTCAATTTTGAAAGCAAGCATGAAAAATATCTCTAAATTAAGGAACAAATGCATTATGTAAGAACCCTAAACACTAATGGCCAATATTAAGGACCCAATCTTTTTTCCTATTAGCTGACATAGCAAGAAACATGTCCCTATAGGTAGAGCTATTATGTAGAGCCTCTACAGCCCTCACATAAGACTTCGGATCAATCCCTTCTAATGCTTTTAATTCTCTAATACACTTTTCCACTTCATTTTTATTTCCTTCATTTACTACAGAAACATTTGAATCGCCTCCTACTTTTTTCTCCAAAAGATCCAATTTTCTCTTAGAGTTCTCCCCAATAACAGTAAAAGCATGTGCCATGGCAGACTGCAGTTCTTCTCTAGCTTGACGACGACGTGCAATCTGTGATGCACTTCCAAGCTTCGGTTTTTTCTTTTTTTGTGAATCATCTTCATCACCAGACTCTTCCTCGTTGTCAGTCTCACTTAAAGAAGGATTTTTTGTGGATGGATGTGCATGTGATCCTGTAGCCGTCGTGTCACCAAATATGCAAGAGAGTTGTGGATACTCCTTGCATCCTTTCTTTCTAAACCGCTTTGCCGACTTGTACTTCTGTAATAACAATTGAATTATTATCTACGCTAAATTGAAATAAGTCAATTTTTATGTAACTTTACCTTGTATAAGTTGTTCCACGTCTCTTCAGAAGCAGCGAGTTGGCCGGTTTCAGTACTATAACCCATGCCAGTTTCCTTAAGTAAACTAGAAAAATCTTTCCAACGTTGTCTTAAAGTGTTATACTTGTTCTTTAGTTGATCGAAGGTAAAAGTTCGTCCATTCTTTGTCAACTCTTCACGTATCCTATTCCAAGCGTTTTTTGTTAACGTTGTCGTCTTTCTGTTACCTTTTTTTACCTCCTCCAGAACAAGATTGATCAAAATATCTTCAACTTGATGAGCCCATACGCCACCTTCAACCTCAACCACATCATCATCTACTTTGACGTTATGAACTGATCTTTCCATCTACTAAACATAATAGTAAAATAAAAGGCATGGCTAGATACAACAGAATATACTAGTGAAATAGTTATTAGAAATATTGATACATATATAGGCCAATACTCATAAGTTCATAACTAGACAAAGATTATGAAATCTCAACAAAAGTTCACAAGTAGGCATTATGAAATCTATAGCAAAACTCATAAAAGACAAACACAAATACCTGATGATTGCTTGGTATATATAAAGCGGCAGAATAAAATATTTAGGCTAACTTTGTATTTGGTGGAATAAAAAATTTAGGGCAAATGATCCTGATGAAGCGGCTCAATATATCAATATTTATATAGCTAGGTTACAATCAATTTGGCGTTCATAAGATACCAAATATAACTGCGTGTGGAAAGGAAATAAAAAACATGAAAGTGGAAACGTATATTTCTTGTTTTAAGAATCTCGTTTTTTTTGGGTAATCGGATGAAAAAAAAATGGAAACAAGGTGAATTAGCCAAACAAGTTTTCGTTTTTTTTTTACCAAAAAAAAAACTAAAAACAGAAAACCAAATGGATACCAAAAGAGGCCTTAATTTCTCATTTTTTTTTTTCTTTCAAAAAATATAATCAATTTTGTATAGGCCATTTATGTACAGTAGAAATAAAATGTTTAGAAAGATAAAATGTTTAGAAGAAATATAATTAATTTCTCATTTCGAGGTTAAGAACTTATGAGTTTAGTGTTTAGGTAATTTATTAAAAAAATTAATTGAATTTATTGAATGCATGTAGGGGTTCAAGTGCAACAAGAACCATGGTTCGGTTCAAAATACACTGAACAAGACATCGACCAATCACAGCTCGCCACCTGGCGAGACCTTCTAGAAACATCTCCATCTCTCCATTTACCTCTCACAAACCAATTCATCCCTTCCGATTTCTCACTGCGCAGCGCTGCGCTGTCATTATTATTTAACAAACGGTACCCAAAGTGCATTTTGGAGGATCCATTAATTAAAATCTGGCATAAAACGGACTCGGAATTTCGCGTGCCGCGCGTCAATGCGTATTTTGTAATAAGTTTGAGGGACGCGAATGCAAATGTGGAGAGGTTTTTGTTGACCGAGTTGTTTGTTGACCTTTTGAGAGATGAGTTTACGGAGCTTTTGTATCCTGTAAGAGAAAATTGGTGAATATAACAAAATCGGATTGGTTTGTAAATTAATTTCTTAATTTCTTTTTTTGTTGATTTTAGGCTGGGAGAGCTGGTTTGGGAACTTATTTATCTAATTATGATGACAAAATGGAGGTGCAAATTTGGGGTTATAATGATAAACTAGCGCTTCTATTATCAAAAATCTTGGATTTATTTAATTCCTTCTCTCCTTCTATTGACAGATTCATGGTAACACACATTTTAGTCTCTACGTGTCTTTTACATGAATGTTTCATCATTTGATTACATGTTAAATAACTTAGATGATGAATTATTGGGAAATATACAAATAACCCCCTAACTTTTCTGAATATTATTAAAAAACCTAACTTTTTCATTAAAAAAATATATTTTCTGAAAAAAAATATTTTATCAAATCTCTTTGACAAAAATATAAGGTTTTTTTTGTAATATTAAGAAAAGTTAGGGGATTATTTGTAAATATCCCTTAAATATTTATGTTTCTTTTTGGTACTTATTTATGAATTGTTGTTACTAGGTTATAAAAGAGGATTTGGAGAGAGCTTACCGCAACTCTAACATGGAGCCTCTAGATCATTCCGTAAATTTAAGGTCCCAAATTCTGTATGAAAAAAGTTGGGATTCAGAAAAGCAATTATCAGCTCTTTCAAATTTAAAATTTTCTGATTTATCAGCTTTTATTCCTAATCTCATATCTCAGGTATAACAAACCCACATCTTTCCTTTCCTTCTTTATTTATTCTGAAATGGGAAATGTGATATCACGACATACTGCAGCACGCCCAAATCACGACGAACTGTATATATATTATTTTTCCGTTCAATATACTTTTTTCTATATACTATTTTCATTGTTTTAGACATATTTTTTTATGTATTATTTACTTTTGGAATTTGTATATACTGTTGACTCCTTTTTAATATACTATTTGGTTTTTTATATACTCTTTTACTGTTTATGTATATACTGTTACAAAAATGAATTATATATATACTGTTCTTTCAAACTTATACACTGTTTATTAGCTATATATACTCTCATCGTTGATTTGGACGTGCTACAGTGTGTCGTGATATATCATGTCCCTTTTCAAAAATTAAAAATTTGTTTTATTTTATAATGCAGATGCATATTGAGGGACTGTGTCATGGGAATTTAACGGAAAACGAGGCGATTGAAATTTCGAGCATTTTTACGAATAGCTTGCGTGTCAAGCCGTTGCCAAAGGATTTGAGATATTACGATAAAGTTCTTTGCTTGCCACCTGGCGCGAAATTACTCAAAAGTGTTGGTGTCAAAAACAAACTCGAAGCCAATTCTGTCGTTGAGGTAAATCGACAAATTCAGATCTAAACTTAATTAATTAATTACTTACTGTTTTTCTATTGGTTTAGCTGGAATTTATAGGGTGTTTTGATTATTTTTTTTGTAGATATATTATCAAATAGAGCAATTGAGAGGAAGAGACTCAATAAGATTAGGAGCTATTGCAGATCTCTTCAACGACCTCATCAACGAACCTTTTTTCGACCAGCTAAGGTAAATCTTGAAAACTATACAAAAATGCATTATTCATTTATTTACTTACCAAATTAATGACGACATAATAACTAATAGGACAAAGGAGCAGCTGGGTTACACTGTCTCTTGCTGTTCCAGGCTCACGAACAACGTATTAGGGTTCAGTTTCATAATCCAGTCTGCAAAATACGATCCGATTCACTTGCACACTCGAATCGAAAGCTTCATTGACGGCCTCCAAGATTTGATAGTATGATAATATGATTATCTTTATACAGATATTTCTCGTATATTTATTAGTATGAGTAACAAAAATGTACTTTTCTTGTATTTAGAATGGAGTGGATGAGGAGACATTTGAGAATCATAAGAGCGGATTAATTGCTAACAAACTGGAGAAGAATCCGTCTCTTGTACATGAAACTGACGTTTATTGGGATGAAATCGTTTTGCAAAGGTATTCAATACAATATATCGTGGGAAATTTGCAAAAATGTTCCTATAGTTATGCCCAAATTGCCAAAACCCCATGCATTGTTGGAAATTGCAAAAAAGTTTTTGCAATTTGTGCTAAAATTGCAAAAAAGCCCCTACAGTTTTTTACTCTAATTATATGAAAAAAATTAAAGTATTAATCTTTTTCTCCCAAATGATTTATTAATATTGAATTTTAATTAATCTCTCATACCGAATTTTTTTTTTAAATTCTTCAAATTTTATTATAAAAATCTTACAATTTTCTTAATTAAGTTTAAGAAATATTATTTTAAAGAAGAGTTTTAAAATTAATTAATATTTCTTCAACAGTTAAAAAAATAATGATTAATGTAATTATATTAATTCATATTTCTTAATTAAGTTAAGAAATATTAATTAACATTAAAAAATTATATGAGAAAAATATTCGTTAATAATTTTATATTTAAAACATATTTTTCAAGTATTTAAAGTATGAAAACTAGCGGTAGGTTCTTTTTTGCAAATTTGCAATAATACATGGGCTTCTTTGCAATTTTCAATAATGCAGACTTTTTTGCAATTTCAGAATAATGAAGGAGCTTTTTTTGTGAATTTCCCATATATCATTCATTGTACAAACTAAAATTTACTCGGTTACTAAAATCAAACTTTCAAACTTTCAGGTACTACTATGATATTTTTGAAGCTGAAGCTCGCGAACTAAAATCGATTAAAATGATCGATGTTATTGACTTGTATAATGATTATATAAGACATGAGTCTACAAAGTGTAGAAGGCTCACGATTCATGTGTGGGGGTGCAATACTGATTCTGGTGATGTGACCAAAATGAAGGAAAAGTCATGGGAAATAATAGAAGATATTGACAAGTTCAAGTTTTCATCGGATTTTTATTCGTGCCTCGCTAAATATTAAGTTTCCTTGGCGTGTTTGTTCTTTTACATTATTTTACAATATTGATTTTCGTGATTCTTGCAAAACAATAGAAAAACAAGGAAATATCATTTCTTTATATTTTGTATAAGAAGTCTACTTAAAGAAAGACCGACTTTTTATCATTAAAAAGGTGGAAATATCATTTTCTTACATTTAGTATTACAATCTATAGCAACAAATGAGAGGGATGGTTTTGAGGGAAAATGGAGGTGACAAAAGCGCATTGGCGGCGAAAGAAAACAATCAAAAGACGATGTATGGGTAAAAATGGAAGCGACAAAAATAAACATTCATTTATGAGAGTCAATCCCTTTATGCATCCACACTCGTGTAAACTCACAATGAAGGAATATGTGGTTTGCCGTTTCAACGACATGTTGCCTACACATCGTGCATTCCCCTTGATTCGGTCATCCTCTTTTAGCAAGATTGTCTTGGGTCATTAGACGATCATCTAGTATCATTTACCAACCGAAGAAACGAACTTTCTTCGGGCATTTGATTTTCACAATCTAGGATTTTCTTTCGAAGTTGCGTGTGATAGATGTAGCATCTTGTATGCTGATTTGGTAGTGAGCTTCCTCGAGATCTTCCATTTCCATCTCGACGTATCCCTTTGAATGGTCGGGTTTATTAGGGCTATTGCTAGAAAGATGTCTTGTGCATCCCCTTGTATCCTATCATTGGAGGCTAGCAATTCTTGGAAATTGATATATACTGCTTCAGTGTTTTATATGTTATATTTGTATTTCACATAGTTGTAAATAGCGCGCTATAGCGTCGGTGTGGCAGGAAACACTACGCGTTGGCGGCTAAACGCTGCACGCTGTGATTTTAATTATAGTAATCTTTTTAACTCTAAATAACCACTTTTGGGCTATAAAAAAAATAAGATATTTGTTTAAGAATTTATTTAATGAAGAAATAATATAATTACGATATTTTTAATTAAATATATCCTAATAATCACTCTCCTTTTACAGAAGATTGTTGTTTTCTCTTGATGATACTTAGCAATATCATCTGCTATATCGTCTGCTATAGCATTCGCTAACCACTGTCCGCTATCGCTACAAACCGCTAAACGCTATTTGCAACCTTGGCATTGTATATATTGTTTTATGTTTCTCTATATACTATATTTTAATTATATATACAATTTTCAACATATTTAATTTATATAATGTTTTTTTTATCTTTATATATTGTTATTATATTCTTATATACAGTTTTTGTGTTTATTTTTCTATTCTATATATTGTTCTCACATTTAGATTTGTATGGTTTTCATATGTTGTATTGTTTTTTATATATACTGTTTTCAGAAAATATATTTGTATAAAGTTTTTACGTTTTATATAAAATTTTTGTATAATATATATTGTTTTAATATATACTATTTAGTGTGTTTTTATCAATGGTTTTACAACAGTCCATAGCGTTTGAGCTTTTTTTGTAGCGGATCGCGGTAGCGGGCGCTATTGCGCCGCTACGACCTCATAGCGGAGAAATGCCATTTTGTATAGTTATAACAAAATTTTCAATATAAAAATCAAAATCAAAACCACCATAAATAAAGATATTACAATAATCCATAATTAAACATGCACCACACAAAATTCATTGTCCGCATTTAAACATGCGACATAAAATAAACATATGAAAACTTAATTATCTAAAATAAACACACAAATACTTAATTATCCAAAATAAATATTAATACTTAAACTAATTATTTACTCTTCGGATGAAGAGAAATTAGCATTCATTATTTCATCATCTTCGGATGAACATGATGAATCAACTTCATCATTTTAGAAATGCAGGGTTTGGGTTTATCATTTTTTTGTCTTTATCATTTTTTTTTGCTTTCGTTTGCCTATGGAGAAAGAAATATATTTTATTTTTTTGGGTTTGGGTTTATTTACTTATTGGGTTTGGATTTAATTATTTATTGGATTTCAGGTTAATGAATTTCGGGTCTAAATAAAAAAACACTATCCAAATAGCTCTATAGCGCCGGTTTTTTCCGCTATTTCAACCGCAATAGCGCCTGTAGCGGCGAAAATACTATTGTTGCTATAATTTCATCGCGAGTTGCGTTTATGGGTAATTTCCGCAATTGCGCGCAATTGCGCCGCTATTTAAAGCACTGGTTTTTATACACTATTCCTTATTTATATATATTGTTTTCATTATATATATTTTCTCTCTTTATATAATGTTTTCCTATTTTAATATACTATTATTTATTTATTAATTTATTTTTGGTTGAAACCTGTAGGCTTACATATTGTTATTATACTGATGTACTTGTGCTTTTTATATAATGTATTTTTTTTATATATATTGTTATCAATAAATATTTTGTATACTATTTTTTATTTTATATACTTTTTCTGCTATTAAAATGGTGTATTAAATATACAAAAAAGTATAAATTAAGAAATAACATATAATATGTTAAAATAATATATAAAATAAAAAGCATATATAACATGAAGTCATTTTTGGGATTTGTATAACAAATCTCTTATTGGCCCACTCTGGAATATCATTCTGGCTACATTGTCATGTTTGACTTTTTAATATCAGTCTGGGTCACTACAAGAAAACAGAGCAGCAGTGACAGTGTACTAGTTTTGAGTGACAATTCCATATAATACTTGTCGCAGCTTCACGCCCAAAATCTTGTCGTGATTTAGCAACCCCCTTAAATGAATATGGATACAGTTTGAATATCTCAGATATAAATATGAAAACAGACTTATTTCAGATTGTAAATACAAATATATTAATATTTTAATATGTAACATAGAAAGTTGCTATATTAATATAACTTAAAAAAAAAAAATTAGTTAACTAATCATATGAACGGTTAAAGAAGTTTTCAGGCAAGGATTTGCACTTCATATATAATTGGGGTCTAGAGTTTTGTTAGGTGAACAGTGAAATATGTCTTTTAAGTTGAATGTATAGATTGAAGAAGAAGGAAAGACATAAAATCTCAGTTGTAAAATAAAAGGAAATAAAGAGCAAATGGTCTCATAACTAGTGATTGAATATCTTGGTAAGGATACAAGAGATTGTGAGTTTATACACAATATGCACGAATAATTAGCAAAGTATACGCAATTTTCTTTCTTTCTTAAAATCATTCGGCTTGAATGTTTTTGTTCTTGAATCAATCAAATCTTCTTTAGATCTCGGCCATACACATCTAGCTTTTTCCTTATTTAGGCGTAGAGGGGCTTCAGTCATTGTCGCGTTCTCTCGTGCCGCACATGCGGCTGGGGGTATTCCGCGCCCGCGGGTGGGATCACATTGTCAGGGACGGAACTTAATAGGGACTAGGAGGGGCCATGGCCCCCCCAAGATTATGACGGAGTAGTATATATCATTAGTATTTTAATACAAATTTTTTTGAAATACATGTATTTCTATGCATTTGGCCCCTCCAAAATTTTGTGTAGTGTAAATTAGTAGGGAGAATTTTTTTTGGCCCCCCCAATAAATTCACTTAAGCTCCGTGCTTGCACGTCGTTTCTTCTTCTCACTCACGATTTGCTCATGTGTGCCCCCTTAATCGACTCATTTTTGCTTGTTTTTGTTTCTTTAAATTCAAACACACAGAAACTTAGCAATAAATTGATTCTTACATGAAAACTAAAGAAACTACTAAAATACAAACAGTGCATGCAATTAAGATATAAAATCAACCATAATTATCTATATAAAATACACCGAACATGACACTTCCACATACCTGGTGATGACAAATGATGCCATCGTCAATGTTGGAGAAATACAGGTGCAAAACATAATTTCCCTAATTTAAATTGGGTTGCGTAACTACTGGTTGTGGAAGGTGTTGAAGCCTGAAGGTATCGCATCGCTAACCTATGTGTCCGCAACACAAATTGGCTCCCTGAGATTTAATTGGGTCAAGACATGAGATTTCGTATATGATATACATAATTTGCCTTTTTTTTAAATGACATCCAAGATTTTTTCATTTCAGCATTTGATCAACTTTATTTGCAAAACTAGCATTTTCGCCCAATGATTGAGCGAAAATATAGAATTTTCGCCTAATCATAGGGCGAAAATTAGAAAATCACATTTAGTCTCTAATCAATGGTTAAAAGCAAAGAAAAACTATTTTCACCACTTGATGTGGCGAAAATGAAAAAAAAAATTCTTAAATGTATAGTTATTTCGCCCCATGAGGGACAAAAATTCTATTGATTTTTTTTTTAATTTTTATTTTAGGGTTTAATTACTATAATTTTTTTTTCTATTCTCGCCCAGCTACATGCTCAAACTTGATAATTTAGCTTGATTAACACTAAATTAAGCAGATTGTTGCTCTAAATTCATTTCTTAATAATTTCGTCCAGTGATTAAGCGAAAATACTAGTTTTGCAAATGAAGTTGGTTAATAGCTATTTTATGAATTTTTTTTTTCAAATTTTATTTAATTATTATGTGTAAAATACTAATTTATATGTTTGCTTATGACTTCTTATTGTAAATCTGTTAATATTTATAATTTTAAACCCTCTTTGCTACAGTTCTTCCACCCAAACGAGCCACATTATCCACTTTTTTCTCAGCCATTTCATGTTAATTGTATAGTCATGATTTAAGTGGTGTACCAACTAGCAAAGAGACATTCTAAGTGAGTTCAAATACTTGGTGTAAATTGAACATATGTGATATGATTTAGACCATATCTTAAATATTTTCTCTTCTCCTTTATGATTTAATTTCAAGATTTTAACAAATAGAAACACAAACTTTTCGCATAAACCCCTCCAAAGAAATATTTGTTTCAGTTTTACTTAATAAAAGAAACTCTTCCTCTTTTAAAAAATCAAAAGTAAGACAAGTTTTAATTTTAACATTTTTGTAATTTACTATGCTTTTATTTTTTATTTTAAGAAAATCAGTTTCGCCGAGTTTCGAACACACTACTTTTGAATTGGTTCCCCCTTACCACTCTACTAGAGGTGAGTTTGCAAAAATTATTTCTAAAAATAATTTACTTGATTTTAACTGTTAAATAAAAAAATCTTAATTTTTGACATTTTTACTAAAACTCTACGAAATGAAGTAAAAAGCAGCTAGTCTACTTCCTTAATTATGTCAGAAAAACTCCCTAAAGTAAAGGTCGTGCAACGCGCGATTAAGTCTCTAGTATTCAATAATAATAGATGCTTGTGAATATTGACAAAAGAGGTCATCTACCGTGAACCAGGCTACATATATTATTCTAGATTCCACTTATTTAGCTTTAACCGATTCCTTATCAACCATAATGCTAGCTTTTAGTACGAAGCATTCTTTTCATGAGATAATGCTACATTTTTAACACCGCTTTATTCAGTTTCACTTGTGCGGCCTTAAGGAACCTATGGCTATCTATTACAAAACTAAAAATATATATGGGCCAATCCAATGAGAACATGCCATGTCAGCGAGTTAAATTAAGTTTGCATTTTCTGATCACCTAATAATTCTCCACAACCTGGTCGTCTCATGCAGTGTCTTGTACGTTAGGAGAACCCCACGAGATGGCCGAAGAGTACAAAAATGGATCCTTGTTAAACCACACTTTTTGCAAGTCAACAGACTCGTTCACATTTCTTTGTAGCTTTCTTAATCTTGTTATCTTGATGGATTATTCTGCGGCTAGTTTGCCACATTGTTTATGTAACGAGTCATCAGATAACATTTTTATATCTTATATATATGCTGATATAGGCTGAGAAGATTTAAAATTTCACATTCATCATTTACTCCTAAAACATTAGATAATCTTATTTTCTAAGACAAGCAACAAACTTATTCGGTTATATTCAATCTAAAAAAAAACTTGCTAGGCTTTCAAATATTCAAAACTGGTTTTGAAATTATTTTCCACTAATTTGGAATTGACTATAAAGCAATAATTTAGGAAAATAAAACAAGGGAAATTTGCAAGAAAGCCCCTACATTATGCCTGAATTGCAAAAAAGCCCCTGCCTTATGCCTTCATTGCAAAAAAGCCCCTGCCTTACAGGAAATTGTAAAAAGCCCCTACATTATTGCTAAAATTGCAAAAAACTCCTACCGTTAGATTGAAGCTAACAACATTAATTTTATTAGTTTAATCACTTCAAAATTATTTTTTAAATAGTAATTAACATTTTTGTTTTAGAAAAATATTTTCTTACAAAAAATATTTTTAAAAACTATAAAATATTTCAAAAAAATAGTATTTGAAAAATGTTTTTCTTAAAAATATATTTTGGAAATAATATTTTTTTTCAATTTGTAAAAAAATATTTTTTTTAATAATTTATATTTCAGAAAGTTTTTATTTTAAGAAAAATATTGTATAGAGGAAAATATATTTCTATGAAATTTATTTTTTTAAAAGTATTTTTAGAAAGATTATTTTCTAGAATTTTTTGTAGAAAAAGTATTTTAAAAATAATTATGAAAAAGTATTGTTTTTAAAAAATATTTTAAAAAATAAATATTATTTTTCATTAAAACAAATTGTTAAAAAAATATGTTTCTGAAACAAAAGTTTTTCCGAAACAAAATATTTTTCAACAAAGAAATTTCAATAAAAAAAAATTTTCAATTTTTTTTTAATACTAGGTTGAAAAATATTTTTTTAAGAAAAATAATTTTCAGATAAATTGTTAATCAATATTAATTTTTTTTTGAAGTTATCAAACAAACGAAACTAACGATGCTAACTTCAATCTAACGGTAGGTTTTTTTTTTTTTTGCAATTTTAGCAATAATGTAGGGATTTTTTTTTGCAATTTCCAAGGTGGGGGGTTTTTGCAATTAAAGCATAAAATAGGGGCTTTTTTTGCAAATTTCCCATAAAACAATTTTAAAAGTCCATTTGCTAAAAAACTTAAAGAAAATGAAAATCGACTGTCTTCATCTGGGACCAAACTTTTTATGATGAATAGTATGTAATTGAAGAAAAGGGGTTTGAACCATAGTTTTTAATATTTTGGGAAGTAGCGTTTTAAAATCCGCCTATCAATACTTAAGAAAATAAATTATAAAAGCCGGTGCGTTCTATATATTTTTGAAAATCAACATAGTCAACATTAGAAACGTGCATATACCTAAAATATATATTAGAATGAGACAATAATACTAACATATAATAATAATTTCGTATATATATATATATATATATATATATATATATATATATATATATATATATATATATATATATATATATATATATATATATGAAAACATCAATATGCTTTGATATCAATCCTAGAGTTAATTATGTCTGTGCAAATAATACTTAAAAAAATACATAACATAAATTTATCAAAAAAAAAAAAAGATTACACAAGACAACTCGTTACACAAAATAATCAGAAAAATTGGAGCAGAAACGTGATTCTCATGTAATGAACCCCAGTACACATCTAACCCTTTATATATCTCTATGCTTCCATCATCTTAAGACCGCTTTCCACGCTCCACTGATAGAGACCCTACAATAAAGATACACCAATGGCTCTCAGAAATTAATTATGTCTTGCTTTCCTCAAGCCCTTCTCTCCCCTTTATTCTCCTACGAAATTTGATTTCCAATAATAAATGGTCATGGAAATCGAACTAGATTTTTAGATGGGCAGAAGTTCTTCCGCTTGTCCTTCTTCATCTTCTTCACAAGTTTCTTCAATTCTGTGTTGCATGTGCGGTGATCATGGCCTTGAACAAGAGCTCTTTCAGTGCAAGATTTGCTTCGCTAGATCACAACACAAGTAATTCTGATCGAAATCTCACTTTATCTAGTTATTATTAATGCTTAAAGTCTTTTTCTTCATCTGATTTCTTCATCTGAGAACCCTCTTCTAATTATTCTGGGTGAAAAATAACTGAAAGCTCTCTAGTTGTTCCGATATAAACGAAGGTATAAAATATTTCTTCTGCAATTAATAATTTATTACCTACGATGTTCATATTTTTGTTTCCTACAGATATTGCAGTGATTTGTATCCAAGGAAAGTAATTTATCGAGCATGCAACTGGTGTTTGAGAGAGGAAGGAGGAAAGATGATTTATCAGGACGATACTAATATAAATGGGATTTCAAAGCAAAGTTCTAAAAATGATAATCAAGATAATTCAAGTGCAAAGCCGGTCAGGCGAGAGTATTTATCGCGACACAACAAGCCAATCAAGAAGAACAAAGAGGATAAGAAACCATTAAGGATTTTGATCCGACACTCAGGATCAGGATCGAAGGAGCTTGAATCACAGCTGGAGATTAGAGGAAAGCGAAGGTGTAGACCTAAGGCTAGAAGATACAGACTATTAGAGGAGTTCACTAGCTAGGTAATGTATCAAAAAAGATATTTGTATACGATGATAAGAGATACAAAGGGAAATAAAAAATTGTATAATTGCCTATATATATATGCTGAAAAAGATTGAATAATTGTATCACATACGTAAAACTTTGCTACTGATACATTACTAGAAAACAGAATATCAGTGGTGGGGCCAAAACCGCCGCTGATGGCACAATACCGCCACTGATAGTGAACAGTGGCGGGCAACCGCCACTGATACGCCGCCACTGTTGCCACGCCACTGAAAAACTCTATTAATGGCGGGGCCGCCACTGTTGTGTATCAGCGGCGGTTTTACTTTACAGCGGCGGTAAATACAACCCCCACTGATAATTTTGGAATTTGGCGAAATTTATCAGCAGCGGTATTATCAGCAGCGGTAATATGTATATCAGTGGCGGTTTATCAGGATAGCCACCGCTGATGTTATTTTGCAGATTTTCTGAAATAAGCTATCAATGGCGGGTCGTTTTATTGGTGCCGCCACTGATAGATTTTTTACAATTTCTAAATTATTTTTATCAGTGGCGGTCTAGAGGATAGAACCGCCACTGATGTGAATACAAAAAATAGAATATTAATTTTAAAATTTTACAAATTACCATTTATATAAAACAAATATTAGAAACTCTAACAATATATAGAAAACATCACATTAAAATCCAAATAGATGGAAAATATATAATTCAAATATATCATTTTTACATAAAAGATTCTAAATCCACATCAACATATAAAATATCCCAACCCTAAATCCACAACAAAACAAACTTAATATCCATACCTTAGCTCCAAAATAAACCTAAGTCCAAAATAATAAAACCCTAAGTTCAAATTAACCAAACCCTACATCCAAAATAGCCAAACCCTAAATCCAAAGTAACGAAACCTCAAATGTCACCACCCAAATTGACATCATCGTCGCCACCCAAGTTGACGGCATCGTCGCCACCGACATCTTCACCCAAATTGTTGGAGCTTTGCGGAGGCGGCACAACACTCTAAAAAGAGATTTAAAATTTATATAAGTGGAAAAAAAACATAATAATTAAAATAAAATTAGATATAAATAGATTTTAGGACTTATGGATCCGGCGTTCGCACCCGTCATCCCGGCAAGCATCGCGGCGAGCTTCTCTTCCATTTTCTTCTCCATGTTCTTCTCCATCTCCGCCTTCATCGCCTGCATCTCACTCGCCGCATTTGCTCGTTCTTTTTGAAGTAACTCATTGATCTCATCATCACTATACATCCGTCGACGACAACCATTTACGGAGGTACCTACAGAGTACGATGACTGCGGCCGCTGGGTTTGTCGAACTTCCGTCTGTTTTATCAAGCTGTTGACGACGTAAAATCGGCCGTGCGATTTCTTGCTAGATGACTCGACCCACAAATCATGGTCGTCAGATTGGTCAGAGTCGCTCAACCAGTTGTCACCATATCTCTCGGTCATTTTTGCATCATACTCCTCCTATAAAGAAATTTGAGTATTTAAAAGAAGTAAAAAAATCTATGAAATTTCATATTTAAAAAAGATGCATATCGCAACTCGTTGAGATTTAGTATCGATCCATCCACCATTTGGGAAACACTTAGTTTGGATCAGCAAGTCCATGGTGCTGATTGGTTTATTTCTATTCCGTTCCTATCGACAATAGATAAAATAATATTAGTGGTGATAGTTATTTAAAATTTTGGATTACGATTTACTATAAGAAAAAAAAACCATTTTCTTCGAAGTTTCAGCATTTGAACGCGACCCGCCCCTATGATGCGCACGTTCAGGACCTTTATTGCGGTTTGTCGTATTTGTGCGGGATGTATTCATCCATTTTTCACCCGACCAATACTCGCATAATGGTCGCCACTTGGTCTTGTCTTGTAACCACTATGGGGCAAAATTAATCCAATCCATTGGATTATCAAATTCCGAAAGCTCCTTTGCCTTCTTCCGTGCTCGTACTAGATTATCATTATATATTTTGCCGATCGATTTATAAAATATTTCTGAGTTCTCCGCAATTTGTTGTTCTATCGCCTTCTCATCCAAGGAATCATCAATCCTCCACTGGAAATGCCGCTGTTGACAAAAATAGTTTATGTAAGAACAAGAAAGTATTAAAAATAAAATAGTTTTAAAATAATTACCAAAAATGCATCCAAAAGATCTTTTTTATCTTGCTTTTTCCAATTGCCCCAATTTTCTTGTCCCTCTGACATACCATGAACCAAAACTCCCATTTGGGTCTGAATGCACCGGCCAGGATCAGGGGTCTCCAGCATTATTCCCCTGACGGTATTATATATATAATAAATAAGTGAGAAATATCGTCAAACAAGAAAAATGATAAAATAATGGAAATAAGCCATACGTATCCCCGCTAGCAATGATGAAAGGTCGATCCTCGGGCCTTTTAGGCAACTCACGAGTGGCGTTCGGACCTCGTCCCTTCCGTCTTGATGTGTTGGTATGCGCATCGTCCTGAGTCTCACTAAGTGCCTGCAAATCTGACGGTGCCTGTGGCTCTGGCGGTGCCGCTGATTCCAACACTTTCCTCGGTCATTGTCTCTTTGCTCGCTTGTCCATAATCCTGCAATTTGTCAAAGATTAGACTCAAATTTACATTTTCAATAAAGTACTTGACAAAATTGAAAATAGAACAAAATTTAACTAAAATGAAATATTATAAGAAAGTATATCTACAAGCTAGTCCGAATCAGCATCTAAGAGTTCATTTTGTTCGTTATCGTCGTCGTCGTCGTCATCATCATCATCATCATAAATTTCTTCACGTTCTTCACCTTCTAAAACCACAAGCTCGCTCACGTCCACCTCTTCGGCCACACCTTCTTCATTTAACTCGACATCTTCATCAGCCCCATCGAAAACATTAGATGGACCAACCTGATCTTCCTCTTGAAATTGATTCGACATGGGATCATTATTTACTGACATTCGAATAGGTGGATCAGGTAACTCAAGCTTGCGATTCGTTTTAGTGGCAACCCACCAGTCACTTCTCTCTCGGTTCAACGAGGGGTATGACATGTAATATACTTGATTCGCCTGATGAGCAAACACAAATGGCTCGTAAGTTCTCAAAGAGGACGTGTGTTTCACTTCTACTAATCCATGAACCATATCCACATTTAAACCACTTGGATTATCGAACCAACGACACTTGAATAATACTATTTTGTTGGTCAAACAAAACGAATAATTCAACTCTACAATCTCTTCAATAATACCATAATAGTCGTGTTCAACGTTATTCCAAGAACTTCCCTTCACACATATTCCCAATTCGACGTGCTCACATTTTCCCCATGTGCACGTGTATGAAATTGATATCCATTACAATAATATCCTTTATACGCCTTTACACGAGGACATGGCCTATGTACGAGATTTCTCACGTTCTGTGGAATCATGCGATTACGTCCTTTGGTAACTAAATCTCGAAACCACATTGCAAAATGTTTCTCACGTCGCTTTAAAAGAGCGGCATCAGATATGCCTCTGATTGAACGTTTTACCTCATCTTCATATTCACTAACATATCACATAAATATTCGTATTAGACCCAATTTAATATACTTTTAAATTCAAAGAGTGGAAATTAATTACAATATAACTTACTCGATATATTCTTCGAGCTCCGGAGTATTCAGCAATACATACAAATGTGCCGCATCAATCTCTTTTTCGTTGAGTTCTATCGAATAGGGTCCGAATGGACGTCCAGGATAATTAAATAAGGAGCACCCAGAATTGTTCGATACGCACCCGAAAATGGCAGCGGTCATATTGAATGGTGTGAAACCATCTGTTGACAAACCGAGCCGTACGTTTCTTGGTTCACTAGCAAATTCACTGTGAATTTCATCGAACCGCTTCCAACCTTCCGCGTCAGACGGATGGACAATCATATCAGGCTTATCCCGATGACCATCCTTGTGCCACGTCATGAATTTTGCGGTTCGGGGAGACATATACAATCTTTGTAACCTCGGAGTTATAGGAAGATATCGTAACACCTTCCGAGGAATAAGTCTCTTGTTCCTCGGTTCGGTTTTCTTATACCGAGGTTCTTTGCATACATGGCACACTAGCTTGTCGCTATATTCGCCATAATACAACATGCAATTCTTTGGGCACATATGAATATTCTCATGCCCTAGACCCAATCATTTTACAAGTTTTTTTGACTCGTAATAATTGGAAGGAAGTTTATTATTTTCTGAAAGAAATTTATTCTTAATAATAGAGATAATTCTATTATAAAAACTTCACTCATCTCAAAATCTGATTTCAAGTTCAACAAGAGACTAACCACAGATAATTTTTTCTCCCTTGAACGTGCAACGCCTTCCCAATGATCCTCATCCACCGCACTTAGCATCTCGATAAACGCTTTTGCTTCGGGATTTGGAAGCTCGTGAGTGGGTTGCTCATCTCTGTTGAAGTATGGGACCGCCGCAATCAATACCATTCTTTCCATATCCGCGCCAACTTCTTGTTCATCAGATCCACCCCCTTCTTCCGTGCCGGTTGACTCACCGTGCACATACCAAATTTTATTATCCGGCATAAATCCGACATTCATTAAATACAATGATATTTCACTTTTATTACGATAAAATATGTATAGACACTTAGTACATGGACACTTTACACGATCTGCATTTATATTTGCCTCGCGACTAAAAGCGTATTCAAGAAATTCTATTACTCCATTAGCATAACTCAATTTTACTTTTTTATTTTCTACCATATCATACATCCAATCGCGATTATTGGACATATTTGACTTATCTAGAAATAAAATTAAATCATATTATTTCTTAATTAATAATGATAAACTTTAAAATGAGAAAATAATATATTTATAATTGATCACTAATTTTAGTTTAACCTAAAATTCTATTTTTGAACCATAAAAAAAATCCTAATTAAATAAATAATGAAAAGAAAAGTAACAATCTATTATAAAACATAATTGTAAAATCAAACATAATTAAACTCTATTTATATAATTGATAAACCTTAATTATACCAAAAGAAACATAATTAACAAAACATAAATATTATATTACAACCTAATTATAAACAACTAATAAATAGCATTAGAGCAAAAATTTGATTTTTCTCCAATTAATGAACAAAAATCCTAAAGATAAACAACTACTAAAAGAAACAAAACACTAATATACTTATCTTCAAAGAGAATAAAATAGCAAATTAATTGAGTCCGAAGAAACCGTTTCCGTTCGTCAAATTAATTTGAGCTTTTTTCACAAAAATCCTATAAAACCAAAAATCTATTAGTTTCCAATTTTCAATAATTTTGGGGTGTTTTTGCAAATAAAAGGAAGACTAAAATGAAAGAATGAAAGATTGCCGGCCGCCGGTGGGGGCGGTCACCGGAGCAAGGCGACGAGGGAGAGAGAGGAGCGGACCTTGTGAGAGAGTGTGAGAGAGAGAGGGGCGGACCTTGTGAGAGAGTGTGAGAGAGAGAGGCGCGGGCTGGAGAGGTGGCGTCGGACGGAGCTACGGGGGAGAGAGGGAGGCGGATTGGGTTAGGAGTTTCTACTTTTCTTTTCTTTTTCGGAATAAAGAGGGGAGCGGAATGAGGGTTCAGAGAGAAAGAGAGAGGGGTTCTGGAGATTAACAAATTAACCTTTTCTGGAAAAATAAAATAACAAATATATCAGTGGCGGCCCCCCAATTAAACCGCGCCATTGATTCTATTTCCAATTATATCAGTGGCGGTTTTCAAAATATACCGTCACTAATATTTTTTCGGATTCCCTCCAAATAAATGCAAAAAAAATTCATTCTCCCGACAAAAATAATCAGCGGCCGCTTCAATTATTCAATTGGGGCCTGTACTGAAAATAATTATTAGTGGCGGTCTTTTTATATTAATGGCGGGTCTTCATTAACCGCTAGTGATAACTCTATCAGTGACGGTGCCGCCACTGAAAAAATTTGGCAGCCGCTGATATTCTGTTTTCTAGTAGTGATAAGACCTTCCTTCAGATATGTAAACAACTAAAACACTTAATTCAGGTCAGAATTAATCTAATACTTTATAATCTTATTAGTTCAGTGTAGTTAAATAGCAAAAGTTATATATTAATCACATTTTTTTTTGAGAGCGTATATTAATCACATTTTACATCAAATAATAATTCGTGATCTTGATCAAGCTTCTTTATTCAATAGAAAAATTATTTACTTTTCCTTTGCTGACCGGAGTACAACATAAACTGAATGGATGAGAAACAATGGAAATCAAGCTACATGTAACTCAAGTCGTTGAGAAAATACAAGTAGACATTGATGAAATCATGAAAGTGAGAGGTGTAATCAGACGTCATTTACAACTGTAGCATGGACAAAAAGTCTATATATGCGGGGTCCAGTTAAAGATTTTCCGTGAGGAATCCAAGTGATTTGTTGTGAACGCTTCAAACTTATTAGTGCGGTTTGTCTGTCTATTTAATTATTGATTTGAGATTTTACGGCTTTAATAGATTGTTCCAAATTATATGTTAGGCTCAATTATGACTTATGACTGGTCTAATATAACTATTTCGATTATTAATTAATAACCCAGAATATGAAGTCTAAGATGTAATGAATATATAACAGAAATGACATGCCCTAAAGTTGTGTTGTTAGAATAAATTCTAAGATATCGTGTTCATATATATATCTAAGAATATTAGACATCTAAGGTGCTTCATGCGTGTCGTAATCATGGTGTTCAATATCAAGACTAATTTTGGCTCATTTATTTCTTTTTCTGGGCATGGTTTTGATATTTTAGCCTTTTGTCTTGCTTTGCGCATTATTACTACTACAATCTTGATGAATTATTTGACAAATTATTACTACTATAATTGAACAAGTTTGCGCATTATTACTACTACAATCTTGATGAATTATTTGATAAATTATTATTACTACTATAATTGAGCAAGTTATCCGTGACCCGACACAATTTTATTTCAATTAACCGGTTATGCAATTAAGTCTTAATATGTTTAAAAATTTTTAGATAACATAGCAATAAGAAACATAAAAAAACAGGAAATGGCTAAAACACTGCAAGCTGATACAACAAACAGTATTGATACATATTTTCATGTACAAACCAGTAGCAAAGCATGTGAAATGTAGTAACAAAATTTCACGTATGTGCAAATCAGTAGCAGATGTTAGAAAAATGAAATTGAGAAGATGAAGAAGAACATAAATTTCTTTTTTTCTTAATTTCTCTTATTATTATCTCATCATTATCTTCTCCTTACTTTCTCTTTATTACAAATGATCCACACAAGACACCCTTATATAGAGACATGCTCTACTAGAATCTTATTCTCTAAACACACCTTTTCACACATATACAACTCCTCACATAACGACACACACTTTTTCAAACATAACACATACAACTATTAATTAGATATTAAGTTTATTATTATTTTAACATCTTCCCTTAAACTTAATATTTTCTTCCGTCTCATTATTGTATCTCGTCATACGCCAATTTTGACCTCCTTACAAGTCTTCTCAAGTGACAACATTTTTCCCAAACATTCACCTCCGTTGTAAGGAAGAAATATCTCATATCGACACTTCACTAAGAGACTCCTTATTAACTCTTCTTCGTAGTGGATTACTATCTCAACTTGTTCCCGCATAATTTAAGTTACATAATTTATCGACTCCTCTTGACAACCCGCGTCACAGTGTTGTATGGTTGCTAGGTCGATACTTCTCCATACCATGGTTGATCTAACTCTGCTGCACTAACTTTCGGAGTTTATTGTACTCCTCCTTAGCACATAGTCATACTTCTAATTCAAGACAATTATCTAGGATTCAACTCACCCGTAACTGATAAGTCATTAATTATACACATTTTATACCCTATACATATGTGATATTGCATCATTATATACGTTAATATTCTATTTATATCGATAATAATCACAAATTGAATGTTGATACTACTAATGACATATTTATGTGAATTCAGGTGCAATTTGAATGGAGCATAGCTTGAAAATAAAGATGTTGGAGCACAAGATGGAGATAATAATCAAGAATTCGACCTGCTGACACAGCTTCAGTATTTCGGCCATAACTCACAATCTGGGCCTCCTCTCTATATGCATACTATATACCATTGGAAAGAGGAGAACAAGGCCCACAATTCATTCCATATCACTAGAGCCCAATTCAGAGATATACGTGTCCCAAATTGACCATCTTCTGGACAGATCTTTTATGTACTTTATATGCACTCTTCATGCCTTTACCATGCTCCCTTCACACTCCTTGCATGGAGCTTCATTTATCCCTCATGACCACTTTTTGAGAGGCAATATAACCAGGTGCAAGGCATCTCTTTAATTCACTTTTGAACTTCATAATTCTCTCTCTTAGAGTTGGGCAAGTCAAGCAAGCTTCACTCTTCCATCCACGCTTCATTAATGGGTTCTATCATTATTTTCTTTTTTTTCTTTTCCATGTATTTCGAATAAGCCCTTCGAGGCATAGTTAGTGTTTATGTTTTTGTGTTGTAACTTTTGAGACCATTAATAATGAATTTTATTGGAACGGTTATTATTTTGTTTTCATTTACTTATTATCTTTCATGCTCAATGAACTGTTTTAAGTTTATTTCGGTCAGTTCTATGTTCAATTGTACTTAACAAGGGCCACAAAATTCCTATGGTTGCTTTGCTCAATAGCCTCCATTAGAATTTGAATAATAGCCAAGTGCAAGTAACTCACAACGATCTAAACAGTTCTAAACGAGCTCATTGTTTAGGAGGTTTTGATTTGTTTAAATAGCCAATGATTTCTATTGAATTGGTTATGATATTCAAGTAGGTTAGTATTTTTATTTACGAGCTCATCTAAACTAAAACCCTATCTTTTTGTTTGAGTTATTTATCGGTTAGAGCTCATCTTACTGCACTTAAGAGATTAATTCCAAATTCATTATTATAATCAAGGATAAAGTTACACACAATTTCACTACACAAAACTATGCCTCATTTCAGAAAACCACCACATCTCTTAATCTTTACTTTAAGTTTTCTCTTTACTTGTTACTTTCATTTTGTTGCAATCAACCAATCAATAACCCCCCCAATTGTGTGTCTTGTTTTAGGTCTTGTGTTTGGTTTTATTTATGGTCTTGGTTTCTCTTTATTTTAGTTTTCTATTTTTGTTGAGTCCATGAGACGGAGATGAAGGAGTTAGTCAGATTACTCAGGTTCAGCCTCAGGCGCAGCGAGGACGCGGAGGAGGACGCGGAGGAGGAGGGGGAGGGGGGAGAGGAAGACACGGAGGACGCGGGGGAACACGAGGAGGAGGAGGAGGCCGCTGGCATTACTGACTATGTTTACTTTTTGGACTATGTTTTGTTAATTTAGATTGATATTTAAACTATTTTAGAGAGCTCACTATGTGTCTTTAATTTGGAATACAATCCATAAAATATTACAAATTAAAATACATAAACATAAAATATAATACATAAAACATTACAAACAACAATCCATAAAACATTACAACCCACAATAAATAAACATAAACTACCATACATAAAACACTACAACCTTCTCGGACATTTTGTTTTCGTGTGCCCTGCTACTCCGCAAAAACTGCAATGTTTTCTACGATCTGCGTTGTCCATGACGTCCATACTATTATGAAAGCGTTTCTCCTGTCTTCTTCCACGCTTGTTGGTTCCACGGACATTTTTCCTCATAAGTTTCTCAGGAGGAACCAACGTACCATTATAAACTTTTTTACGTTCAAGCCACTGTTCTCTATCCTTTATCGGATAAAAACTTCCTTCATATGTATGTTTAAGGTGATCCAGCAAAAAATGTTGATGTATAAAATACTCGGGACTAACACCTCTACGTATGCAAACTGCTACAAGATGCGAACAAGGATAGTGATATAGCATCGGTTTCTGACAACTGCATTTGCCTTCATTGAAATTCACATGGAAGCTCTTTCCCCCTACCTTGGAACCACTAGATCCTGTTATCACCTCATCAACACCGTTTTCGACATTGAAGGTAGTGACTCGATGCGCACGCGCCTTAACTGTTTTATTCTCCATTTTTTCCATCACTTCATTTCCCCACATTCTATTATTCATTTCCATATTTCCAGCTATCTCGCGCTTGTTGACAAAATAACTATTCAGCTTGTAGAATGTCTCCATCACAATAGCCGTAACGGGAAGCTTCCTCATATCCTTGAAAACATAATTCATCACTTCTTCATGATTACTAGTAGGAATACCCCACCGGCGACCTTCTGTATCATACGCGAACGCCCATTTTGATTTATCTTTTTTATTTAACCATTCCCACGCCTCATTATTTTTATCCTTTAATATTTTATATAGCTTCTTAAATTTAAATTTGGTGGGCGCCTTAACTAGTGGTACAATCAATTTAACCAATGTTTTGTCTGATACATCGCTACTAAAATTTGCTTCTAAATGCCGTATGCAATAACGATGATAGATGTTAGGTTCCTTCCATTTCAATTTGTCATCCTTCATTGCATGAATTATTCCGGCATGCCTATCCGAAATCATACATAAACCATTGCGATGGCCGATCAAAGTACCCAAACACCCAAAAAACCAACCCCACGATTCTACCCTCTCCTTATCAACTAAAGCAAAAGCTAAGGGAAATAATTGACCATTTGCATCGCTAGCGACTGCCATCAATAAGCATCCTTGATATTTTCCGGTTAAAAATGTTTCATCTACTCTTATGACAGGCTTGCAAAACTCAAATCCTTTAAGTGATGGACCGAATGCCCAAAAAAGACCTTCGAACTCCTCCTCACCAGCACGGTTTTTGGGACCTCTCCAAAATGAATATTCAGAAGTAGGATTTGCTGAATATATTGCTGCCATCAATTCAGGAAGCAAATTATATGCCCCCTTCCAATCGCCAAACAAGAATCTAAGCGCGTGTTGCTTGGCGTGCCAAGCCTTCCAATATGATATGGTATATTCAAATTTTAATTTGACGGTTTCCACTAGGGTTACTGGTTTAATTGCTAAATCTGCTCTAACGACATCTAGAATTAGCCCCGCAATAAATGCACTTGTTAATTGTTTGTGGGCGTTGTTAGGTTGTTGATTAACACATACGTGTGGTTGTGTAAATTTTTTAATCTCAAACACATGTCGTTTATTTTTGCATGCATACAGCCTCCAATCACAGCCAGCGCGGTCATCTTGTAGCTTTCAGACTACAGTGTAGAGCATTTTGTTCGATTTGGAGACTACAAATTCTCGGTGATGCATGACGCTGTATAATTTTACGGCCGATTGTAGCTCTGCTTTCGTGTCGAACGTCTGTCCCTCATACAAACTATCATCGCTCCGCTCCGCCAACCTCCTCCGCCGTCTCCCTCTCTTCTCTGATTTATAAAGCAAAACGGAAAACTCCAAGCTCCTCCGCCACAAATCCAACCAGATCTCCACCTCAGCACCGTTCTCCTCTCTCCTCCGACGTCACCTCCGGCCAAATCTAGCTGCAGCCCCATTTCCCCAAATAAAAGGTAACTCAGATCTGTGCTCTTCCACTCTACATCGGCCTCTATATCACTGGACGTGATTGGTTAGATCTGGGACAGATTGCATTAGATCTGGTTTTTATTTCTTTTTTAGCTTGATTTTTCGTTCAATTTTTTGATCCGGTGATTCAGTTGGTTTTTGTGTACAATTTTATTGTCTTTTTTGTTAATTTGAGGTTGGGATTATGAATTGTGAGGATAGAAATAGGTCAATTTCATTCATCTTTTCACCTAATTTAGTCTAAATAGCTCTCGTGGTTTGACCCCTACTTCCACTGTCTACTTTATTGTAGTTAAGTCTAGGGTTATAAATTTCTTTTGTTAAATGTAAAACGACTGCAAAAAATACCTCTTATCAAAATGGCGCCGTTGCCGGGGAGCTAGCAACGCGACTAGTCTAGGTCAATATTCACACTTCTCTTGTGTAGTACGGTAGTCTGCATTTGTGTCAGAGTAAACCAAACTTGTTTAACTTTTTGTCAGAATCACACTTTCCTTACCTTTATTATCTTTTTCACTTTTTGTCAGAGTCAGTCATACTATTTATTTTTACTTTGAGTCTGCATTACTTGCATTCACTAATTCTCTCTTTTACACTTGATTCCAGTTCATGAAAGCTACTCGTAGTTCTAATTTTCCACTTGCACCACTAGATCCGGAGATTGAGAGAACACACCTGGAGCGAAGAAGAGCAATTCCGGTAATACCGGAAGCAGCTGAAGAAACGAAAAAGGTGGAGATCTCGGACAGCGAAAGCGAGCCTCCTACTCCACCAGCTTCTCCTCACGCTACAAGCGGTAACACTACAGTCATGACTAATTTTGAGGATAGGACACTTAGGGACCTGTCTACCTTTGATTTTGCTACCAACTAATATGGTATTGTATTACCACCGGTCCCGAATTTTAAGATCCATAAGGTCTTCTTCAATTGTTACCGACCTTCAATGGGAGCATCGGAGAGGATCCGCACTCTCACATGCGTGAGTTTAACCACATCACCACAACAATGATGCCGGCGGAGATTGAAGATGAAGGTCCTTACAAGCTGCGACTGTTTTCATACAGTCTTCGAGAACTAGCAAAGGACTGGTACTACCATTTGGCACTTTTTCCAACAACTTGGGTAGAACTTCAAAAGTTGTTTCTAGACAAGTACTTTCCTGTCTCTCTTACCGCTTCTATTAGGAAGTAGATTTGTAGTATTCAACAGGAAGTAGGGGAAACCCTCTACGAATACTATGATCGCTTCCAGAAGTTGTGTGCAAAATGTCCCAATCATCAAGTCCCAGAGAATCTCTTGATTCAACACTTGTATGATGGGATGCTTCAAGAGACTAGGGATAATGTAGATTCTGCGTGGGGGTGCTTTCATAGATAAAACCATTAGGCAAGCATGTACCTTGATAGAAACTATGGCGAAAAACACCCAATCTAGCAGAACCAGATCTAGAAGTAGGGGAGTTAGTGAGATTAGAGACTGTGATTTGGAGAAGCGAGTGAATGGTATGAACGCCAAGTTAGACAGCCTAGCTAATATGATGGCGTCATTCATGGGAACCAAAGTGGAAGTGAAAGGATACGGTGTCTACACTCAGACAGGACACACCACTGATGCATGCCCAACACTCCATGACGAGGAGAAAGTCACAACCACAGCTTGCGGCATCTTCAAGCTAAACCAACACGGAAATTCAAATGGGGGTCAAAACCGTAATTATGATCCCTATTCCAAAACATACAACCCTGGATGGCGTGACCACCCAAATTTTAGATGGCGTGACCCAGGAAACCAGCAACAACCTCCTCAAAACCATAATCAAAATTCTTCTTCTTCCTCACCACCGATTGACCCTGCTCTAAAAAGCCTTTCTGACATTGTGATCTCTTTGGCCACATCAACCACTTCTTTTCAGAAGGATACGAAGAGCGCCCTAATACATCTGGACACTCAAATCGCTCAACTATCCTCTGAATTAAACCAGTTAAAGACTCAGGGGTCCTCACAACTTCCTTCTCAAACTCTCAACCCCCGTGAGAATGCATGTGCTATCACATTAAGAAGTGGTAAAGAAATATAAGGGAGTAAAGGAAACATGAAAGGTGAAGGAGAGATTGAAGTGATTAAGCCGGAATCCGAGAAGATAAATGAAAAGCCCAAGGAGACACCAACCTAGAGTCCCTTTTCCTAGCCGTCTAGCGGTTAACACCAAAAAGGATGAAGCAGAGAGAGATATCCTAGAGGTTTTAAAGAAGGTGGAAGTGAACATTCCATTACTCGAGGCCATTCGTCAAGTCCCTCGCTATGCGAAATTTCTTAAGGACTTATGTACGAACAAGAGAAAGCTAAATGGCCATGAGAGGGTGACAATGAGTGAGAATGTCTCTGCGGTTATCCGCAAGAAGCTTCCAGAGAAGCAAAAAGACCCTGGCATGTTTGCCATTCCTTGCAGCATTGGGCACCATGAATTTTCTCGGTGCATGCTTGATCTTGGGGCATCTATCAATGTCATGCCCTTCTCTATCTATTCTTCCCTCGGTTTAGGACCTTTGAAAAAGACCGGGGTGATCATCCAACTGGCCGATCGTTCTACTGTTGTGCTAGAAGGAGTTATAGAGGATGTCCTTGTTAAGGTCAATGGCCTTGTCTTTCCCGCAGATTTCTATATTCTGCGTATGGATGAGTCGGATAACTCGCCGAGCTCAACTCCCATTCTTCTGGGAAGACCCTTCCTTAAAACTGCCCGAACCAAGATTGATGTGCACAATGGAACTCTTTCTATGGAGTTTGACGGAGAGAACATCTCTTTCAATATCTTTGATGCTATCAAGCATCCTTTTGACGGGCATGTCTCCGCTATTTGCACCATCGACCCAGTTGATGAGTGCGTCGACAACTTCTTCTCTTTCGAGTTCATCGATCTGCTCGAGACCATTCTTGATCTCTCTTCAGATGAGCAGATCCTTCTTCAGAGTCTATCTGCCTTGGCCATTGCAGAGGCTTCTTCTTCTTCTTCTTCTTCTTCTTCTTCTTCTTCTCCTCCTCCTCCTCCTCCTCCTTCTCCTCCCTTGATCAAACCTTCTCTTGAGCCCACCAAACCTTCCATTGTCAGTCCCCCCTCTCTTGACCTAAAACGTCTACCAGCTCATCTCAAGTATGCATATTTGGGTAAAGGAGACACTCTTCCAGTGATCATCTCTAGTAGCCTCACTGCTACTCAGGAAGAGAAATTAGTTAATGTTTTGAGGGACCCCAAGACTGCTATTGGATGGACTCTGGCTGATATTAAGGGAATCAGCCCCTCTATGTGTATGCATCAGATATTATTGGAGGATGGGTCTAAACCATCCCGTGAGCCTCAGCGTAGGCTGAATCCTCCAATGATGGAAGTGGTCAAGAAGGAAATCATCAAGCTCCTTGATGCAGGAATCATATACCCTATCTCTGATTCACAGTGGGTATCACCAATCCATGTGGTACCCAAGAAAACTGGTATTACGATAATTGAGAATCATAATGGTGAAAAAGTTCCCACGAGAGCACAAAATGGATGGCGAGTATGTATTGATTACCGCAAATTGAACACTACCACCCAGAAAGACCATTTCCCCCTTCCCTTCATTGACCAGATGCTTGAGCGCCTTGCTGGGCGCCATTGGGAATCCTAAAGACGATTCTTCAAAGGTGCGTGGAGACTGACCTGGTGCTGAATTTTGAGAAATGTCATTTCATGGTGGATCAGGGCATAGTCTTAGGCCATGTGGTTTTCTCTCGGGGTCTTGAAGTAGATAAAGCAAATATCGATGTCATTAGATCCCTTCCGTACCTGACCAGTGTGAAGGACATTCGATCATTTCTTGGTCATGCCGGCTTTTATAGGCGATTCATCGAAGATTTCTAAAAAATCGCTCAACCTCTCTGTCTTCTTCTCCAAAAAGAGGCTTCTTTTGAGTTTAATGAGAAGTGCCAAGCGGCATTCGACCTTCTCAAGGAGAAATTGTGTTCTTCCCCCATCATTAAAGCTCCAGATTGGAATCTGCCTTTCGAGATCATGTGCGATGCGAGTGATAGGGCAGTTGGCGCTGTTCTTGGGCAGCGGGATGGGCGAGAACCCCATGTAATCTCCTATGCTTCCAGGACCTTAGATGATGCTCAGTGCAACTATGCCACTACGGAGAAAGAGCTGCTAGCCATTGTTTTTGCACTGGAGAAATTTAGGTCCTAGCCATTATTTTTGCAATGGAGAAATTTAGGTCCTAGCCATTATATACTTTGATCATGCCGTATTGAGTCATCTTTTCAAGAAGAAAGAATCCAAGCCGAGACTTCTTCGTTGGATATTGTTGCTCCAGGAGTTCGACTTGGAGATTAGGGATAAACGAGGATCAGAGAATCTAGTTGCCGATCACCTTAGCCGCCTTCCTATGAGTATTGAGGATGGTACCCCAATATCGGAGTTCTTCCCTGAGGAATATATTTATGCCGTGCAAAGCTATACACCATGGTATGCTGATATAGTGAATTACCTGGTGGCTAAAGACCTACCAGAGGATCTTACACGTGCACAGGCTGATCGAATTCGATATGATTCCCGATTTTTTATTTGGGATGAGCCTTACCTCTTTCGGATTTGCGCGGATTAAATTATTCGGAGATGTATACCAGATAATGAAATCAGATCCGTGCTTGCGTTTTGTCACTCTCTGGAGTGTGGAGGACACTTTGGCGCCAAGTGGACAGCTCATAAGGTCCTTGAGTGTGGCTTCTTCTGGCCCACTCTACATAAGGATGCTTACTTCTTCGTGAAGTCATGTGAGCGATGCCAGAGAACGGGAGGAATAACCAAAAGAGACGAGATGCCGATGAAGTATATTCTTGCTTGTGAGGTCTTTGAAGTGTGGGGTATCGACTTTATGGGGTATCGACTTTATGGGACCTTTCCCTCCCTGATACGGTTTTGAGTATATCCTCCTAGCAGTCGATTATGTCTCCAAGTGGGTTGAGGCCAAGGCCACACGGGCAGATGCAAAAATGGTTGTGGATTTTGTGAAAGACCAGATCTTTAGTAGGTTTGGGGTCCCGAGAGTCATCATCAGTGATAGAGGAACCCATTTCTGCAACCGGAGTTTCGAGGCATTAATGAAGCAATACCATGTCACACATAAAACCTCGACAGCTTACCACCCTCAAACCAATGGCCAAGCAGAGCTTTCGAATAGGGAAATCAAAGGCGTTTTGGAGAAAGTGGTGAACCCTGCTAGGAAAGACTGGAGTCTTCGGCTGAATGACGCACTCTGGGCTTACAGGACTGCTTTCAAGGCCCCTGTAGGCATGTCCCCTTATCGGCTAGTCTATGGAAAGGCTTGCCATCTTCCGTTTGAACTCGAGCACAGAGCCTATTGGGCCATCAAGAAGTGCCATCTAGACTACCCAAACGATGCACTTAACCGGAAGCTACAAATCCAAGAGTTAGAGGAGATCCGACATGACGCGTATGAGAACTCCCGAATCTTCAAGGAGAAGACCAAGATGTATCACGACAAGAAGCTTGCCCACAAGGATTTCAAAGTGGGTGAGAAGGTGTTGCTGTTTAACTCAAGACTCAAATTACACCCGGAGAAGCTACAAAGTAGAGGCATGAGTTTAGAAAACCAAGTGACAACTTGACCGAAAGTGGCCAAGTAGACAAGCAAACCAATTATGTAGTATATATATATATATATATATATATATATATATATATATATATATATATATATATATATATATATATATATATATATATATATATATATGTATTATCCACCATATTCTATCCTATTCCACCAACATAACTTGAGAATTCCCCTCACAACCAAGTTAGGAAATCACGATTCATCTGAGAACTGAGAGTTATTATGAGAGACACTCCACATATTCCACATTCATATTCCACTATACAAAAAGAGAGTGAGTGCGAGTTCCACCAAAGTGCATGGAATCTTACACAAGGGATCAAAGATCATTATTGGCTGGTATATAAGTGAAGAGTGAGTCTAAAACATGGGACCCATCTTACCAATGCAAGTTATAATCTTTGCTCGAGGACGATCAAATGTTTAAGTGTGGGGTGGTTTGATAAGTCATTAATTATACACATTTTATATCCTATACATATGTAATATTGCACCATTATATACGTTAATATTCTATTTATATCGATAATAAATACAAATTGAATGTTGATACTACTAATGACATATTTATGTGAATTCAGGAGCAATTTGGATGGGGCATAGCTTGAAAATCAAGATGTTGGAGCACAAGATGGAGATAATAATCAAGAATTCAACCTGCTGACACAGCTTCAGTATTTCGGCCATAACTCACAATCTGGGCCTCCTCTATATGCATAATATATACCGTTGGAAAGAGGAGAACAAGACCCACAATTCATTCCGTATCACCAGAGCCCAATTTATAGATATACGTGTCCCAAATTGACCATCTTCTGGACAGATCTTTCATGCACTTTACATGCACTCTTCATGCTTTTGCCATGCTCCCTTCACACTCCTTGCATGGAGCTTCATTTATCCCTCGTGTCCACCTTTTGAGAGGCAATATAACCAGGTGCAAGGCATCTCTTCAATTCACTTTTGAACTTCATCATTCTCTCTCTTGGAGTTGGGCAAGTCAAGCAAGATTCACTCTTCCATCCACGCTTCATTAATGGGTTCTATCATTATTTTCTTTTCTTTCTTTTCCATGTATTTCGAGTAAGGCCTTCGAGGCATAGTTAGTGTTTATGTTTTTGTGTTGTAACTTTTGAGACCATTAATAATGAATTTCATTTGAATGGTTATTATTCTGTTTTCATTTACTTATTATCTTTCATGCTCAATGAATTGTTTTAAGTTTATTTCGGTCAGTTCTATGTTCAATAGTACTTAAAAAGGGCCCCAAAATTCCTATGGTTGCTTTGCTCAATAGCCTCCATTAGAATTTGAATAATAGCCAAGTGCAAATAACTCACAACGATCTAAACAGTTCTAAACAAGCTCATTGTTTAGGAGGTTTTGATTTGTTTAAATAACCAATGATTTCTATTGAATTGGTTATGATATTCAAGTAGGTTAGTGTTTTTATTTATGAGCTCATCTAAACTAAAACCCTATCTTTTTGTTTGAGTTATTTATCGGTTAGAGCTCATCTTACTGCACTTAAGAGATTAATTCCAAATTCATTATTATAATCAAGGATAAAGTTACACACAATTTCACTACACGAAACTATGCCTCATTTCACAAAACCACCACATCTCTTAATCTTTACTTTAAGTTTTCTCTTTACTTGTTACTTTCATTTTGTTGCAATTAACCAATCAACCCCCTCAATTGTGTGTCTTATTTTAGGTCTTGTGTTTGGTTTTATTTATGGTCTTGGTTTCTCTTTATTTTAGTTTTCTATTTTTGTTGAGTCCATTTTCATTAGAGAAGTAATCTTTTCACCTACTTTAGTCTAAATAGCTCTCTGTGGTTTGACCCCTACTTTCACTGTCTACTTTATTGTAGTTAAGTCTAGGGTTATAAATTGTTTTTGGTAAGTGTAAAATAACTGCAAAAAATACCTCTTATCAGTAACTCAGGACTCTCATGACCGTCGACATCTTCGGTCGAACGGAAACACACATCTTTCCCATTTTGGGAATACTAGCAGAGCCACAACCATGCACAACTTCACACTATCCGCAACTTCACGAGTCTCTTCTCAAATACGTAGTTTTTTTTTTCAACTACGATTTTCTAACTGCATCATCTCATAATTTCTCCCGCAAAACTATGAAAGGCATCAACGCACAACACCGACGCTCTACTCATTTATGAAAATGAGACTCATCACTTCTTTTCATCATCATTCATGACCTCGTCTATATAGAGGGACCACGTAACATCTTTCATCGCATCTTCGTTGGCGTTGACTTCTCATCTTCTCAACGGATACCAACATCTTCTCTTGAAGTGTTTCGTCAAATATCTCTTGATTTCCTATTATCTTATTTTATGGGTCTCCAACAATCCAATAAACTTATAGACTGACAATTCGTCTAATTTTGAACTCCTCAATCTCTCTAATCAAGTTATGAAAAGCCAAAAAAATGACATCTCCAACTGCTTCGCATTTCTTCACTCAAAAAATGGAATTCATCCACATATCTCTACTCACACCTTTTTACGATGCCTCCGCTCATGTCGTCTCTATTCGATAAGACAACAACAATATCTCTTCAGTGAAGATTATGAAGCCAACGGACGCCACCGATAAATGCGCCTCTTCTTCTCTCCACGTCTCTTCTTCTCTCCATTCATGCAACTCAAATCCAATCTTATGAAATTCGTACCATGTGTATCAACCCAAGCTCTTTCGTCTTTTTTTCTTTTTCTTTTTCTTCATCTTTGTCATCTTGATTCCTAAGATCAAATCCGAACATTCTGATACCACTTGTTAGAAAAATGAAATTGGGAAGAGCAAGAAAAACACAAATTTCTCTTTTTTCTCTTATTATTATCTCATCATTATCTTCTCCTTACTTTCTCCTTATTACAAATAACATACACAAAACATTCTTATATAAAAGCATACTCTCCTAAAATCTTATTCTCTAAACACAACCTTTCACACATACACAACTTCTCACATAACTACACACACATTTCACACATATACAATTCCTCACATAACGACACACATCTTTTCACACATAACTACATATAACTATTAATTAAATATTATATTTATTATTATTTTAATAGTAGATTGGGAAGCTGGTACGACTGAGATGTTTCCGGCCGTTTTTAACTATGTCAATTCTGTATTCTCAAATTGGAATCCTGATTTATTAATCAAATGAGGTACACACCACACAATCGAAATCTGTGAAAAAAATTGGATTTATAGCCATTCATCAGATTTGTTGTGCATTTCTGGACATGCATTTTCACAACAAGATGTATGGAACTCTGGACAATCTTGGAAGTTGGAACTGGGAAAAAAAAAAGTGCAAGATACTAGAAAAAAACTCAGGAATCTGTACAAAATATATCCTAGTCATTTTATGTTTTGTATTTTATGTTTTTTTCTTCTGTTATCTAATTGCGTAGCTTAAACTAATTAGAAGTAGAGTCCGGATACGCACTGTCGCGCTATTTAGCGTCAGCGCCACCAATCGAACAACCATAGCGCGTCACGTTACGCAAAAACGTCCTAATGTTGTTTCAGTGGCGCATCAGACCTCAACATCACGTGCAGATCCCACGCCACTCGCTGCTTAAATTTTTTTTTCTATTTTACAACCCAACAATATAAGAAAGTATAAAATTCTACTAAAAGACTAACACAATAAATAAAAAGTCATATAAACACAACTAAAAAGATATATTAATCCAACACAATACAAAAAAACATAATAATCGACTTCAGGAATAAAAAAGTCATAGAAACACAACTAAAAGACATATCGATCTAACACAATACAAAAAACATAACATTTCACTAAAAAGACATATCAATCTAATACAATACAAAAGACATAACATTCACTCAAAAAACATAGTCAGTAACTAAAAAGTCATATCAATATAACAAAAAGACATACCAGTAACTAAAAAGTCATATGAGCACAACAAAAAAACATATTAATCCAACGCAATACAAAAGACATATTAAGTAACTAAAAGTCATAACAATACAGCTAGAAAAGTATATCAATTCAACACAATGCAAAAAAACATAGCAATCCAACACAATGCCAAAAAACATATCAATCAAAAAAAAAAATAGTAACTAAAAAGTCAAAATAGAGTAGAGCGGAGCGGAGTGGAGCGAGTGTGAATTGAGCTGCGGACGTGATTAAGTTGCGCCACTGATTTAAGTTAAAACCGCGCATTGACTGGCCGCACGTTTAAATGGGCCGGCGCTGTTTAGGCGCTAAATAAAGTGGTATTGAGAATAATTTCTCTTAGAAGTTATGTTTAGAAATTGTATTGTCTTTTTCTCTTTTGAAGCATTACTGAGTGATTTAGGTTGATTATGATCTGAACTTATATATGAAAATAAACTTATTTCATTCATATGTGTGTGAATTGGCAAAAATGAGAGCACAAATATGAGTAAAATTTCGCGCAAAGCACGAGTTGCCTTCTAGTTAATCCTAATATATAATTTTCTAATAGTGACTCTAACTCTAATTAAGACACATCATCAAATACTTATAACCCATCCGGTTAATAATCCCTTTCTGCTAACCATTCAATTAATAATCACTTTCTCCTCAATCTGTCCGCTACTAATCCTTTCATTTCTTCCATTCGCGCCATTTCTCCCTTGCTCTTTATTCCATTTGCACCCTATCTCTGTTGAGCCAGCCACTCTATCCCTTCTAATTCTGTCCAACTGCCAGCCTCACCGAAGCTGAAAAGCATCTCTTTTTCTTCCCATATCCCTTGCAAGCCTCACCAAAGGCAAAAAGCATCTCTTTTTCTTCCCATATCTCTTGCAAAGATGGTACTATAGAATCTCAAACAAACCGACAAAACTCTCTCTCTCATGCAACTTCTTTGAAACCCTAGAGTGGAGCGGCAATTGTGTCGAACTCATATCTATGACAGTCGCGACTTTTGTTTGCTCTTTTCACTTTAAATATGAGGTAGTCAGTTTTTTAGACATATTTGTCACTTCTTTAGGGTTTGAATGAATAATTTTCTTGATTTTGGTTTCAATTAGGGAAGGAATTGGATTGAATTGTGCTGAGATAGGGTACTATTACATCATAACTGAGTTAAATTAGGCTCTTGGATGACTTGTTGTGATCGTTTTTGAAATTTTCCTCAGTGAAAGAGATTAATTATTTTTTCGTTTGATTTTTTGAATGGAATTTAGTAGTATTCAATGAGTTTTGTATATTTCAATAGATATTGAATGGATCTACTTCAGTTCGATCCAATTCTAATCAGATTAATTGATAAGAATTTATTCGTTAAGAATTCACTTGTTAATTAAACCCATGCTGATCAATTTTAGTGCTTCCATGTTTCAAGCAGATTTTAAGATGATTTCAGAAAGCCGAAATTTTAATTTCACTAACTCAAGTTGTAAATCCTATTTACATATTCAATTTGCACATTAATTTATCAAAATAATATCTTTGAACTTTATATAATTCTTGAATTTTATAAACAGACCTTACTCAAATGACTTGGGATTTGGAGCTACAAATGTTTCAGCCACTCTTCCAGTAAGGTCATGCCTTGAAATAATTTATTTTCTACTTGTTGGCACTTTATCACAATCAACCCTCATTAATGCCCAAAGTTATAAATAATTCTTGACGTGGTATATTAGTATATTCAATTTCCTTGTTTTTGAACTATATATTTAAAATTAAACACTCTTTATAACAAGTATAATTTTCATTAAGACTTCAGACGAATACTTATGCTAGAGATGGACGTGTAATAGAAGTGAGAGAGAGATGATTATAGTGAAATAATGATTGATTAGATTTAATTGAGTTGTTAAGCTATACATGAGCACTCTATTTATAGAGTTGAATACCTACATAATCTTACTCTACAATGAATCTATACACCCTACAATCCATCCTCTACAAGCCTATACAATCCTATACAAGGTATATATGAACTTCTATATACATTACTCTTACATCTCCCTGCAAGACTAGCCGGGTCTAAACACGGTGAGCTTGTCACGTAATCGAGTAAAGCGAGGTGCTCTGAGTCCCTTCGTAAGGATATCCGCAATCTGGTCTTTGGTGCTAATAAAACGGACTTGAAGCGTTTTGAGTTCGATTAATTCGCGTACAAAATGATAATCAATCTCGATGTGTTTTGTGCGAGCATGAAACATTGGATTGATAGGGGGAGCGGTGAAGCGCATTTTGCATTATCTCAAAGGCACCATAACACATGGTCTCTTACTTCGCTCTTCTCCATCCCTACGACTCCAAGCCTTCTCTGATGCAGATTGGGCTGGCTGTCCAGACGACAGACGGTCCACCACCGGATACTGTATCTTTCTTGGTCCCAATCTTGTTTCATGGAGCGCAAAGAAGCAGGTAACGGTAGCTCGATCAAGCACCGAAGCAGAATATCGCAGCCTAGCAATGGCTACCGCGGAACTTGTGTGGATCCAATTCCTCCTACGCGAACTCCACATTCTTCAAAAGGAAGTCCCAATCCTATGGTGCGATAACATTGGTGCCGGCAATCGATTAATGAGGTAGACAATGTTGTAGAACATGTCATCCCAAAATCGAATTGGAACAGAGGCTTGTGACATAGTGGAGAGGGCGAGTTCAACGATGTGGCGATGTTTCCTCTCGGCAAGCCCGTTCTACTCAGGTGTGTACGCACATGTAGTAATATGAGAGATGGAAGGATGAAGGCGTGCAATGGGTTTAAACTCAGTCCCGCCATTGGTTTGAAGGGTTTTGATGGAGCAAGAGAGAAGGTTTTCGGCTTGTGCTTTAAAGATGTTGAATACTTGAGGAACCTGGTCTTTGGAAGAGAGAATGTGTAACGCGAGTAATCATCCGTAAAGTGCACAAAATAACGGGTCCCTGAATGAGAGAGGACCGGAGCCGGACCCCACACATCCGAGTGGACTAATTCAAGTGGTAAAGATGAACGAGAATTTTTTTTATTAAATGGTAATTTGTGAGCTTTGCCCTTACAACAAGCGTTACAAATCTCCAATCCTTTATTAGAAAACAACAACTTATTTTGCGAAATTAAACTTTTAATAACAAGAAAAGAAGTATGACAAAGTCGCCTATGCCACAAGTCGGCTGAAGCGCGTTTGCCGAGGTATGCGGAAGGTCGATTTGGTTGATTTGGTCGTTTGGTAGAGACCGTCGTCAAGAACCGCGCGATGCAAGATCTTGTTAGAAACCCGATCCTTTATTAAACAATCAAACGGGTTAAATTCAAGTTTAATATTGTTGTCTCGCGTTAATTGAGAGATGCTTATTAGGTTTTTGGTAATCTTAGGGACATGGAAGACATTTTTGAGGCTTAGAGAGATATGTACATTTAAGTGTTGTGTTGCCGATATTTTGAATCGGGATTCCCGTGCCATTTCCAACTCGTATAAGATCATTACCTGAATAAGGATGGTGGGAGGTGAGGGAATTGAGATCGGACGTCATGTGGTTGGACGCCCCCAGAGTCGAGATACCACCCATCGGAAGGGCCGGCGAATGGCTCGGCGAGAAGAGCCATTGGAGGGTTACGAGTGAAACGTTCGACATCCGTCGTCGTCGTCGTCGTTGTTGTTATTAAGTATTATTATTACGGCCGCCGCGCCCTCGTTTGCCTCGCCCACGAAAATTGTTGGTTTTGACAAATTGGGCCGCGAAAGCCTCACACATGGGTTTCAAGAACTGCTCGGGGCCAGGAAGAGGGCCCAAAATGGAGCCCATTTGAGGAGTTGGTGAGGGGATGATCTGTTGGCCCATAGGAGAAAGAGGTTGCTTGGCCCACAGAGAGACCGGGCAGCCCATGAGAATTGTGACGGCCCAAAAGAGAGGGGGACGGTAATGGAGACGGGGAGTAGAAAGAAGAGCTGGAGAGGGAAGGGACAGATCACACCGTCTTCATCGTGTTCATCGAAGCTCGAGAAGCGACCAAGGCGAGATTCGATGACTCTGAAGCAGCTTGCTGCTCCAAGCGTTGCTCGTGCCCTAAAAGATATCCATGGAGCTGATGAAGAGTAAGAGGTTCGATTCGTGTGGTGATGGCGGTCACAAAACCATTGAACTCAGCTCCTAAGCCTCCCAGAACAAAGGGAACGAGTAAAGTTTCGTCGATCTTTTGCCCGATTAGGGCTAATTGATCAGCAAAACCTTTCATCTGTCGAAAATAATCGCTGCATGACTGACCTTGCTTCTTGGTCATGCTGAGTTTGAGAAAAAGCTCCAGTAACTTGGCCATGGTGGTCGAATTGTAGTTGGTTTAGGGTTTTCCAAACCTCTTTGGCAGTGGTGCAGTATACAATTTGACTGAGAACGGTTTCTGTCATGGTTGTACGAAGCCAGCCAAGGACCATACAGTCATGTTGGCACCATCTGGTAAAGTTAGGGTTTACCTTTGTGCGAGATTCAACAGATTCAGTTCCTTCGACTGTGATTTCGAGAGGGGGAGGTTGGAAAGTAGGGTCTATGTGAGCTGCGAGACCATATCCAAGAAGGATTGGCTCGACTTGAGACCGCCAGACTAGGTAATTGGATCCATCTAGTCTGGCAGCGATCTGATTTGTGAAGGTTATGATCTTGTCTGAGGGTGCAGTAGCCATGAGAGCTCGATTGGGTAAAATACAAGAGAATTTGAGAAGAAGAGGACCTGATAGTGATGAATTCGATCTGAATCAGGTAAGTAGAGTTGAAATTTCTTACTTTGTGAGCTCGATTTGATTTCTGTAACTTCTGTCTTCTTGCCGGTGATGAGAAGAGCTCGAATCGCAATGTGTTGAGGTGAAATCAGAGAAGAGGAACCCTAATCCGGTGATAGCTCCCTCTGATTTGCTCCAATTGTCGATTTTGGGCTGAATCTGAGGCTAAAGAATTCGAAAAGGCTTGATCTTGAGTTTTCTTGGATGAAGTGAGAATGGGAAGAGATAAAGAAAGGCTGATTGCGACTAAAAAGGCTAAATCGGTCGTGATTCAGATCTGATACACTCGAATCAGGACTGAATGTACTGTAAGAACCCTCAGAAATTCACAATTTCTTGAATTTTCCTAGATGTAGCTCAAAACATACTGTTCTTGACTGATTTGTAAGAAATTCAGTCAAGATGTGGTCTAAGATCGTCTCTTGATCTGATCTTGAGAGTCGGAAAGAAGAGGGAATTGGTGAAATTTGAAAAGTGGAAGCGAGAGAATTTCGCTCTGATAACATAATAGAAGTGAGAGAGAGATGATTATTGTGAAATAATGATTGATTAAATTTAATTGAGTTGTTAAGCTATACATGAGCACTCTATTTATAGAGTTGAATACCTACCTAATCTTACTCTACAATGAATCTATACACCCTACAATCCATACTCTACAAGCCTATACAATCCTATACAAGATATATATGAACTCCTATATATATTACTCTTACAACGTGAAATGATATGTATTTTAGTAGAGGTGGCTCAAGAGTTTCTTTCTGAAATTAATCCTTATAATCCCTCTACTAAATCAGTAAGTCGATTCTTTAATTCTTTAAATCATTTAATCACATTTAAAGCCAATTCTGTAATTCTTTAAATTATTTAACCACATTTAATTTAATAATTTTTCAAGCCCATGTGACTGAATCGAGTAAATAAGAAAAAATTAACTTTGGTAGATTTATTCATCCACTTATGTGACGATGCAAACTGGGAAAGAAACAATACTGAAATAAAAACACAACCTTATGCTGACTCAGAAAAAAGGCCTAAAAATATTCCTTCACAATCTCGTACTGGGAAAGAATATTCCATTAAGATTCTGCTAAATCAGAACTTGCCGAAACACGGATCGATTCAGGAAATTTTTTTCACAATTAGATTATGTAGCTGAAGAAAATAATTCTGAAATCAGCGATTTAAGAGTTTTTAAATGATTCTTCAGAGGGTAAATCTGAAAGTACAATACTAATTAATACCTTTTAAAATTTGATCTAATCGCACTCGGGCTTTGAAACAGCCCAAATATATTTCTTCTTTTTGCCCAAATATGTTTTTTTTTTCATTCCTTCAACACACTTGTTTCCATTTCTTATGCCATATCAACTTTGTACGAAACTACTATATTTTTTGAAATATAAACGGAATGCAAGGGATCCTTTTTTTTTTTGAAAAAGCTAAAGCATATTAACTTGCAAAAGAAAAGGATTCAATTAAATATAAATATAAAAACATCATAAACAAAATCTAATCAACAAAATAAGATTGAATGTACGCTAAAAATAATGCCACATTTTGATTCTACAATGCGCCATAATGGCTTCAATTAACTACATAAAGAAATGGAGGTGAAGAAGTAGAACTAGAATTTCATGTAGACCCTCAAAAAAAGATGACAAATTTAGCAGAACTGAACAAATCAAACTTACCCTTTAAAAACCCAAAATATATCAAATTTGCACTTCCAAAATTGCAAATAAGCCCTTCAGAACTCAAAACATATCAAATTCGCGCATCTAAATTTAGAAGTTAATAATGCTGCCAATTCAATCAATATTTAAAAGGGTACTTGAGTTTAAAGGACAAATTTGATACTTTTCAGTTTTGGAAGCATACATACGATAAATTTTGAAAAAGAAAAAAAATTGATACTTAAAATTTCGGAAAGACAAAGTATGATATTTGAGTTTTTGGAAGGGTATATTTGAAATTTCCTCCAAATTAAATCACTAGGGTTGCAATTGGGGATGAATTTGAGGAACAATTTGTTGGAGATTTTTCACTGCACTATCGTAATTTACGAAACCCATAAACCAAAATTCATGATTATCAATAGAGACAACCTGAATAAATTTCTCAGCTTGATTTACTTGGCTTAGTGATGGATTTACTGCTCTTAGCTGATTTAATGGAACCACCACCTGTTCATATTTTCAGATAAAATATATTAATTACGAATTTTCAAAAGTCTTTACCCAAAATTTCAGCTATTTTATGCCGATTTTCAAGTTAATGATATGCATTTTTCATTTTTTTTCTTCTTTCTCTCGAAATTTAAAGAGATTGCTATATTGACAAGCAATGATGTTTTCTTTTCTCTATCACCACAGTTTAATTTGAATTGTAAAAGGATTATTTTATTTGATTAATTGTATTCTTACCAAATACAAGAAAAGAAAGACATTATTCATTAATTTCACCTACAGTCTTGATTTTAGGTACTTTAATTTTTGGGTGGCGCTATTTCGAGGGCTAAATTTGCTTCGTCAAGGCAATTCAATTTTTGTTCTCCCTAATGCCAATTTTACCCTTAATGCATTCATTTTCCTTTTCAAATTTACTCTTCCTAATTAAATTTCTATAAACCAAAATTGGAAATAAATTAATACGATATAACCTAAGCCCGAACTATCTTACCAACTCACTAATTACTTAACTTCAGCTAAGCGCTTAATTTTGCATTATGGTGGTAATAGTAATACAACCCACTAGAATATAACAAGTACCCTGAAACTAAGCAATCTAGTTTCAAAACATCATTCACATTCTAATCATTCTTTTTTTTTAATTAACCCTGCTGCAACGTAAGATTAAAGTAACACGTGCAAAGAACGTAATTAAACAACAACAAACAACCAAACGACCTTATAATAGCTCCATTCCGTCGTCTCATCCCCAGCCTTCCACTCCACAGGGCCGTCGCTGCAAAACGCAATCTTCCCCGTCGAGACATACAAAACGCCCGCGACCGGCCCTGCCGACGTCGACAAATAGCACGCGTAATATTTCCGCAGCTCCTCCTCCGGCGAGGAGGACTCGAAGGTTCGCCGGAATATTCGCTCATGACCGCCCTCCGCGATTATTTTTGAAGTCTGCGCGATCCGCCCCATCGCCACGTCAGCAATGCTCGGGCCCGTCTTCACTGGGAAAAAAAGGGTGGAGATGTTGTGGGATGTTTAACTATTAAATGCGATTTGCAGAAAAGTCCCTATGTTTTCTGAATATTACAAAAAAAGTAAAAAACCCTATCAGGATCTGAATACGGTTAGGATATTAAACGTCGGATATTTGGGATACGGATATAAAACCGGATTTATTCGAATATTTAGTACTTAGTATAAATATGACGGAAAAGTGGGTGTGATTTGCAAAAAAGTCCCTGCGTTTTATGAAACTTAATTCAGAAAATAGTAAGAATTTTTGAAGTAAATTTAAAAAATGTTAATTGCTAAGAAAAATATAATTATTTTAAGGTTTAAACAAAGAAATCTAACGGTGTTAACTCCTAATTAATGGTAGGAACTTTTTTGCAAATTTGACAATAATGTAAGTATTTTTTTTGCAAATTCGAATAATGTAGGGGCTTTTTTACAATTTCGGGAAAATGTAGGGGCTTTTTTGCAAAATTCTCTATATAGGATGTAATTTGCAAAAGGAACAGCAAAGAGATAATATTTTGAAATAATTACGATGTTGCCAGGTGTTTCTAGAAAAATCTTCAGCTTTCTTGGTAGCCACTCCGACCTTTTTTCCCCATCGAGAGAGAACCCCCTTCACCGTCTCCATTGTATCTGTAAATCATTGAGCATAATCACATCAAATTAATGATGAATTAGAAGGTAAGTTGTTAATCACATCAAATTAATGATGAATTGAAAGGCAAGTTATGTACTTTTTGAAGAGGAGGATGAATGGAGCGCTGCTGGAGCCACATAGGGGTTGTTATGTTCAGCCGGATACATCATCTGAGCCGTTGAGTGGGGATCGGACGGCGGAGCAGACCGGGTCTGAGCCGTTGATTGGGGATCCGATGGCGGAGCAGACCGGGTCTGAGCCGTTGATTGGGGATCGGATCCGGTATGAACAGCATCAGGTACGGGATTCAAAGATGGAGGCGCCATCTGAGCCGTTGATCCGGCGTCCGGCGGCAGAGCAGACCGGTGATTAGTCGTCTCCTTTGAGGTCAGTTCGGAGTCGGGCTTTGGATCCATGGCGGCTGAATCGGGAATAAGCTTGGAGAATGGAGAGGAGCGTGTTGAGTTGAGTTGAGGGGTTTGGATTAGAAGAAGGTTTTTCAGCAAAGCACGGGATAGAAGAAGATCATAGATAAATAAGTGCCTGCTTGGTTGAACTAAGGATTAAGAGGGAGGATATATGGGTTTTTGAACTTTTGAATCTCAAAAACCGTTTTTTGGACTTTTGAATCTGAAAAGCATCCCCATTGTAATATTGTGTCATCTTATCCCATATGAAGTGCAAAACATCATTATATAAGGAACAAGTCTATTATATACCGACGGAAAAAATAAAATATCACACATATATTCGGGTGTAAACGGTTCGGATCGGGTTCGGATAGTGGTTATGCCAGATCTATATCTCTATTTTTCTCGGATATAGATTCGGAACTATCAGGATCCGGTTACGGTTGGGATATTGAACGTTGGATATTTGGGATACAGATATAAAACCAGATTTATTCGAATAATTAAAACAAATATTTAGAATATAATATAAATATTTATTTTATCTTTCAACTATCAATACATAAAAATATATGGAATTTAAATGAAAAACATATTTTTTTACTTCATGAAAAAACTATCACTATTAAATAAAAATATATTAAGTATCAAAAATCGTCAAAAATATATGAATAATCAAGAAAAAATCATAAATTTACCTTAGATAATGTCTTAACAGGGCTGCTAACTCGAATCACTTAAAAAAAAATAAAAAGAATCAGCAATAAAAGCGCGACATGTGGCAACGAAATAGTGATTTGAAGAAGAAAACGTGTTTTGTCGGGGTCAAAACGCGTTTGACCGGCTAAAACGCATTTTGACCGGTCAAACGCGAAATTTAATGGTCGCTGTACAAAATTTCTGAAAAGGTATATTCTTACCACTAAAATGGTTCTATATAATTTGTGTTCTATATAATTTGTGTTCTATACTTTTGAGTGAAAAACAATCACATAAAAAATAAATACAGATTGTTCCAATAATCATGCCATATTATCAATATTACGGTACAACTGTGCTTTTTTAGCAAGCAATGTCAAGCATAAGCACTTAATTCAATTTTCTTTTAGAACAATGTCAATGCAAAAGGATAAAAACATGACCATTGTTCCTAAAATTTAAATTTCTTCGATAAAAAAAAAAATCATCAATGAGGAAAGAAGTCTTGCATTTTTTTTTCAACTACAAAATATTAACATTAGTAAAGTAAAACACAAACAGACGCAAGATTAAAGATCAAAATATATTTTTATGTAGTAAAGAAATGAGATCAAATATGAGACTCAAATTAACCATACATACAAAGGTCAGTTTTTCTCCATTTCATGACACGTGTCCAAATTTCATTTTTGCTTTTATCTCCAAATTGCACGCAAGCAAGTATCCAATTTTTTTTTTTATTTCGCATCTCCAAATTAAACACAATTAATTTAATACTCTATTTTTTACACATAATATAAAGAATGTTAAATTATATGAAATTTAGAGAATTTTAATTGGGAAATCTGAAAGCATGACGGGCTTGAGCACACCCAAAACACTATAGAATTATGTATATATTATTTTTTTCGCTTTTTAATATACTTTTTTAATATATTATTTTAACGATTTTGCGTATATATTGTTATTAAAATATAAAATCTACGATAATCCAATTTTAGTTCTTAAACACAATGGATTTCTTTTACCAATTTTAGTCATGTCTTAAAATATAAAACCTACGATATAATAATAAAAATTACTATTATTAAAAAGTAAAAAAAAAAAAAAATTTAACCATACGTACAAAACTCAGTTTTTCTCTATTTCATGACATATGTCCAAATTTCATTTTTGCTTCTTATCTCCAAATTGCACGCAAGCAAGTATCCTTTTTTTTTTTTTTATTCCACATCTCCAAATTAAACACAATTAATTTAATACTCTATTTTTCACACATAATATAAAGAGTGTTAAATTATATGAAATTTAGAGAATTTTAATTGGGAAATCTGAAAGCATGAAGGGCTTGAGCACACCCAAAACACTATGGAATTATGTATATATTATTTTTTCTGCTTTTTAATATACTTTTTTTATATATTATTTTAATGATTTGCATATATATTGTTATTAAAATATAAAACCTATGATAATCCAATTTTAGTTCTTAAACACAATGGATTTCTTTTACCAATTTTAGTCATGTCTTAAAATATAAAACCTACGATATAATAATAAAAATTATTATTATTAAAAAGTAAAAAAAAATTATTACTATATATTTTAAAGTTCTAATAATATAAATCATACTTTTGAAAAAAACTTATTTTAAAAAATTTCTTTTTCGAAAATGTTTTTTGAATTTTTTTTTAAAAAAAATGTTAAGAATATTATTATAAAAAATATTATTTAAAAAATTCTATTTTCTTGGAAATACTACAAAAAAAATATTCATAAATATAATTTCTTAAGAAAAATCTTTGTGTAAATAATGTTTCAATTTTTTTTCAACATTTTTTGAAGTTTTATTTTTTTTTCCCGGAAATTGTGACATTTGGTATCATATTAAAAGTGTTTTACTCCCTACTTGAGTACCAACATTTAAAAAAAAAAAAAAATGAATACCAAAACATAAACAAAATGGTGAATTCGGGTCTAAGTATCTTTTCTTAATATTGTAACGATAAGATTTCATGCATAGCCCATGAATCTGGCCAATAGAAACTTATCAACTTGGTGGGGCCCCTTAAATTAATAGTTTGACCATTTTACAGCAGTTGGAGTGGAGCCTTCAAAAGCAATGATTCATGCATTTTTATTAGGAAATCCATGCCACCTAATAATTTCTCTTTTCAAAATTTTATTTTCTATTTGAAATGGAATTTTAAAATATAAGCTCTCTCATGAAATATACTGTTTGAAATAGGTCTACCTATTTTTTGTTTCATTCATGAGCTTCAAAATTAAAGTAGCAAAAGATTTACATAAGCAATATGATAAAAAAAAGATATACATGTCATGTCACAACTAGAATTTTCTAATCTCACATGGATATCACATTGTATTTGCTCCAAAAGTCTTATAGCTTGAATATAGATACGTATATTGCATCGCATCTGTGTGTGATTCTGATATAATTACAGAGATATTGAAAATCTAAAAAGACTAGAATTCTTATACAACTATATATTATTATTTTTTTGTTATATTTATAAAATTTAAATAAATATAAAAAATGAGTTAAATAAGACATAACCAACAATTAAAATTTAAAATCACAATACATGAATAAAATTATTAACATCATTGGTATTTAATGTTCGTAAAATACAAATTGGATCCAAAAACAAATATATTTCCCGTATTATAAAAATATGTTCAAAGTTTCTTGACCTATTTGGAATGTATCCCTAACTTTTTAATATTAAAATAATCAGATACTCATGACATTTGATTTATAACTCTAGGGCATTATTATTGCAAAATAAAAATAGATTTGTACTTAACAAAATATGATTACTATTTTATACAAAAGATACTCATATTTGACATTTTGAGTTCATAAATGTGCACATGTATATGGCAATTCTATAAACCCTAAATGAATTCTTAATTTCATTGATATTTGATTATTACCATAATAGATATTTAAATAAGTTCAAATTTTGGGTATATAAGTTGTTACCATATTTGACAATTTGGAAAAAGAATGGGTAGCTATTTTTTAGACATTATCTAGATCAATATCTGATACTGAAATTCAATATGCAATCCAAATATTTTTATACGGAGCCAGTTCAGATTAGTTCCGGGTTTTGTCTGAAATATTTACGCCCTTATGTCATATGCGACTCCTAAAGAAACTGAAATATTGTGAAAAATATATCATTTCTGTATTATAGCTGAAAATTTTGTTAATGCATAATTCATTCATATTCCTAGAGAAACAATCTCTATGAGTAATCAAAATGCCTTCTGTATCTTTATAGAACTAAGTTTATCATTTAAATGTCTATAAAATATATTACTAAATAAAACTTTCAGAATCTTATATTTTTTCGAAGCGGAGCGAGAGTATCGCAAGTAGCTTATAAAGGTTGGCTCAGGATACATCTATTGTTAGCGTAACACTAATAATTGTATGATCATCCATCTCACATTGAACAATCTTATATTCAAGAACCCTTACAAAATATTAACATTGGTAAAGTAAAACACAAACAGACGCAATAATAAAGATCAAAATATTTTTTTATGTAGTAAGAAATGAGATCAAATATGAGACTCAAATAGCTTATAATGGTTGGCTCAGGAATACATCTATTTGTTAGCGTAGCACTAATAATTGTATGAGCATCCATCTAACATTGAACAATCTTATCTTCAAGAACCCTGTGTAATTTTCAATGCAAAATAGATAAATATTTAACTTCAGCACAGAAAATAATATGAGGAAATATTTGCCAACATTTATCAATATTGAATCAATCAGCATCTCAATCCTACTTTTCAGTACAACTTGAATAAAGATTCTAAATCTTCTCACATACAACCACCTCTGTTCACAATAATAATTCATTCTATTGCATATTAATTCTTCATACTTGTAGAATATATATGGTAATTATAAAACCTCATCTTGAAATCTATTTCCTAACTTATGGAAAAATTTATTGTACTTTTATTAGTCTTCATTATTATGCCTAAAACGCCCTATCATTTTCTGAAAACGACATTTACAAAAAAAAAAAAATTAATAATATACCAAGTTATAATATATTTTCTTAAAATAACATTAAGGAAAAAATAGAGAAGAAACAATATATAGAAAAATAAATTATGACTTGAACTAATGTGACCGCAAATGTAGTGCGTAGGGATAAGGCTTGTACAAGTTTTGTCGATGTAGGGATTCTTTTGCACCCCTCACAATTGCGTTCATTGTGCCTTGGTTATGATTTGTGAAGGGCAAATGATATGGGTAGAAATTGCTTTGATAGGAGCAGAAAAATTAATAATAAAATTATACTTTTATCTTTTCTAATTCATTCAATATATTTAATTAAAAAAGTTGAGAGTGATAGCCGGATTCTTCTCTTTCTCCAAATTTAATGTGATTAACAAGAAAATGAGCACAAAATATGCCTTGAATAAATTAGACAGATCCATACTAATTAACAGCTATTATTCAAATCTTTATTTTCTTTTTTAGCTTAATTGATTGACATATCTAAAAAAGGATAAAAGTGTATATTTACTATAAAAATTTCCTGCTCCAATCAATGTAATTCTTGTCCATATCACCATCCTTTGTGAAGGCTCTCAGACACATGAATAGTTCCATTTGCTCATTTTTTGCTAGAATCTACATTATTGCATAGCGTATATCACATAATTTCAATATAATCTAAGTAAACAATTTAAACATGAATGTATAAGAAATTTATATTTTCTCAAATACCTGAATTTTCTGAAGTAGTCTGCGCTTTCCCATGCTTTAAAAGCAATTACAGAGCAACTTTATGAGAAGATATCTGAATAAATGAAATAAATAATTTGAGTACTCTCTCTGTTTATGAATATTTTTGGAAGATAAACTAAAACTAATTATACAGTTTTGCCCCTAGACTTCTATTCATGCAATATGGTCCATGAGCAAATAATCAAATTGACAGCTCTTTTTTGAAACATAAATAAAGACACCAGAAAATTCATTGACCAAATTACAAACTACTATCCTAAAGATCAAATATATTGTAATCAAAATAATTTTCTAGCTGGAAATTCAGAAATAACCTTTTTATGGCGTCCTTTCAACTTGCCAGATTCAGACCCACACACAGTCCCACTTCAGAATAATAACCTTTTTGTGTCATATTTGCAATTTAGGCATAATGCAGGGTTTTTTCCAAATTTCCTATAAACAATATAATTAACAACCTAATGAAGACGCTGACAATTATTTCTTTCTTTGGAATCAATCTTGAGTGCCTAACCCACTCGATGTTTGTTTGTCTCGCGGGTCATCAAAAAAATTCTGTATTTTTAAGTTAGGCTAAAGTTAGATCGTTGACTTTGAGTACGTGCACCTTTTTATTTTTATTTTTTAAAACATAACAAATGTTCTTCTGTGGATAAGATCAGTGGATCCACCGAGGCAACAAGAGTAAAATGCTAAATTTCATGATATATAACGGTATGTTTGTTGGTTTTAACCTTGAATAAAATATATGTATATATAAAAAATTGATATTGCAACCTTAATATTTGTGTGTGTTGTCATCCTTTTAGTTCTTATAATTGTGTTTGTCATTCGTGTTTAAAAATTTATTATTACAAGTTAAGTATTTTTCTAATACCAACACAAATATTATTATGACTTTAGTTTTCTTTTTTTGGATTATAAATTCTAATTGATAGACCATCATTCTATTTTTAGTTTCTTTTGTCATCATGATTTTGTCAACGTCTCCCATTATGGCACAATTTCTTCATTAATTTTAAATTATTTATAATTATATTTTAATTATTGTAGTATAAAAACTCAAAATACATGATCTAAGAATCATTTGATAAGTTGATGAAATACTGATTTGGAATGTCTTCCATCAAATTCATATTAACATATTGTAAAATTATTCTTCTACATTTAATATTTTTTATCCAGCAATAAATTTGCATTCAAATCTAAATTGGTTAAATTCAATTAAACATAATAAAATAACTCCTCAACTAGAGGAAAATTTATGTAAAATATCCTAAATCATATGCCATAATGCAGACAGTTACGCGTCTGCATAAAAGCAAGAACCACAAAAGAACCAGAGACAACTATCTTCCCGCACATGCAACTTCAACTCTCCATACTTGACCATCTGGTTCTTAAGTGTCAACTCTTTCGATTTGTCAACTCTATCCCCTAGTTTATAAAGCAAATTATTCAGATCACTGGCCACTAGACAGAGATGATAAGAAGCTAGCACCCCTCTCCAACCTTAGGCCAAAACAGAACTCCAATTCAAAATTAGACCAAATCATGAGCACCACCATTACAATACATCAAGAAAAGCCTTCCAAGCTCCATTCAACACAAAAAACCTTCATTATTCCCAATATTAACTCTCTCAAGCACACTCTTTTCTTCGTAATTACATTCTTAACCACCCTCCTCCTCTTCCTCGAGTTTAGAACCCTCCAGTATCCTCTCCATTTATCATGGCCTGTCTTCTCGACCACCCCAAACCAAAACCTAACATCCATGCTTCGCGACTCAATTACATTTCTACCACTAAAAGATTTACGATTTTCAAAAGAACCCGAATCGGGTCATACATGGTTCATGAGTTCTATAAACGACACATTTGAACCGAACGACTCAGAATTCATGTATTTCCCTTCAGACTCATCCAATGGTCGGTTACTCTGCTTATCAGCTCACGACCGATCCAATGGTGGCAAAAACTCATATGCTTTCGCATGGCGAGAAGCATTGCCACATGGCGCCACTCTATTTCCCGGTCTAACATATGTCTCAGACACATATTATGATCATAGTAATCTTTGGCATGGCCTCAATGCTATAGTTCCCTTCGTTAGTTGGTACATGAAAAAGGGTTGTGTTGCGCCATTAAGATGGGTCCTGTTCCATTGGGGTGAGTTGCGAATCGAAATGGGTTCATGGGTAAATTCAGTTGCTGATAACGCAATTGGGAAAGTCGAGATAGAAAATTTTGAAGGTAATAAATATAAAGCAGCCTTAGTAAAGTTCTAATGGATAGCAGAATATATCGATAGTAAAATTTAAATATATCAATGAATTATACTGCCAACTTTATAAGTTGAAGAATATTTTTTTGGCAAAATTTTGAATGTACGGATAATATGTTGGTATATATATTGATAAATATACTGGTAACTACATATTTTAGCAAAATTGTAGATATATCAATTCTGTAGTAACCATACTCTCGTCCTACATATACAGACTGACGAATGTTGTAATTAATTCATTTGTAATGAACATTTCAATCAATAAAAATATATAAATCAATTACCTAGTATGCTTAAACAAGTAACAACCACAATTTTTTTTGAAGGGATTGACGGGCCAGCATGTTTCGAAGAGGCGGTTGTTTTTAGACATAATCATGGCGGCATGAGCAAGGAGAGAGTAAGAGAGGTTTATGATATGATTAGAGGCAAATCTAGAAATTCTTGTAAAGTGGAAATGGAGAAGATGAGGAATGATAAGGACGTAAAAGTGACATTGTTTCTAAGGACGGGTGCAAGGTCATTTAAGAACGAAACAGCCGTTGTAAATGTGTTCGAGGAAGAGTGTTGCAAGGCTCGAAATTGCAGGGTTAAGGTGGCAAAAACTGATAAATTATCATTTTGTGATCAGGTTTGTTTTTCTCTTTTGTTTATGAGTAATGGCTTGACTTATTGGGCGGCAAAACCAGATAACTACGCAAGTATATAATTGTTTTTTCTTCGATGTTATGGAGATAATTCATTTTTCTTCAAGAGTGATAAGCTTAGACAGGGATAAATGTAGGAAACCAGGACATATTAAGTTCTTCAAGGTTTATGATTATTTGATTTACATATAGGTGTAAATCTTATATATAATGAGAGAAAATTCAAAACATATTTAATATCCATTCAATTGTCCCATTAAAATTTGTCAATATATTATTTTCAGGTTAGATTGATGAGTGAGACTGACATACTAGTCACACCTCATGGCGCGCAAATGACAAACATAATATTTATGGATAAAAACAACAGCGTAATGGAATTTTACCCTAAAGGCTGGGACGACATGGCCGGTATTGGCCAGTACGTGTACAAGTGGTTGTCAGACTGGGCCGGGATGAGGCATCAGGGCGCTTGGAGGGACTCGCAAGGCCCTCCATGCTCTGATTTTAATGATAAACCACTATGTTTCACCGATTACAAGAATCGTCAGATCGGGGATGACTTGGCATACTTTTCCAAATGGGCGAGGAAGGTTATTACGGAAATGAAAGAGTATAAAAAGGATGTTGAGTTAAGAGAAAGTGAGTTGCCCGTGAAGGAAATGAGATGCCAGTGTGGCTGAATTTTTTTTTTGACTACTTGTGAAAATATGTAAAAGAATGCAAAGGGACAATGGATTTGTGATTGGAAGATTTATTGTTAAGTATCACTATATTTTCAGTTCATTTTATTGTTTTAAGGAGATATATTGATGAAAGCGACTAAATTTATATTTTGATTAATTTATGGGGGAATTTCATATTTACCATTTAAAAATCCTAAATATCATATTTACCATTCCAAAATTAGAAATATCAAATTTACCCTGCCAAATATCAAAAATATCATATTTGCCCAACTGTTTAGATCTGTTAAGTTTTTCATTAAAATTGACAGTTTTGATATAAAATTACCATTATACCCCTCAACTATCTCCTCCCCGTTCTTGTCTCTCTCCTTTAGTTTACCTTTCTCCCTCAATTCCTCCATTTATTACCTCCCCGTACCAAAAAAAAAACAGACTCCCTCGCTCCCTCGCTCTCCTGAAACAAGCCTTGTATATTAAAAGTCTTTAGCCTTCCACTTTTAGAGAGGAAGTCACTTTTTATTTGGGTGATAAGTAAAATAGTTTAGGAACTCCACACATAACTTATTCATCAATAATTCCTTTTTATCTTTGATGAAATATATTTTGTTTATGGTATAGGTAAATATTGCTAGAATATCTATCATAATATATGTTTTACTTGGTACTTTAGTATTTTTTGATTAGGAATTTGAAATAGCAAAATCATCTTTCATTTTTTGTATAACAGAACCTTATCACGAGTTTTCATGATATCATAATATAAATTATAAACCAATTTTCTAAGGAACTTTTCAAGCAAAAGAATCAATCAAAACAACAAACACAAACACCATAAACTTAAAGCACGTACTTAATGAGGGAACTCTTGGCCTCTTGTTGGAGTCATTCTCCAATAGTCCATTAAGTTATAAACAAAAAACATAGGCCAGTTTTTAGAAGAAAGAGAAAGAAGCATTGTATTGTCTATTAGAACTGGCATGTAGTAAATATCGGGCACATTTTCATTTTTGTTGGAAAAGATAGGAGTAATGGGTGTAAGGATTAGGAGAAAAGGACATTTTGGTCCAAATAAATTAAGCTTTTTAACTACTCACATTTAATTAGAAATAACTAACGTTGGGTTAACAGTTTCGGGCAAATTTGATATTTTTCAAGTTTAGATGGGCAAATTTAACATTTTTGAATTTTCGGAGGGTAAATATGAAATTTTCAGTTTTGGAAGGGTAAATATGATATTTAGAGTTTTTACAAGGGTAAATATGAAATTCCCCCTTTCTTTTTTTGCCCAATTGAGAAAAAATTAACTGATAGATGTTATGAGGAGTTGATTGTATTCATTTTCCAGTTTCTCAAAAATACAATAAAAAATCGTTTCCTTTTGATGTTAAAAGAAATAATATTGTTTATAGGAAAAGTATACTTAGTTAGGGGTGTTCATTTGGTCGGTTCGGTTCAAACCGAACCGAATAAAGCCAAACCGAACTAAACCGAACCGAATAAGAATTGAACCGAACCGAATAAAAGTTGAACCGAATTTTGAACCAAACTGAATAAACCAAAATTTAATTCGGTTTATTCGGTTGAATCGAATTAGAAAGGATTCCAAACAACATTAAGTCAAAATTAATGTTAGACTAACTAATGATTATATTAATTAATATTAATATGCATAATCTAAAAATTATGATTAAATTATTATAAATTAGCAATTTGATATATAATTCGGTCGGTTCGGTTTATTCGATTTTTTCCCAAGAAAAATCGAACCGAACCGAACTAACCGAATAGCTCAAACTTTTAAACCGAACCGAACCGAATCACCCGAACAACCGAACCGAATTAGCCGAATTAGACCGGTTCGGTTCGGTAACCGAATAAACCGAACCGAATGAACATCCCTAAGTATACTTCGGTCCATGTTCTCTTGTGTAAGGATTTGGAGGCCTATCAAAGCCTTATGTGTAGATTAGTATTTTTATTCTTTCTTTTATGGTTGTTCTTAAAAATATAGTCCAGCAAACTTTTGCCAGAAGAAAAGCAAAATAAAATAATTCTGTTGGTCCTATCATGTCTATGTAATTAGGTTGCGTTTTGCATGATTATTTCTAAGGCCCAACTAATCGGCCAGCTTACTATATAGTATTTTCTAAAACCATGTGAGTCATTTTAATAGGCTTGTTTGAACAACCGACCATGGAAACGGACCATGGAAACGGAGACTTTTTTTTTGTACCACTCTATTCAAAAATAAATCAACAAATATCATTAATTTTAAAATAATAAAGTATCTACCATTTCCGCCACTAGTAGTGACGGAACATGTGAATTTTATAATTTTTCAAATATGGGGTTAATTAGTGAAAAAACGTGTTCCGCCACTGTTACTGACGGAACAGAGTATTTTTTACACTAATTAATCATGTTTAGCCAGCCAAATGGGGAATTTTTGAAAAAAATGACGGAACAACATATGTTCCGTCACTAGTAGTGGTGGAAATGGTAGATACCCCATTATTTTGAAATGAGTAGTATTTGCTGAATTATTTTTTAATAGAGTGGTATATAAAAAAAAAGTCGGAAACGGCTGAACTCGATGCTGATGTTGATGATAGGATGATAGAAAGAATTGTATTTCCCTTTTTGTTGTTTGATGTGTTAGAATATAAAATGAAGGAAGTTATTTGATAAAAAGAAAATTTTAAAAATAGTTGAAAAGGAAAATGTAGATTAAACATTAATTTTAGTAAAATATATATATGTCAATAGTCTTTGAAATCTAGCCTAGTTAGTAGAGTACAATGCATGTGAAGCAAAAGTTGTGGTGTTCAAATCCTTATTGGCACAATTTTCTAGGCCTATTAACGAATCAAACTGAACGTAGTCATTTTCAAGTTCGATTCGTTAATTAAATGAACGAATGTGGTTCGTTCGTTTATTTCGAACAGAAAATCAAATGAAGTATTTAGCAAACGAACAATTTAGAAATCGAATTTTGAACAACAAACAAAAATAACATTCATAATTTTTATTCATTGTGAGTTTAGATATCAAAATTTTAACTAATTTTTTGGGTCAAATTTCATGAAACAACAAATAAATATAAACTCAACATAAGTTTACCTCTCAAATCTTAATCAAACTAGTCGCCGTCCGACGTCATCCTGCATGGTCGCGACCAGTCAAGACCCAGAGAAAGAAATAGAGAAAGGCGCGATTAGGGAGAAGAGAATCATGGGTGAGACTGTGAGAGGAGAATTGTGGGCGAGAGAGGTGATTAAGAATATGAACTAGGATTAGTCGGTCAGAAAAAAGAGAAGAGTCGTAAAGACAAATTTTTCTACATAAAATGAATCATAATACAGACTTTAAATTGGTAGAAATGATGAATTAGTACTTTCCTACAATTCCGATTTAGGGTATGCTCATGATTCCAAAAGTACAGGTGAAACTTTATTTATCCAAAGTGGAATTGAATTACAAAGATGCCTTTTTTTGAGTCTTATGAACGCTCACTCTTATTTGAGAAATGGAATCAATTCTGGCTAGACTTTTGATAGGTGAACTGATGTTATCTTACTATCCTTGCAAGGTCTTTATTTCACACAACTAGGGAATGAGGACGGGTTCTTCTTATCATTCGTTCATGCGCTGAATGTGGTATAGACTAACTCTGCCTCTCAGGACTCGCTTTGATATGTGTAGGATGATAATTAGAAAAATGGGACATCATGAAAGTACATGTCACTCAACCAAAGAAAGATAATAGAGTTAACCGAAATTTGGAATTCAGAAAATTGCCGAAACGTGAATAAATTTTGGGGGTGAGTAAATAAAAGTAATTCTGCTTTTTGCATTTTTGACTAACAAAACTTTATAAATATAAAAATATTATAATCGTACTTCTTGGGCCGGAACTGATTTTAATGAATAATTAGGTCGGAATGGAAATAAATTTTATTGGGTATATAAGTATATTATCTACAATGGAAAACTATATTTTGTCCTCATAATCCGCCATTATACATTATCATTACATCACTTTAGTATTTTTCATGTAACATAATCATTATTTTTTATTATTATTATATTATATAGTGGTGTATTTATGTGGGTTATATTCATGCAGAGGTACATTTATACTTCTCTCTACGATGTTATGGTGACTTATAGATTATTTTTGTGGGAAAACTAGGAGGTATCATACATGCTCTCATGCACAAAAATACATGGTGGCAAAGTATAGTTTCCTTCAACCATTTATGCTACTACAGTATGTTATTCAACCATTTATGCAACTACGGTTATTTTGCTACTAGAATTGTTTTTTCGTTAGTTTGTAAAAATGGAGTTATTTTTGTTTATTCAGGCAACAAGCATTTGCACCGTTTCATTTTGCTAAAACTTGTGTTTTTTTTGTTTTCTTTTCAAAGAAAATTTGTGCTATTATTTAGTTAAACTAAGAAATGCAAAAAAAGAAGAATTAATAAAACTTCACCAATGTGGTTCGCGCCTTTTTGCCGGAAAAAATGCGCCAAAAAGTGGTGAACGTTTCCTGAGTCATCTTGATTGGCGCTATTTTTTTTTTAGAGATATTTTGGAGAGGGCTTACATCCCCCTTCCAAATAATTTATATATATGATCTTGAAAGTTACATAGTTTCTTTTTCTTTTACAAATTGAAAATTAGAAAAGAAAAGAAAAAAGAAAAATCAATGGGCCGATTCTATATAACCCGGATTGGCCCAACCCTACAAGAATAGAAAAATAAAGAACCGGGTTTACAAGTCCGGGAAAGCTAATCTTAGTTTTGGTAATATCTCAGAATTTAAAATCTATTTACTATAAAAATCTTCAAATTATGTTTCTTCTTCAGTCAAACCTATCCTCTTTTCTCTCTTCTTCTTCATTTAGTCCGCTTGGCGGCGGATCTGAAACCCAAAGGTTGAAGCTCAAAACCTCCATCTCTTCTCTCCTCTTCCTCTCAACAAGTTTGATTAGCTCTCATTCTCCAACTATTTCATCCATCAGCTCTACCTCAACTCTTTTCTCCTCTGTAAAAGCACGCCGGCATCTCTCTCTCCACATGCAAAATAAAAACAACAAAGCTATTCTCCTTAGTTTCCCATTTCCTCCTTCCTTGGTGACCATTTTATAAACATCATCGAAGGATGCTTGTTGAGCTTCTGAAAAGTTGTTACTGATCAAACACCACCCCTTTTTAATAAAATCACATTGACCAGCAAGATGTTTAGTGGATTCTAATTCTCGACGACAGAGGTAGCATCTATTAACGAGCTGGAAACCTTTCTTCTTCAAATTGTCCTGAGTGAGTACTCTGTTCTGAGTAAAAAACCACACAAAAATTTTCATGCTCATAGGTAAGGTTACTGACCAAATTGTTTTTAATGGATTTGAGGTGTGGATTCCCATTGCGAGAGCATGGTAGGCACTCCTTGTAGTAAATGATTTTTTATCAGTCCACCCTCCAGACCACTGAATCAGAGGCATCTGTAAGCTCAGCTTGGTCAATGATGCCTTGTAACTCCAGCAGTTCTTACTGGGGTAACTGAGCTGTGATTAAATGAAAGATCTCTCCCAGGTCTCGAAGTTGCTTAAACTGGTACAAAGTACCTTGGGTTACCTCTACATGTGAGTATAAACTACTAAATCTCTGTGAAAGAATCCCCTCACCCCAGTTAGTATGTCAAAAGTTGGCATATTTACCATCTCCAATCTTAAGTTCTGTGCTTACTAGAAAGAATGACAGTAAGTCTTTTACTGCCTTCTAAAAGTAAGAATCAGAATTGTTTGCATCCAGGTTAGAACTTATATTACTTACTAGTTCTCTCCAAGGTAGTCCTGGAGTACCATTGTAAAATTTTCATATCCATTTTAGAAGTAATACATCATTAAAAATTTCAAGATTTAAAACTCTCAAACCTCCTCCTTTCTTTGGTCTGCACACTTTTTTCCATGAGACTAAATTGTAACCTGTGGGGGTTTAAGGGTTGGTGGCTTGACTGGATTAAAGCATATGTACTACAAGAGGCAGCTAAAATTCTATTAAATGGAGTGCCTGGAAATCAATACACATGAAAAGAGGGTTAAGACAGGGAGACCCATTATCACCCCCACTTATTCATTTTGGCCATGGACATTCTAGCTAGAGTAACTGAAAGCTTGGGTAATAATAATTACTTTAAAAAACCAATAAGGTCTATTAACATATCATATTTTTATGCCGATGATTCCATATTTTTGATAAAATCAGAAATCAGCCAAGTAAAGAGATTGAAATTCTTGTTAAAAACATTTGAAAATTGCTCAGGTTTAAAGATAAATTATGAAAAAACAGAGTTTTGCACAATTCCAGAAAATCTCCCCATAGTAAAGGAAAAACTTGAATAATGAAATCCCAAGAAATTGTATCAAAAGCTTTCTCTATATCAGCTTTAAAACATAATAATGGTATCTTTGAATGATTTGCTCTGTGTGCTATTTCTCTGGCATAAATGCAGCAGTCTGAAATATTTCTTATTACCAAAAAGCCCATTTAATTTTGAAGAATTAGTTTATTGATTACTTTTTTCAATCTATTAGCTAGTATTTTTGAAATTATTTTCTGAATGGAGCTTACTAAACTGATAGGCCTGTAATCCTTTGATTGAATGGCTCCATCCTTTTTTGGAATTAAAGTTATGTGTGAAATAGCAAATTCTCCCAATCCTTTTTCATAGTGATTATTTTTTATTATGTAATAAATTTCCTCTCTTATTAGTTTTCAATATTTTTTAAAAAAACTCTCCATTAAAACCGTCAGGTCCTGGTGTTTAATTATTCTTCCAAATTTTTAACAACCTCATCTACTTCTTCAATATTCAAATCCATGCTTATATCAGCAAGATCTACAATCTCATTTTGCAATACTATTTTTAAATCAAAATTGGCATTTGTATTAGGTTTTGGGGGTTCTAAACCAATTAGTGTTTTATAAAATTCAAATAGAATAAATGCCTTGGCCTTATGGTCAGTAGTAACTCTTGGTTGGTAACTGGATCTGTTAGAGAGGGAACCATTAATCTATTTTTCTTTATTGTTGCATAGTTATGGAAGAATTTAAAGTTACAATCAACCTCTTTTAACCATTGAAACTTTCCTCTTTGTTTCCAATAGTTTTCCTCTTCTCTTATTATTTCTGCAATTCTTACTTTGATTTTTGTTTTTAGATAGACTTCCAAATATGGTAGTTTTTGTGATTCTTCTTTCACTTTAAGTCACTTTAAATTGCTTTACTATTTTCTTTGTGTTTCCTTGTTTTTCTTTTTTTTATTTTTATTCCATTCTCTCAACTTTTCCCCCAAAGTCACCAACTTGTCATGGAATTCATCTAGAGTTGTGGACTGAGATGATTTTAAGTGTTCCTCTATTATATGGTTGGCTTCATGACTAAGAAGCCAAGTGTTTTCAAATCTGAAAGTAGTATGAATTGGGAAAGTAGTAGTTGACTGAAGGATAATAGGGCAGTGGTCTGATGCAGGATTGGACTCTGCTCTTTGAGTATAATTTGGGAAATATTTAGACCAAGATAGGTTAAAAAGAAACCTATCAAGTCTTGCTTTGATCTGAGAACTTGACCATGTAAATTTCCTGCCTTGTAAGGGTGGATTAATAAGATTGAGCTTTGATATGAAAGATCAGATTTTTGAGTCTGCCCAACTTTTTTTGCTGCTTCCAGACCTTTCATGACCAGAGGCCACTAAATTGAAATCTTCCAAAATCAGCCAAGCTACATTATTTACCTCCATTTTTTCCAATTCTTTTAGAGTTTCTTTTTTATCAGTTGTGGTTTGTGGACCATAAACTCCTGTTATAATAATTATTGAATTGTCCCATTTGCATCTCAAATATATTGTAATATTGTGAGATAGTCTAATTAATTTAATACCTTCAAATAAAATCTCATCCCAAGCAAGCACTATTCCTCCTGAAGCACCATTTGAATTCATTATTGAATATCTATTTAGTTTATTACTAAAAATCTCTTTATGTAATTGATTATTATATTCTTTCAGTTTTGTCTCTTGTAAACAAGTAATACTACTCTTGAGATTAATAATAGCCTCTTTAACATCTCCTCTTTTCTCTGTTGCATTTAAGCCTCTTGCATTCCAAGTAAGTATATTTATGTTTTTAAAGTTCATTTTAATAATTGTTTTAACTTGAGATTCTTTCTTTGTACAAGTTAATGAGTTCTAGAGATCATCTCTTGTCTTATTTCCTCATTAATTACTATTCCTTCCCCTTCCAACAGATTGCATATTTCTCCAACCTCCAGCTTTCTTTTATCCTCTGGTAAGTTAACTTCTACCACATCTTCATCAAAAATCAATTTCTTTTTATTATTCCTCTTTTTGTAATCTGATGTTGTTTCATTATATTGGGTCAGTTGCGCCTTATTTATTGTAGAAATATAATTATTGGTTTGCATCTGTTCTATTCTGATACTTTTTCTTGTCTTCTGAGGGATTTCTTTCTTCTTTCTGGTCTGTTTAGTAGGCCTTATATCAGCACTGGATGGTGCTAATTCAGACTGTTTTAATTGGTGGTTGGAGAGCTCAAGAGGTGGTATAGTGTCCAGGGGATATTCTGGGTCATATTCCTGGACTGAATTTTCTTGTGCATATTGATCCTCTAATCTGTATTCTAGATACAGAACCTGGTTATTATTTTGTGGGATGGTAAATTCTGAAGGTAGTACATCTTGTTGATTCTGGTATTGTGATGGGTTTAATGAAGGGTCAGGTATTGGTTGACTTCTCTTAGGGCTGTTAGATACCAGTATTTGATCTTCAAAGAGAGGGTTATTTATAATATGGCACCCTGAACCCAGAGCTAGAAGGATCCAGCATTTGGTCTTCCAAGTTAGGGTTATGTAATACAAGTTGTTGTTGAATACGAGGGGGTGAACCTTGGGGAGAAAGGGGTAGTGATGATATATTATATGAACAAGATGCTATATTTTGAACAGGTTCTGCTGAAATCGGAACTCCTTTGCTCTTGGAACATCCCTTCAATCTCCATACTTGTATTATTTTTTGCTTAGGTCTCCCCTCCATTGGTTTTGGCAGATTGAAATAATTTGGAACCATGATATAAACTTTGTGTGAATGCTTGCCATCACTAAGATTGAGAGAAAAAGGTATATCTGATTTTTTATTTACTATAATTGTTAAAGAGACTTCCTTCACATCTGCTGGCCCGTTTATGTTTATAATCTTTTCTAATTTGCCAAATGATTCAATTAACCAAGCTAAGCTATCCTTGTTTGAGGTACCCTTCTCATGATAACCTTCACTTCTATTGGTTGGCTGGTATTTTGCTCAGACTGTGCTAGTAATCCCTCCTTAATGACTATAGTAAGTTGTGCCTTCCTCTCCTCCTTAAATCCAGCATGTTGAGTATAGTGATGATTGTTGATTGATTGTGAAATTAGGGTTTTTGGCTTTTGTATAATTGGATGGGTTTGAATTGCTTGGGTAGTACGAATTTGTGGCCTTCTTGTTTGAATTACTGGTTTCGATAGATTAAATGAGCTTTGAGATTCTTTGCTACATTCTTAGCTATGTGTTCTTGTTTGTTACATTTGTAACAGGTTATTTTATTTTTGCAATCTTTTCTTTCATGAGTTGATTGTAAGCATCTAAAGCATTGAATTCTAATGTTGGTTTATACCTCTTTCCTTGCCCTTTCTTTGATTTTCTTTTTGTTCTCTACTAGAATCCAACCTTTGTTTTGTTGATTTCTAGTGGTTAAGTTTTCTTGTTCTAAGGTTTGAGAGACGATCTGAGCAAAAGATGGTTGATTAAGATCAGATCGAATTAAATTAGCCATTGTTTCTCACGTTGTTTCCTCAAAAACCAACTCGAGATCTTCTTGTTCCTTCTCACTTTCTTTTCCTCTTTGCCGGATTTTTAGCCAATCCATCCCCTTTCTTTCTTGAATCTTGAATCTGTAAACTCGAGTGGTTGACGATTTCTCCCTTAGAGGTAAGGCTCAATACCCCGGGTAAACTACGGGGCTCAGTCCTTATCCTTTTTAGGATCGTCAGAGTTCTAGCTCGAGCTTCACCGGTGAAAAAATTTCCCCGATTCTAGATTTTATTGAAATTAAAGGATCTTTCACGGCTAAGATATTATAACCAACTTGCCCACAACTTCTTCTCTATCATTTATGAATCAAGCATTCTTTCGAACACATTATATACACTTTGAAAAATAATTATAATATCAAAACAGATTCAAGAATTTGATTAATATAAACCAAAAAGTGAATTATACTAGCAATTTAGTATCAAATCAAGATTCAAGAGTTGAATAATATAAACAAAGAAGTGAATTGTACTAGCAATTTAGAATCAAAACAGATTCAAGAATTGAACAATATAAATCACAAACTGAACTACAATGGCAATTTAATATCAAACCAGGATTAAGAACAGAATAATTTAAACCAAGAACTGAACTATCGTTGCAATTTAATATCAAAACAGATTCAAGAATCGAACTTTATAAACCAAGAACTGAACTAGTCGAGCAAATTAATATCAAAATAGATTCAAAAATCAAACTTGATAAATCAAGAATTGAACTATAGTCGAAAATTAATATCAAAACAAATTCAAGAATTGAACTTTACGAACCAAGAATTGAATTATACGTGCAATTTAGTATCCAAACAGATCAAGAATTAAGCTTTATGAATAAAGATTCGAATTATACTTAAGTAGATACTAAGAATTTGGTGAAATATATCTTAACGGAAGGTAAAAGACATTAACCAAAACATACTTGACAGATCTAATAGCTTGTTGATACACTGCTGGTTCGATCTTTTGTTGAAACTTTCGTCACCGGTTATGCGCCTCGCTGTGCGAGAGAGAGAGTTCTTCCAAAGAACAGTTAGTGCAACTCAAGAACTTGGAAAGGACAGACAAGAGCTTATTTCATTGCTTTCCTTTCAGGTTCTTTCGCCAGATCTTGATTTCCTTGTAAATCAGATTCAAACTTTTCTGTACAAACTCTTAAATTGAAACATTGTATTGTGAGTGATGATAATTTGAATCATTTGATTACAAAAGTCGAATTTGGAGGACTTGGATTTGTTGGTATTTGGGGAGAATTTAATTATTTGTGCACAAAATCTCAAGATATTAAAAATAGAAGCAAGTGGAAAAAGGTTCAATTAAAAACACCGTCACTTAATCATTTAACTCTTAAATTGAGTGAAATTAATTTTATTGGCGCTATTTCTAAGGACTTCGCCAAATAAAATAGCAAAATGCAAGATTTTTTTCAAAAGAAGAACAATCACTTTCAATAAGCTTATAAAAAACGAACCTAGAATGAGAGCTTTCTTTTCAGAGCCCAAGTAGTAGGGAACAAAAGAACAACACATTTATTAAAACTGTACTTTATTTAAGCCTTCAACGAATAATATTAGCAATGCATTAAACGATCAGATAAAATAGATAGCGAGGCAAGGGCTTTCTTTTCGGCACCTTAAATATTGGTAGGTTATGGTCATAAGGAAAACACGTAATGAATTTGGTAGTACATGTCCGTACACATGAAGTGACGGATCAGGAAGAATAACATCATTATGCAAAGTGTGTAAGAAAAATGACAAGCTTTTGTGGAATGCGACATTTTTAGGGGTTACAGTTAGCAATGAGATTATTGTTTATACATATAAATATAAATTATTCTTTTTTTATTTTGATGAGAAAATAATATCTAGGCAAGGCATGTCATGATATTTTGTCTTGGTGAGCTACTGTTTAATGAAGTAGACTAGATTCGAATATGACTTGAGGGAATATAAATTCAAATTTTGACCTTGATTGGACCATGCCCACAGCAAAGAATAGCTTACCATGTCATTTGTAGACTCTTATGCGGACACTTAAAAAATCAGTTATACATGTCAGACACGGACACCAATACGTGTCGGACATTTATCAGACACAGAAACAACACTAATATGTGTCAGACACGTAACATAGTCTTTGGATATTTTAATATTTATTGATTTTTAGACACGGTCATGAAACGGCAGGACACGACATGAACACGGCTAGGACACGGCTGATAATACGGCTGAGGACACGGCACAATATTAAAAATCCTAATTAAATTATTATTTATTGCTATAATCTTCTCATGCTTTGCTTATTTTTTTCGCTAAGAACCCTCTTTTTTAAAGTCTACTTATTTTTAAAAAAAATTTATTTTTTTATTTTTTTGTTAATGACGCTAACTTGTGAGAATCATAACTAGAGACAATATTTCATCTTTTTTTTTTGGAAGAGACAATTTCTTCTCCGATTATTAACCATGTTTTCTTCTTGACATTTTCATTTCCATATTTTGTTATTTATTATATTTTTAAATTAAGATATATAATTAATTAAATAAAAATAATAAAATAATATATATGAAACGCATCATATCCAAAGATTTTTTTGAATTGCTATGTCGCCATGTCCATATCATATCAGACACGACACACATATCCATATCCTTGCAACATAGTTAGTAGAAAGCAGATATATTATAAGATTTAGGGCTAGGGGTGTCAATGTGTCGGATAATATCCAAACCGAACCGATAAACGAAAAATTCCGTGTGTCAAGCTTAAGATCGATTTTAGGAAGACCTTTGATAGTGTTTCTTGGTCATACCTCTTCAACTTACTTCACTCCCAAGGATTCCCGACGAAGTGGATTATGTGGACATGCAACCTCCTCACATCCTCAAGCTCTTCGATCAAAGTTAATGGTATTCATGGTCTGGCTTTTTACCACCAAAAGGGACTCCAACAAGGGGACCCCTTATCGTCCCTCATCTTCAACCTTGTATCCGACTTCCTTCAACAAATCCCCTTCAATCTTAGCCCTCTTCTTACAAGTGCGGCTATCCTTGCACTGCAAACATTTCAATATGCGGATGATACAATGATATTTATCGAGTCTCATCCGCAAAATCTTAAAGTGGTATATCTTGCACTTGAACTATTTGCGAAAATATCGGGTTACAAGTTAATTGGTGTTGGGTTTCTACCGTTCATAACGCAGCGGAAAAACAAAATGAAACAAAATCGAATTCGAAACCCAAAAGAAAGATCCGTGAATTACAATTAAATCAAAGAAAAGTTCATAACTACGTACCTTCGGATTACGCTTAATCCGTGATGATCGAAAGCGAATTTGGTTGACGCTTTTCTTTGCCCGATTCCAAACCGGTTTCCAAACCGATCCTTTGAATGTTTCGCCTAACCGGTCTCACAAACCGATCTCCAAGCGATCTCCAAACGAACCGATTCTCCAAGCGATCTCCAACCAAACCGATTCTCCAAACAAACCAACGGTTTCAACCCGAATCACAAAGATGCCGCACTTCGCTTCGTCCTCTACCGGTATCCACACGAACAACCCGATTGAACGGATAAAGAACGATATATGCTAGTATTCGTTCTTCATTTTTCTCACAGAAATAACAAGAGAATAATTTTCGGATTTTTCTCTCCTTTTGTCTCACAAAAGTTGGACGAAAATAATATGTCTTCCCTCATCATTTTGGGGTGTCTCTTGTGCCTATATAGTCCATAAGTTTCATATCCTATGTACATGGTAACTATGTAACCATATATGCAACACACCTTATCATATAAGATGTATGATTGGATGTATCACTTAACTATGTAGCTCTTCATATAACTTATCACATAAGTTATGATCTTTTCTGTGTACATCCCAATAGTTGTTCTTTGTGTGTGACCCTGTAGGTTTACTTAATGTTAGCAATAATCACAACGGATTATAAATCATGAGCGGCCTCTAGCAAGACATCATGATTACCCAAATTAAGTAAGTATAGATGATTCGATCGAACCTAATTTATCTTCATGCATTGTATCCCTTTGTTACACGATATCTATATCGTCCATAAGGCATGGTATATGTCAACCTTACGTTGGTCGATAAATATTTCTTGACACCGAATTTGATTGAACATGAAATGACATTAATAACTCCTTCTTAATTCACTCGAGCACGGCCGTGCGTTTTCTTCAATCAAATCATCAAGAGGCCTAAAGATATCTCTCTCATTTTATGAGAGGAACAAATCCTATCTTAATTAAACTCTTTCCTCCGCATAATTCATTATATACCTAATTATAACCTTTATGACTGCCCGGTTAAAGACGATGTTAGATTATATTAAAGTATAAAATTTCTCATGTAGGAAACTGAGATAGTCTCAAGTCTAAGGATTACAGATACATTCTTTACTGAGAATAACTAATGACACGAACCATGTAGTATTCTCATGGTGGGTCAATCCAGTATATGGTCTCTAACATATACTTATGTTAATGACTTAATAACTCTTATTCATGATCAGTAAAACGTGACCATCAGTCAACTAACATACTGATGTACATTTATAGCTTATCATAAAGTATGTTTGTCTCACAAACATCCTATGAATGATCAGGGACGGTTTAGAATATCATTCATAATACTTTACAGTTTTACTATCAAAGTCACATACTTTGATGATATAAAGCTGAATATCATATTCAAGGTTCATTTTAGTAATAAGAATAAAATAACCAATATGCATTTATTATATAAAATATCTCCAAATAAACACAATGTTTGTTTAACACAATCCATACATCTAGGTCTCAAATATATATTGGCCTAGAGCATACTACTAACAATTAGGCAAAGAGCGGTTTCACCCCAATCTCCATTCCCGAACATGTTATCCCTCTCATTGAAACTATTGTACATTGCTCGCGGCAGCATCTCCCCATTAAATATTTGGGACTCCCACTCACAATTAAAAACCCGACAACTCTTACCTACCCACCTCTAATCCAAAAACTCCAAGGAAGAATTAATTCTTGGAAAAGCAAACTCCTCTCCTATGGAGGAAGAAATATGCTCATCAAGGCAAACCTCGCCGCACTACCTGTGTATTTTATGCAAGCCTACAAACTACTGGTTTGGGTCATCAACCAACTAACGGCTAACGCGGGTGATACAAGCCTTTTTTGGAAAGGCAATACCACTTGCTCGAGTGGGCATTGTTTAGTTAATTAGGAAAGGGTATTTCTACTGAAAAAAATATGGAGACTTGGGAATAGCGGATATCGCTACGCAAAACAAAGCTTTGCTTCTCAAATGGCCTTGGAAGCTTGATACCGACAAAGACGGTCTTTGGGCAAAAACCGTCAATATCACGCACGGAATTGATGAATTGGCCGCCGGTGTTCACTTGCAAAAGCTTCCTCCTCGTTCTTCTTGAAAGACCTAGCTAAGATTATACCCTTGTACAACGTATGCACCACCTTCGATAACCTCAGCTCGAGCCATTGGTGGAGCTGGACAACGAATGGCACCTTCTAATCCATATCGGCTTACTATTTCATACGCAATCCCGGGTTAACGTGTAGATGATCAACAAGACTATGAAAAATCAATTGCCCGCCGAAAGTGTGTCTCTTTGCTTGGCTTCTTCTTCTAAACACACTTACGGCAGACAATCTAGCTAAGTGAGGATGGCCTCACAACACACGAATCATGATGTGTTATGTGCCAACAACTACCAGACGATAGGGATCATCTATTCATCTCTTGTTCGTTTGCCAGTTGGTACTGGAATCAAATTCTAGCACACTTAGGTTTAATTACCGATCTAAATGGTGCATTTTGAGTGCCGCATTTTATTATTAGATTAGGGGCCGGTATGCAAAATCTAGTGTCTCGGGGTGGTCAATTTTAATCAATATTTTAAATAGTGATATAGCGGTCCGTAGCGGATTGATTTTTCTTATAGCAGATTATGGTAGGCGGATGCTATAGCGGTGTTATGCCCTTATAGCGGACGTGCAATATGATTTATAATTTGTGTAAAATTTTCAAATATATTAATGAAAAAAATATGATCATAATAAAATTTTCAATTTAAAAAACTAAAAATTAAAACATCATAAATATTAAATAAAAATAGTACAATTGTTCATAATAAAATAGCACACAAAGTTCATTATCCATAACTAAATATATCATAGAATTATTCAAAATAAACACCCAAATATTAACTAACTCTTTGAACGCCATAGCGGCTTCTGTAGCCGCTATTTGAACGCTCTTTGACCGCTAAAGTGCCACTATAGCGGCCATAATGTCCAAAACGCTATTTCCGCTATTTTTTCAACGCATGTTGCATTTTATGACTGAAATCCCCTATAGCGCCACTATTTAAAATAATGATTTTAATTCAATGAACGAGTCTGGCTTGAAATTCGATAGCTAACAATTCGCTCTCAAATGCTGCTCATTTGAAGTGAGCGAGTCAGGCTCAACCCGATCGAGTTCATCTTGTTTTAAACCAATTATATTGTTTTTTTGATGAAAAATTGTATTCATATATATATAATTTGTAGTTTTGTGTTCGAAATGAGTTAAAAGCTCGTTGTAATATTGTCGAGTTTAAAATATTTGGTTCGAGTGATCGAGCTTGGGCCCTGCTCGATCAGGTTCGTCTCGTGCCGACCAAATTTTTGGAAGATATCCTTCTTGACCGGTGTTACACGTTGTAAACATATAAATATCCTTTTTTAAAAGATACTACTTCTATGTAATTCATAGAAAAGGGAAACAATCTCGCATATTTTCTCTTCATGCCCTTACATGCAAGAAATTTGGAAGAAAGCATATCATTGAATTCTCCTTCCAATTCCAGTTTGTGGATTTGATTTAATGGAGATTTGGACGTCTGCACCCACCAAGGGCCAAAGAAGGATAATGTTAATGAGCGGCTCTCTGGATTGTATATTGTTGGAAATTTTGAAAGGAACACAACATCTGAGTGTTCCGGAATACAAAAACACATCTCAATTAATTTTTTAGGCTCTATTTTCAGATTAAGCTTGTGAATATTTGATGTAATTTTTTATTTCGTCCCCTACTAATTAAAAAAAGAGATACTTCTTCCAATATAAATAATTGCATTTGTTCTTTTTAATGCTTCAGGAATCGAAATGTCTCAATGGAATTTTCATTAACAAAATTTTAAAAAAATTACAAAGAGTTTTAGTTCTTAAAATATTACAGATGGGGGGATTGAAAAGAATAAAAAACGGAAAAAAGAGAAATCATGGAAAATAGTTCAAGTTTGACGCAACTCTCGATTGGGTGCTTGAACCCTACACTAGCAAAGCTCCCTGCCAATTAGAAGCTTGTTCGTTAATTTCTACTAGTATGCTCGGTCGATGAGGCCTCCTTTGTCGAAAGATTATCTGATTGCGTGCCTTCCAGATGAACCAGCAAGTACTAAGCCACTCGGAATCCAACCGGCTTCTTCCTTCTTTAGTCAAGCCTTGACTCTGATCTCTCCAAAAGTTGGCCACGTCAGGTGCTAAGTTGGAATTGATGCCCTTGCTCGCCCCAATTCTACTTGCAAAGTCACAATGAAGGAAGATGTATGCCACCGTTCGACAGTGCTATGAGTGCATAAGGAGCATTCGTCTTGGTTTGGCCTCCCTCGCTTTTGGAGGTTAGCTTGAGTTAGGAGCCGATCAAACAGCAACAACCAGTGTTCTAAAAATAGCGCCTAGGCGCCGTCTAGGTGCTAGTCACTCCTCCACTGAGGAATTGTGGACAAATCGGCCCAAAAAATCGGATTTATCGCCTAGAACCGTCTAATTTCCGATTTTTCCGATTAATTAGCAATTTTTTCGATTTATTAGTGATTTTTCCGATTAATTTTTAATTTTACTGATTAATTCATCCTAATTCCTGGCCGCCTGGGTGCCGATTTTTTCCACCTGGCTACCGATTTTTCCGCCTAGATCCCGATTTGTCCGCCTAGATCACGATTTTTATAATTAATTTCGATTTTCCTACCTAATTCCAAGAATTTTTATCCCAAATTTCATATCTTTATTTTATATGTGCGTATATTAATGAGAAAAGTTCTATTATGATCCTAAAACGCCTAGACTCCGACTAGGCGCCCTAGGCGCTAGTCGTTGCCCTAGCGCCTAACGACCACCTAGCGATTTCTAGAACACTGGCAACAACCAAGCAAAGAAGCGTACTTTTTTGGGGCATTTGATTTTCCACAGTCTGCAATTTTCTTTGGATGTTGAATGTTTAAGTGAAGCACTTTATATGCAGACTTTGTTGTGAATTCACCGGAGACATTCTATCTCCATCTTGTCTTGTCTTGTTGAGACGTATGATTAATTAGAGCGAGGGTTAAGAAGAGATCTTGCGCTTCCGACCTTATTTTCCCATCAGAAGAGGCTAGGAGAGGTTGAAGGTTGATCGAGCCACTTAGAACTTGTGCCACCGACAAGGTATCATCCCCGACGATTTCATAGATAATCGGAAAGAAATTCTTGAGTGTACCTTCAAACACCCAGATGTCATTCCAGAAATTGATTCATGCACCATTTCGTAACTCATAGGAGATTGAGATGTTGAATTGAGGCATTAACTTCCTTAGGTGAGTGAGGAAAAAAGAGTAGGATTGAGAATTAGAAATGAGGTCATTTGGCTCGTCTAACACGTATAGGAGATTTAGAATCTTAGACCATTGGATAGACGGATCCGATTTCCAAATCCAAAGTCATTTTAGGAGTAGAGAGATATTTTAATCTTTGATGGAAACTATACCAACTCCTCCATTTACTTTAGGAAGAAAAAGTCTACCCAATGCTACTAGACAATAGATATCCAAGCATTTTTTGTCGTCTCTCCATAAAAAAGTCCTTATTAATCTATTAATCTATTAGACCCTTATTAAGGGCCAAACCGGGAATAGGAAAATTTACATTTCATAAATAACGAGAAATAGGAGTACTGGTTTGACGAGAGTCAACCAATCCTAAATGAGGGAAGGCCAAGTAGTTTGAGAGGAAAGTCTTCTGTTTGGCAATTAAAGATTTGTGATATCAAGGGTGCTAAATCATCCGGAATTGCAATAGTGATACATGCACTCATTTGCTAGTTGACATGCAATCCCGAAATTAGAGGGAAGTTGTGAAGAATTTCTTTAATACTTAAATTCCTCCGGTCCACTTCCGAGAGATTGGTCATATCATCGGCAAATTGTAACGACCTCGGAGGCATAAATCATTGCATTTGAGGATAAAACATTGCATTTGACATTCACAGTTGAAGAATTTGACATATACGTAGCCAATGAAAATTCTGATAAGGAGAAATTGGAATTTATAAGTTTTTATATTCAGGACACTTTTTTTTTTTACTTCTGGTTGAATCAACTACGTGTGCACATTATGAATCTAAATTCTGTTTTTTTGGTACTATTTTTCCCAGTCCACTGCTAGCAATCACATGCATGATGAAGGAAGAACAGCCGTACAAAATATCATCAGAAAAAGAAAAAACAAGAAATAGGAAAAAAACTGTGTTGAGATGAATTGTCTCCGTCGACCCCTCATTTCCAATTGGGATTGCAATCATCAAATAGGAGGCCTATAGAGAGATATTCAAGTTTGAAATTGAAAAATTTAGGATTTCATTAAAAAATTGGTTCTTTTTGAGAGGCATGATTGTGAAATGGAGGCAGGGGTCATGGGAACAAATGAGTTTGGGTAGTGAACTTCTCTGATTGTTCCACAATTTGTAACGCGTAGTGTAGAAGAAACTCATCAAAGCGCAAATTTTAAAAGATCTATCATTTATTTTCTGTAACTGTCTAAATTTTAAGTTGGGTATAGAATTCAAATGTCCTTATTGTTGAGAAAAGAAACGTTATGTTCACATATCATTTTAATGAGTCCACATGTATGTAAGAAATGGAGGCATAGAGACATGGAAGCATAGGGACAATGAAAGGTATAAGTGGTTGCTTTGTCGGTGGATTGGGAAGTAAAAGCATGTCATGCCAAACCCTAGAAATGACTAATCATCATACAAAGAAAAAATGCACCAACTTCAGAGATACTCATTTCTTCTAAAATTCATGAAAGAATGGGTGGAGCAATCCTTTTGGCTTTTGCTCTTCATCTAACTTTTGAATTGCTATGAGGTAGGTAACTCCATCACAATGATCATGAATTTTAAGATTTTTTTTTGAAGTAGATGAATTATAAGAATTAGAAATCATTCCACCGAAATGATTTTAGAAACCCATCTCTCTACACTAATCCACTACAGGCACAAAGCCACAAACACAAGCACTATTTGGTGGATTGTGGAATCCCCTCCCACTAGTCCATCTCTCCACGCATGACAAACCATAAATTTAAACTGGCTCTTTTCTTCTTCGTGCATATGAGTATATGGCATGTTATTTTGTTTCTTTTGGGCTCCTTGGAACTTTTGTTCTTTTGGGCTCCATTCATTCATTATTCAAGGATTTTGGGTTTGTACTCATGCATAGGCGAAACAATCTGGTGAACAGTGAAAAGATATACAAGGTTAATGATGTGAGGAGGAAACTGAGGAGACAAAGGAAGAAGCCTTTTACCTTTCTCACATTCTCTCTCCCTCGGTTCTCTCTCTCTCTAGACATCTCTGATTGAGAAAGACAAATATGAAATTCTCTTTCTTATGTGCGTGCGGATTTGTGTGTGGACCGTCTTTAACAGATGCCTCCAAATCAGTAGCACGCTACATCATTTTATCATCCAGCTAAACACACTTCAAGATAGTAAAATCTATTCATATTTTCTATAAAGGTACATATATATGATATATTTATAGACACTCATAATGGCCATTATTATGGTTGCAGTGAGAGCTAAACAGACCAACAGAGATTGGTAGAGTTTAAAGAAGGCTAGATAGGTGGTTGGTAGTTTACAGAAAAAATAAGAGAGAGACTGAAAAAGGTCTCCCTGCGAAATAAAAGAGTAAAGGGTATGTGGCAAAAAGAAAGAAAAGCCTGCAATGGAATAGAAATGGAAATCACGGTCGACCAAGCTTTTATCGTCTTGTCACCATCTCCATACACCTTTTCTCCGTAAAACACTCATACGCTCTCTCAAAATAATTTACCTCTGATCAATAATTCAAAAAAAAAAAAAATTTACCCTGATCAAAGTAGCAAGATGCTTAAAGCAAGATAGATTAATAATAAACGACACGGGAAGGATTCAAGGAGTTCAATTTGTCACCTCAAGAGTTAATCGTTGATAAAAAGGCACAATTTCAAATATAACCTTTGAAATCTAAAAAAATGTCAACTTTATAATTACAAAACTATGTGCAAGAGCATATTTAACCAGCAGCCTTACTTGCAAATGGCCTTGCACATATTAGCAAAGTGTGTCAACCATCGTAATATGGGTTGGATCTAAAAAAATAACCAATAACCTTATTTAGCCAATCATGTGACCAACAAAGCTTATTTTTCATAATCCAAAAAATCAAATTTAAATTCCCCTATAATATAAATATGTTCTCGGATGAATTTTGTGGAATTTGAATATTTCTATCTTATAAATTCAATGTCATATTTTCTCAATAGTTAATTTTGATAGTTTTTATAATTTGAATGAATATAAATTAAAAAATAGTAGAAAATGATTCTAAATCTAATTTATACCACATATATTGAATCCAATTATGAAGATTTAAATTTTGAGTTTTGTTTTGATGAATCATATAGAAATTTTTTTGAGCGTTGAAATTTTTTCACATGCTATGATCGAAAGGATAAGATTTTTATTTTATGTGAAATTCAATCTTCTACACTCTTAAATGATATAGATTATACTAAACGATGAAGATTTAATTTTTATTTATAGATTTTAGAAATAAGCATTATTGGCCAAACTATGGGCAAAAATCCCTCCTCATACTATGTATATATATCAAATTTATAACTTTTGCGAATAGAAAGAACATATCCATGATAGCGGACACTTTCTATAAACTCAATCACTACCCAAATGAGCTTGATTGAGCCCCAAAATGGGGGATTATAGAACGCAACCTTTGATGTGATGACCGAAACACGGTTAAAATAAAAATATATTTTAATTTCATCTAATCGTGTTATTTATATTTTAATTTCTAAAATAAATATATGCATTTTAATATATTATTTATGCCGTTATATCGCCTATATACAATTTTTTATAATATATATACTTATTATATTAGCTTCATATTGTCATGTAATGTTCATGTAATATATTTATAATACTATATACTATTTGAAATTATATATTGTTTTTATAAACTATGTTTGGTTTTCTCTGTAAACTCAGGTACTTCTGTAAAGGATATCGGTTAGCGAACGCCATAGCGGGCGCTAGCGGACATCATAATTTTTAGTGGGTGATATTATAAATTCACACACATACATAACTTTTCACACATATACAAAATATCTCACACACATACACACTCTTTGACACACTTACAACTCTTCACATAATTACATATATATTTTCACACATAACTACATACAATTAATTAATTAATATTAAATTTATTATTTTAACATATTTTAATTAAATTCACTTATCTTCTTATAAATCTAGCGCAAAAAATCTCATTTACATGTAGCCTATGTTGCGTGGATACTTCACAAACTGGGAAGTATCCTGAGGATACGGGTATCCGATATGGATACGGCTGCGATACGGCTCTGATACGTATCAGATACGCCACGTGGCGTATCCGATACGCCACGTGGCGTATCCGATTATTTTAATAATAAAAAATTTCGGATACGTTCCGGATACGGCAGGATACAGCTGGGATACTTCTGGGATACGGCTGAGATACTTCTGTCAGAATACTTCTGGGATGCTTTCACTATATATTTTGGTCCATTATACTTTTTTTTAACCATTTTTTTTCATAATTAAATTTTGAACCCACATTCAAACTAATATAAGACTTATTTATATTTTATAAGTCACATTCTTTTTTTTTTGTCTACAACTAACATAATTAAAAAAAAAAAATTCCCGAGAAAGTCAGAAATAATTGACTTTCCTTAAATCAAATCTTGAATTTGACAAAAATATGGTATCGAGTATGTGTTTAATTTCATTCACATATTTTGGTATTAAATTTGAAATGTTAATTATTTTATTAATTCATTAATTTTTTATTATTATTTTATATAAATATAATTAAAAAATAGATATATATATATATATATATATATATAGCCGTATCCGTATCCTAAATTTTTTGGAATTTGTCGTATCTCCATATCCCTATTGTATCAGATATGATACCCGTATCTGTATCCGTGCAAAATAACATGTAGCGCCCTACAGAATTTTAGCATGTAGCATTTTGCATTCAAAGTAAGATATAACGCCCTATTTGCAAAAATTGGTTTTCTATATACATAATATTTTTTCAAAATATATATTGCTTTATTATCAGGCCCTTTGTTTTATTGCTACCAACATTAGAAGAATTTTATAAAGAGATTGATGTTACGAGGTGCAACAGCAAACATAGAAAACAAGACACAAGAACAAAAATATTTTTTATGTGGAAAGCCTTAAAAAGAATAAAAACCACGGTCACCGACACTCGACAGTTTTTTATATTTCGAGAAAAGAGAAATACAATACAATTATTTATAGTTGTTGGAATGAATAATACTCTACCCCTACCTCTCTATTTATAGTGATAGTCATACCTAATACAAGGAAATAACTCAAAGAATTGTTGCCCCATTTAACGACTAATTTATGGAAATAAATATAAGGAAAATAAATATATTGACAATTCTAATTATCAATTAGGGAATTAAATCATGACAATCCAATATGGAGAACTTTTCTATCTCTTGCAGGGTTTCCTTTTATACGGTATCTAGAGTTTTCCAGAAGTTTCCACATCAAACAATCTCTCACTTGGAGACTTCATAATAACACCAATCATCTGCATTAAATATATTTTACTTTTCTCCCGTATATTCCTTGAGCCCGGCGACATGCTCCTACTAACTCACTCGACGAGCCCCACTGAGATAGCGCACAATCTCAGTTTGTCGATGGGGATATCCTTCGTCAACATATCGACAGGGTTCTTCGCACATTGGATCTTCTGAAATGATATGGTACCATCTTTCACAAGTTCACAAATATAGTGTTACTTGAGTTGGATATGCTTGGTTTTGGAATGGAACACTGAATTTTTCGCGAATCACAGGACACTTTGACTGTCGGTGTACCTACATCCTTGATCTTTTCCAATTTCTCTTAGAAAAGTCAAGAGCCATACCATCTCTTTTTCGGCTTCTGAAATTGCCACATAATCAGCTTCAGTCGTTGATAGCGCCATGCATTTCTGCAATCTCGACATCTAGCTCATAACTGTACCTCCCATTGTAAAGACATAACGGGAAGTACTTTTCCGACTGTCCACATCTCCTCCTAGATCCGCGTCTACGAACCCTTACAAAATCGTGTCATCTCTTTTATAGCACAACACCATATTTGAAGTGCCCTTCAAATATCTTAGCAGCCACTTGATCGCCTCCTAGTGCTCGATGCAGGGATTCGCCGTTAATCGACTCACAACTCCCACTACATGTTTGATATCGAGTCTTGTGCATACCATGGCGTACATAAGGCTGCCACTATCGACACATATGACACTCTTGCCATTTGTTATTTTTCCTCTGTGATTTTAGGTGACTATGCCTTCGAGAGCTTGAAATGTGCACCGAGTGGAGTGCTTCTCAGCTTGGCGTCATCTACTCGAAATCGCTCCAACACCTTCTTGATGTACTTCTCTTGCGACAAAATCAGTGTACCTCCAAATCCTTCATTTCGAATTCTCTCAACAACTCCTTCTTGAGCATGTTGATCTCGCTCATGTCTGCATCTGTAATGAGTATATCATATACATACAAAAACAAAATAATGTATGTATCTCCATTGTTCTTGTAGTAGCAACAATGATGAGTATCACCTCTCTTGAAACCACGATCATACATGAATCCTTCAAGCTGTACCATATAGATGTCCTCCTCCAAATCGTCATGACTTATAGTTGTTTGAATGAATAAAACTTTATCTCCAACCCTCTATTTATAGTGATAGTCATATTTAATACAAGAAAATAATCCAAAAAATTTATGCCCCATTTAACGCCTAATTTATGGAAACAAATATAAGAAAAATAAATATATTGCCAATTCTAATTATCAATTAGAAAATTAAATCATGACAATCAAATATGGAGAACTTTCCTATCTCCTACAAAGTTTTTTTTTTTACAGTATCTAGAGTTTTCCAAAAATCTCCACACCAAACAATTGACTATACATGAAAAATTAACTGAAAATGAATTGTTAGACGTCATCTAGGTCTTGAAAGAGATTATGAATTCAAATAAAAAATTTCATAAAGTATATTGGTGTTGTTTCTTCACTTATACTAAAATCATGGTTTTGAGAATCGCCGATTCTGATTCAGCCGATTCGAGTCGGAATCGGCAAGTTCCGATCCTGTTAATACCCGATTCTCATGATTATATAAAATTAGTATTTTTATATAAATTGATCCGACTCTTCATCCAATTTCACTGATTCCAATTTGATTCAGCTAATTCTAAGTCGCTATTCTAAGAAGCCGACTTCGATTCCGATTTTTCGAATCTTAACCAAAACTTAATGAATATATCACATATACCAAAATTCACAACGAACTGAATTAATGAATCGTTTAATGAGTGAACTCCTGAACCTTGGCACCTAAACTGAGATTTGATCCCATAACTTATGGATTTAGTACAATGATACCATGCACTGTACTAGACTACATATGTGAGAATCCGTTTATAGCTTGTATACCCTAAGCTATGTGTATCTCACTTCATATATCATGCAATCATATCACGAGTGTAAATGAGTCGGATCACAAAATATTCGTATTTGAATAAAATAAATTTGTATCCAGATGGATATTGATGCGGGAATGAATTTCACTTCTTAATATGGATAATATTCGAACAAATATGAGTAATATCTATATCTGGATAATTTGTAACCTGGATAATATCCATTTTCGAATATTTTACTTTATATTGGATATAGATATTGATATGTTTAAAAATACTTATTCAAATATATTTGACCATTTTGTCAGTTTCAAATATGATATCGATATTTATTCATATCCATCAAAATTTCTTTATTATTTCTTGAAAATTTATTATAATTTTTGCCCTTTTTTGTTGTTAATAAATACTTAAAAGAAAATGGTTTATCGATATTTGGATATCCTTATTCGTATTAGTATCCCAGCAATACATTCCGCATTCGGATTCGTATTCATATCAGTATCCGTATCCCAAAAAATAACACTGATACAAATATAGTATAAATCATATTAGTTATATCTCACTTAATTTATGTTATGTATATGGAACCGAAAATATTGATTTGATAACATTGTATAGATATCTAGGCAATGCTATATGATTGATTTGAGACTTGAGAAACCGAAAAATATTCAACGGTCGAACATGGATCACCGATCAAACCAATTCTATATGATTATGTGTTAATAACATTGTCTAGATATCATATAATATCAACGAACTTGAGAAATCAAATAATTTAAAGATGTAACACAATTCATTAATCTAACCAATAATATTATGTGTATGCTACATATGAATAACATAAAATATCAGTCAACTGGAGAAATGAAAGACTAATATTTAAACAAATTTATCTATCGGATGACCGAAAGAAAATGTGTCAAGGAAAATCGAGAAGGAAGTTAAAAAAAAATATAGGAGGTTGATTATATGAAATTCAAAATCAAAAGTATATGAAAAAAGTAGTAAATTATTGAGAAAAGTCCAATTTTGACCTCTCAATTATTTAATTAGTCTTTTTTTGGCCCTTACTTTTTATTGTTCCGATTTTAATCCCTCAACTATTGAACTAGTCCATTTTGGTCATTCCATCCGTTAAATACTAACGTGTCCGTTAAGTTAACACGTATGCAATGATTTTTGCATGTAATTATGACGTGACAATTGTGACATGATAATTATTTGAAAAAAAAATAAAAAAAATCTTAATCCTCTTCTTTTTCCCCATATTCTTTTTATCTTATATTTTTCTAAAATTTTTAATAAATGAAGAATATTTATATCATTCAAACTTAAGGATAAATTTTAGAAAAAAAAATATAAGATAGTAAAAATACGAGAGAAAGAAAGCAAGAAAGCAAGAAAAAAAAAGATTAATTTTTTTTTTAAAGTAATTGCCATGTCACAATTATCACGTCATAATTACATGTCAAATCATCGCTTACATGCCAACTTAACGGACACGAAAGTATTTAACGGATAAAAGAACCAAAAAAGACTAATTTAATAGTTTAGGGGTTAAAATCGAACTAATAAAAAATTAATGGGTCAAAAAGAAACTAATAGAATATTTGAGAGGCCAAAAAATGAACTTTTCTCAAAATTATTTAATGAGTTAATTATCGAATAATATCTTTTTGCAACTGCTTAATCAATCATAAAAGGGGTCCCGGGTTGATCTCACTTCTAAATCTGCCAATGTAAAGTACTGAAATAAATATTATTTCGAAATGATTTTTTCAAGAATAATTTCAGAAATGTAGGGTTCGTGAAACAACAGGCAGCAAATGCACACACTGAAGAGTCCCCCTGGACCAGCTCATGTACCGAGCTCTTCACTGTTTCTCGTCCTCTCTTAGCTAGCCACATTGGTGCAAGTTTCCCTCCATCTCCGTTGGTTTTGGATGTACTAACGTGGATTATAAATAAAGAGAATATTGGTAAATTACAATATTGGTAAATTTTCTAAACACCCCCTACAATTTTTGAATATTTTATAAAACTCCTCGAGTTTTCAATTTTTCAAGAAAATTCATATGACAAACATTTCTTTTTCAAAAAAGCCCGTTCATCTACTTTTTGATTCATAACTTAGTTAAAATTTTAAAAATTTACTTTTTACCTATATTATGTGGATAATTCAAAAATTCAGCCGTATCATAACAGACATCGTATTGGATACTCAGATACCATATTTGATGTGCCACATGGTGTATAATAATATTTTGTTCCAAAATAATAACAAATACTTCACATATATTTTCTTCACATCAGATATATCTAACGTAGGAACATATAATCTTAAAGCATATAATAGAAAATATAAATCAATGAAAGAAGATTAAGACATCTAACTATATAAATATTGACAACAAACAAATATTTTGCATCAAAATATTTCTATAATAACAAATATTTGATCTCCTACATCAAAATATGATATCTAAATATATATATTTAAAGTTATCAAATATATAAAATATAATTAATAAAATAATAATATAATATATAAAATTGCCGTATCATATTCTGAGTTTTTCTAAAATTACTGTATCGCCATATCCATTTCGTATCGGACACGATATCCGCATCCGTGCAACATAGTTCTATCCTCATATATCATGATTATTTTTTTCTGGACGAAAATATCATTATTGTCTCCATATTTAAATTTAATATTATCCTTTATGTTTTAAAATATTATAAAAAAATTCTAAAAATTTAAATAATGATTAACATAATAAATATTATATAATATAATTATAACGTTATATACCAAATATAATATTTTTAGTATAAAAATCACATAAATATTTGAAATTATAATTAACTTATAATTAATAATATAACTAAAAGATAATATATTAAGTCATATGTTAATTTGTAGATTAATTTATGTTAATTATATAGTACTTTATAATATTAATTATATGTCAATTATATGAACAATACAAAATTCATGAATATTTGAGGGTAAAATGAGAATTTCAAAAAAGTTAACTAATTATTAGATGGAAAAGTAGATGAGTGTTTTTTATTAAAATGAATTGCTTATTTTAGAGTCTTTTTTTTTTAAATATGAAAACAGTGAGTTATTTGAAATATTCAAAAAAGTTAAGAGAGTTTCTGAAAATTTTCCTAAAAATAAAAGTACTTTTTTTCCAACTCAGTTTGTGTTGCCAAACTGGACCTGTGCTGTGATGTATGTGTACGGAAAAATTGGAGCGTCTTGTCAGTCCAACACGGGGAGGGGGAGAAGTCCACATGATTTGGATCCAAACTGTAAATGGAGCTCATAAAACATATAAAGATATGAAGATCTTAGTTTTCTTGTTTTGGTGTGAAGATATTAGTTTTCGTTTGTACAATAAAAAAAAAGGGAGATAATTAAATGAAAAAATGTATCTGTCGGAAAAAAAATGAAAAAATGTAGAATTAAATAATACGAATATTATTTTTCCAAAGTTGAACGAGAAACTTTGTAACGAGGATGTCGCGCACAGAAACTAACCGCATGGAAGATGAACAAAATATTAGAAACGATGCAAATTTTCATTAAAGAAACCAAGAGATGCAAAATTTAGAAAGGAAAAAGGAACTTTTCATCATTAAGAAAAACCAAGAGAAGCAAAATTTCAAAAAGAAAAAAGGAACTCTTTAGAAGTTGAAATGAGCAATACTCGTGGATTACATCACAATACCTGTACCGTACAGTCGGTACGTACCTTCCTGAGATGTACCGGTCCAACTCGACCCATGCGGTTCATGTTGAACTTAATATGGTTTTCTCGCTTCTCAGTCAAAAAACTTGACCTGACCTACAGCTTTTAGACCCCTGAAATCACATGGGCCGTTTTACAAATACGTCACTAATATCATGTACCCTAGAACATCAAGATATCATGCATATCCATGAAAAGCTAAAAATATGATGTAAATACTAATACAATATCAAAAATATTGCCTAGGAATTAAAAATGGGAAAAAAATAAGAGTTAAAGATCTTGCACATAAAGAAATAAGATGTAGGTGTGCATGAGATTGTATGATTTTTGGGCCACAAGAGATGATATTCCAGAATTCAATCTACAAGAAATAAGCTGTACAGTGTATATGATTGTTTAGGGCTGTTCGTCACATTTTGATTTTCGGCAAGTTGTCTTTTGCAAATACTACGTACATCAAGCACGCAAGTGGGTAGTGAAATTAATAAAGTCAGAAAGTTAAGGTATGGGTTCTTCTGCAAAAGACATGTGATATACTGAGATTTTTCTCAGAAGCTACAACCGATATATAGGCACGAGCATCACCTCAGCTTTCCTCTATTATTAACTCAATATAATTTGTCTGTAAGTTCACATTATGATGTCTATTAGTTTAAATTATCTATATTTGAGAGTCTTATGTGCTTGCACCAAGTCCCAAGATGTAATCGCCTGCTGTGATCTATCTTCCCGGCTTTATTTGTTTAGGAATTTTTTTAACAAGACCCCTATTGTTTTAAAGAATTATTTACAACTTCCTCATTTTTTTTAAATTCACTCAAAAACACTTGCTAATTTTTTTTAATTCACCAAGTCCACAAGTGAGGTTTGAATTTTTTTTAACCCATACAGAAAAGTTAACTTTTACATACTACTTTTATTTGACTAATCCCTAAGTATTATTCTTTTATGTGTTTATTTTATTCAATTAAATTTAAAATAACAAATAAAGAAAAGAAATAACACTTTCCAAGTAATATTTCACAATTTATTTCGAAGACATTATGTTATATTAGTTTAAGATATATTATTTTATTTTTTTATGTTATATTATATAATTTTTTTTATCTAAATTATAATTTTGCTTTATGTAAAATATCATTATTTCATATTTTAGTATTCATTTTTTTTATTTAATATGAAATAAATTTATATTTTTATTTACTATAAAAAGAATATTAAAAATATTATAATATTTAATATATTTTTTTTTATATGAAATAAAATGATATTTTATTTCTTATTTAATATAAAAATGATATTTGTTCATTAATTTATTTTACCTATTTTATTTCATATAAAATATTCATTATTTTTATTTGAAAAAAATAAAAGAAAATTAATGAGATGTATTTTTGTCCAAATAAAATTTTTAGATGAAAAAGTTAAATTAATTCTCATAGAAGGGTAAAAAAATCCAATTGCTTTTCTCGAAGGTTTTTCAAGGAATCTAAAAAGAAAGTGTTGTTTTAATCATATTCAGAAAAATTAGTTTTTTCTTATTTTCCAATACTTAAATTGGTCTTTTACATTTATGCCATGCCATGCCAAGCCGATCCGAAATCTTTTGATTAAGGTAGATAGGGAGTCATAAAAATAGGTTCAGACTAGTTTCTATTTACTATTTTGTACTTGAGGGATTTAATGTATACCATTCTGGAAACATTCATAGATCAGCTTTGATGTAGTTATAAGCATCATCGCAGTCCTGATTACCTTCGTACAGATCCCAAAAGTGTGAGTTATTATCATCTCTCTATACAATTATTGATGACTCTGATTTAGTTCTTAAGAGTTCTCTGTGTGTGTTCGGATTGCCCAAAATCTCTCCAAATTGGGGAAAAAGAGTCTCATCTCTAGATCTCATAAAAAAGGCCTTCGAATAAATGAACTAGTGCTAGGAACTTAAAGAAAGAAATCTACTTAGCTAAATTCAGGGTGTTAGTCAGAATAGGTAGATTTCTTCCCATCTTATAGTAGAATTCCGGTAGAATCTCGATTTAACATGTAAAATTTTGTAGAATTTTAATTTCATTATGATTTTATGATTCTACATCAAACGTGCAATTTATGATATGGGATAGCCGTGAAATATAAATGTAGTGCAAAATAAAAAAATTTAGGCTAAAAATAACTTATTCAGGATATTATAGAGCACATATAACTAATAAAATAAGGAGAAACTTTATATTTTTCAAACTCTTTAATAAAATGCTAAGAATAATAGTAGATCATTATGACTTAATCACATGAGTAATAAAGCGTGTTTATGAATTTTAGGTTACAAATCAAATTATGTATAATATCTTAGTCATCAACATATAACATATAAAATATTTATTATAAATTCTGAGTTTTAATATATTTGCTCCAACAGTTTGTACATTTAACGTGTATATATATAGAAGGAATGAACCGAGTGTCGACTTTGGTATGAATTAATGAGCATATAATGACTTTAAATTTGTTAGTGCAGTAAATAATTTTATTTTCTCACAAATATTTTAACTAATTTTTATTTCCATAGAATTTTACGATTCTAAGTTCGATTTACGATCCGATTTGATTCTATCTCTGAGCGATTCAAGGTAGAATTCCGATTCTGACAACCTTGGAATATAGTGCATGAAGAAATGACTTGAGAAAATAGGAAATGAATTTAGTGAACGAAAGAAGAATAAAGGAAACCCAAATTGACAAACATTATACATATTCTTGAAAATAATATAATAAATTTACTCATCAAAACTCATAAAAGACTGTGATCTAAGAGGTGAAGAGTGAAGCGCTAGTGGCATCTCTGATTTGAAAATGCTTAAAGTGGGAAACAACAACCGAATGCGGAGGTGAAGCCCACAAGTGAAAGAGCAGAAGTAAACCATAGCCTTGAGAATATAAAGAAAGATCTCGAGTGAGCAGGGGGCGGAACCAGGATCCATTCTTGGGGGCCCGAAGATCCAGCTTCACAACATACTAATAGCATAAATTTTGTTTCTAATACTAATTTTTATGCAATAGTAATGACTATATTATAAGCTATAAATTAATATTTAATTTTAAATTCTTTTTATAAATAAATTAGTAAATAAATATAAAATTAAACTTATAGAAATTCTTGCAAAAAACTGAAACAAGTATTAAAATTTTTCTTGCAACTCATTTGATGATGAAGCACAATAATATTAAATTGCATAAATACACATACAACAAATATACATAAGACAAATATGAAAATTGAATAATTAACTAAAATATATGTGGTCTATAAATGTAGACAGAAATGATAAATTTAGTGGCCTACATGAAGTTTTGCTAGTTTGATACACGCGGCAATATATTTTGAAGTCACAGATTATCAATATTAGCAATCTATGTTATTACAGTTTCATTTTCAATTTTATATTTTATATTTTTACTTATATGATCTTACTCTTTTTATTTATTCAATTGAAATAGAAATTTTCAACATAAGGGGAAAAGTAACTTGAATAGAGGGGGGGGGGGGGGATGGTCCCCTTTGGCACCCCCCTAAATCCGCCTCTGCGAGTGAAATTCTTACATTCTTAGAGGAGAGGAAAACCTTAGCTTTCAAAAGATAGAAAAGTGACACTTCTAGAGCTAGCCCAGGTGGTATCTAACATACATGCAACATTCACTTCGCGTGCCATGGTACAGAGAGCCAAACTCAGTAGATATCTACCATACATGCAACATCCACTAGGCACACCGTGGCTGATGACCTATGAGCAACTACTCTTCAAATATCATTAATTTATTGATTTATCGATTGGAAGCGCACGATCTAGGGATTTGTCACTGATCATGTCCGCGATAGTGTTGTGGTTAATTCTTTGAGAGAGAGGGTTTAGGGTTCGAGTATTTTCATCGCTATTCGCCTTTCTCCTCGGTCTTGCCAGTGGTGATCTCTTCTTGATTTAGTTTTGGGGGGGGGGGGTCCTTCCCACTGGTAAACGAAGATGGCTCTTGCCGCAAATCGACATGCATCCATCTACTAGCGCCAAGGTATGTTACTAGTGTTTGCGGGACTCCTGAAATCGGAAACCCATTGGAGTTTGTGGAAGTCCTTAGCTTTTCCCTAGGAACCCGGGCTACGCTCATGCTCGCGAGTCACCAAGTTTCACCTGTGTTGATCGAGTCTTCGGCCTCACCTCTCATTCCTTCACCTACTGACCAATGTACTCAAGTTTTATGCGTCCCTTCACAAAAATCGAGATAGAATAACACGCCCAGATAAAATACTAAATACAAAAATTAAGCAATCACAGACAAGACCTAATTGAAAGACTTCAAAATGATTACAACCATACATAATGAAAAATTCGGTTCGATTTTGTATGAAGCGATACTTTGACCAGCCCTATGATACCTTCTTTCATAATTGGAGACTGGATCTTATAATGAGTGAGAGTAAATCTTTCTAAATCCAATTCCACAAAAACTAAATCTAATCATAAAAAAAACAAAATCTTTTCCTAGGATTCACTTCCCCTATTCAACCCTTGACAAAAAAGAAAGCATCAATAGGCTGCGTCCTGGATCTCCACGTGATTAAACATGTTAGGCTATGACTCTCGTAGTCCAGGAGTGTGCCGAGGACGTAGTAGGTCCCCTTCCACATGTGCGCCCAGACCCAGAATGGCCCTGGTTTAGTGCTCGTCTTCCCGCTTCATTCCAAGTTGCTCGAGAAGCCTCTATTTAGCTCCATTTTGTCTCTTTTCCACATATTTTCTGCAATTCACATTAAACATAAGCAGTAACATATTTTCTAACAAACTAAGCAAAATAATAATGAAATAATGAAAATAAGATACACAATGGATAAAAGATCAGACAAAATGATAGATATAATTTGGTCGATCAAATCTCCCCAAGTTTAGTTCTTACTTGTCTTCAAGCAAGACAATTCATTTCCGTACGGTCCAAATAAGTAAACTACTCGAGTTTTTCTCAGTTTAGGAGTCTTTGGCATAAGACATGTCTACTGTTCGGGATTCGTTGTACACCACCTGATCAAAAGTCAAAATAATAGATTTCCCAATCAAGGTGTAAGGTAGTGGGGGATACTTTTAGTTTCTAACTACAGGTTTTAGATTCAAGAAGATTGCCACCCAATATTTGCAAAGATCTCGCTTGAATATATGCTGCCATTTCTTAGTCCAGGGAAACCCTAATCCCCCTATATAAAGGTCCCATTTGGAGCCATCAGAGGGTTTAGAAGCAAAACGAAAAAGAAGAGCTTAGGAGCAGAGTTCCATCACCTAGACGCTTCGTAACTTAGCGCACAACCATAAATAGTAGGATATGAGTGTTTTATTTTTCTATTACTTTATTTATCTTGTTTTCTTGTTGTTTATGCCAACCTATAACCAAACCCTTCTCTAGGGGAAGTGAAACTAGCTTGTGTGAAACTTGTTGGTTTTTAACGAAGTATTTATTTTCAATTTTTCTAGTTTATTTGATGTGAATTTTATCTCTTACTTTGAAATATGGAGGGACCCATTTTTCTTAGTACCTAGGCAAGTAGATGAAGTACCAGAAGAGAAGTCAAAAGCCAGAGCCACATGGTAGAGTTAGACCGAGGAGACACAGGAGTATCCGGGAAGGCATCAAAGAGCAAAAACATGTATGCAAAAAAAAAAAAAAAAATAAAAAAATAATAACAAATAAGAAATGAAAATAAAACTAAATTCATAGACGTCCTCCCAAGAGCGCTTATTTAAGATCACGAGCCTGTTCACCTCTTATTTTAGGTTGTAGCAACTTTGATCAGGGCATACGAAGTGCCCTGCTCGATCGACTCTCCTTAGTGTTAGTAGTATGCTCTAGGCCAATATATATTTGAGACCTAGATGTATGGATTGTGTTAAACAAATATTGTGTTTATTTGGAGATATTTTATATAATAAATGCATATTGGTTATTTTATTTTTATTACTTAAATGAATCTTGAATATGATATTCAGCTTTATATCATCAAAGTATGTGACTTTGATAGTAAAACTATAAAGTATTATGAATGATATTCTAAACCGTTCCTGATCATTCATAGGATGTTTGTGAGACAATCATACTTTATGATAAGCTATAAATGTACATCAGTATGTTAGTTGACTGATGGTCACGTTTTACTGATCATGAATAAGAGTTATTAAGTCATTAACGTAAGTATATGTTAGAGACCATATACTGGATTGACCCACCATGAGAATGCTACATGGTTCGTGTCATTAGTTATTCTCAATAAAGAATGTATCTGTAATCCTTAGACTTGAGATTATCTCAGTTTCCTACATGAGAAATTTTATACTTTAATATAATCTTACATCGTCTTTAACCGGGCGGTCATAAAGATTATAATTAGGTATATAATGAATTATGCGGAGGAAAGAGTTTAATTAAGATAGGATTTGTTCCTCTCATAAATTGAGAGAGATATCTTTAGGCCTCTTGATGATTTGATTGAAAAAAACGCACGGCCGTGCTCGAGTGAATTAATAAGGAGTTATTAATGTCATTTCATGTTCAATCAAATTCGGTGTCAAGAAATATTTATCGACCAATGTAAGGTTGACACATACCATGCCTTATGGACGATATAGATATCGTGTAACAAAGAGATACAATGCATGAACATAAATTAGGTTTGATCGAATCATCTATACTTGCTTAATTTGGGTAATCATGATGTCTTGCTCATGATTTATAATCCGTTATGATTATTGCCAACATTAAGTAAACTTACAGGGTCACACACAAAGAACAACTATTGAGATGTATACAGAAAATATCATAACTTATGCGATAAGTTGTATGAAGAGCTACATAGTCAAGTGACACATCCAATCCTACATCTTATATGATAAGATGTGTTGCATATATGGTTACATAGTTATCATGCACATAGGATATGAAACTTATGGACTATATAGGCACAAGAGACACCCCAAATAGGTGTGGGAAAAAGGCATATTATTTTCGTCCAACTTTTGTGAGACAAAAAGAGAGAAAAATCCGAAAATTATTCTCTTGTTATTTCTGTGAGAAAAATGAAGAACGAATACTAGCATATATCGTTCTTTATCCGTTCAAAGGGGTTGTTTGTGTGGATACCGGTAGAGGACGAAGCGAAGTGCGGCGTCTTTGTGATTCGGGTTGAAACCGTTGTTTTGTTTGGAGAATCGGTTCGTTTGGAGATCGTTTGGAGAATCGGTTCGTTTGGAGATCGCTTGGAGATCGGTTTGTGAGACCGGTTAGGCGGAACATTCAAAGGATCGGTTTGGAAACCGGTTTGGAATCGGGCATAGAAAAGCGTCAACCAAATTCGCTTTCGATCATCACGGATTAAGCCCAATCCGAAGGTACAAAGTTATGAGCTTTTCTTTGATTTAATTGTAATTCACGGATCCTTCTTTTGGGTTTCGAATTCGATTTTGTTTCGTTTTTGTTTTTCCACTGCATTATGAACGGTAGAAACCCAACACTTAGATGTACTGCATCAAGCGTTGACCGTTCACTAAGAACTCTAGTCCATCATTTCCTCGAATCATCACGGCCCCACGTGGTTACACCTTGCTTACGTAGAATGGCCCAAACCATCATGACTTGAGATTTCCAGGAAATAGCTTCAGTCGGGAGTTCAATAGTAGCACGACTTCTCCTTCTAATAGTGTTTTTATTATCTTCCTATCGTGCCACATTTTGGTCCGCTCTTTTTACAACTTCGCGCTTCTCAACTCTTCTAACTCGTGCAGTTTCATCACTCTTTTGTGGCATGCGGCTCTCAAGTTGAAGTTTAGGAACTTTATGGCTCATTGTGCCTTATGCTCCAACTCGACCGGCAAGTGGCATGCGACCGAACCACTTGTATTTCGAATCTTCTAATACACCTGCATTGAGCATCAATATCCGAATGCAAAATCTAAAGATTTACCTCTTGCGCCTCATGCTGTCATTAAGAGACCGAATGTTCTCGGGCTCTGTGGTCCTACTCGAGTGACTAGGAATCTTATATGGGTGGCTCTTCTCATCTCGGCATCTTACCGGTGCTCTGTTCATCTGTAATAAATTAAAGCTTGAAAATTTTTATGTTTTTCTCGGTCCTACTACTCAATCAAATTAGACCCATGATATGGAATCTGAGTTAGGAGAACAAGACCTGTCAAAAGTAAGCCGTACATCTTCTCTTTGAAGTTCCCACTTAGTCTTCCTCTGAACTAACGAGCATCTAGCCATTTGTTATTCTCCTTTCTCCTTGACTAAGTTGAGCGACTCGTCACTAGTGTAGACTGTAAGTCATCCTAAGTCACAATTCAATAGCCCCATTAAACTCTACAACTCGGCTTTTGAGGAACTTGCGTTACGGACACATGGTAGATGTTAACTATAATTAAAAGAGATCATAACTATTTTGACAAATTTTTTTTTTTTAAAATTTTTGTTCTTTTTTCTTTTCTCCTTTTTTGTTTTGAGCTTTTCATTACAAAAGTATGGTTCCTCAATTCGAACACGGGAGAGATTTGAGAAAGGTCATGGCAGAAAGTCACCAGTAAAGAAATTGACATCACTCAATTGAACAAAATGCTCTGGGAAATAAAATTGTCCTCCCACTACTTCTCAATTACACGCTCACTCAAACCGTCCCCTTTCTACTTAACGATACCTACTTCTCCAAAACCATACAATCTCACAATTATTCGATATATGGTGGCATTGAAAAATGAGAGATGCTCACCATAAACACAAGGTCGGGTCGGAGTCTTAGGCCATGAATGAGTCTTCGTGAAACTTTTCGGCATCTTTCACAATTATATTTGCTTCCTGCATTTGTTCCGAACCATCCTCAAGTCGGTGAGAACTTCACATTTTTTGAGTGGAACAAATATACCTCCCGATCTTATACCTGCAACCTTTATCCTTCTCAGATTAACTGCACTTGATTAAGAAAGAAAACTACTACAAGTCATAGAAACTAGTTCACGTAAAAAATTTATTCTTTTTATATATTTTACATATTTTTTCTATTTTATTATTTCTATTTTTGTTATTTTCTTTTTCTTTTTATTGTTATGTTATGTTTTATTTTTTATTTTTTAAGATAAATCCTATGATCCACTAAACAACTAAATATATAAAAACTTTTATTGGGGTGAAAATGAGCAAAAGAATGTTTCTTATGTTCTGGTTGCGGCTATTGTCGTGAATCTCACCACAGTTATGGCGCCTTTCGCGCTTGTGCAGTCAAGAAAATCGCATGTGATGTCCGTGATCCTTCTATTCATTTGAGTTTTTGTCGTCTTCAGGGCCATAGTCTTGTCGCCCACCTTCTTGAAATGCATCCACTTCTGAAGATAGTTGAGATCCTATCTTATGGAAATACCCCTAGATTAATATTTATAAAAATTACGGGTTATAACACGACATTCGTTGTCCTTCTTGGCTCTTCGTACTCACTCAAATTTACTCTGAGGTGCTGTGCTATCACCGTGGTCGTCGTTGAGGGTTCCATGCTTGCAATAGTTGTTCACACATCCAAAGTGTTTGTCATGCCCGTGGTACTCCCCTTCTGGTGTTGCGGCTCGGTTGCTGAATCGTTTCTTTTTCATCCTTTTTGTTGCTCCTATTTTTGAAAGTTTCATACCTCTGATGCGATAGACAGTATAGAAAGTAAAACAAACAACATGAAAAATAAAGTTAAAAGAAAAGAAAAATAAGATTAAAAAAATAGGGGTTTCCCATGTAGCTTATAAATCTAAGGATTCACTCAAAGAAAACATAAAAAAGACAATTATCAAGATAGGCTCGATTTTGAAGTATAATTAACAAGAATCACAATAGAGATTGAAGTGCTGGATGTTTTTTTGGAATAGTCAAGTGCTAGATGTTACAAGTTTGTGTACCGGCTATATGCTGAGAACTTATAAAAGGGCACGGAATAATACATCAAATGTATGAGTCCAACCACAAAATTCTCACTCAATTTGATACCCCTTTAATTAAATATTAAATTATAGAGACTCATTTCACTAAATAAATATGTAAAAATTCGTGACATCTTACAATGCAGCAACCGCCATTGATCCACACTCCTCTCAGATTACATAGAGATAGGGAAATAAAAAGTGCTACTCAGCTAAGGAAGTCTACAAACGGTTAAACAATCTTGGAGTCACCATCACATGGCATTCCCGGCTCTGGAAAATGCATGCTCCGCTGAAAATCAAAGTTTTCTTGTGGCTTCTCATTCACAACAAACTACTCACCGCCGATAACTTGGCCAAACGGAACTGGCTGCGCGACAACAGATGTAAACTCTGCAACAGGGATTTCGAATCGGCTTCACACCTATTCTTCAATTGCATCTACGCTAGAGCCATTTGGACTCGCTCCTTCGCCTCATGGAACGTAACATTTCGCTCAACCAATCTTCTACAAATCTGGCTGGACAACAAGAAACATTTCGATCCAATTCAAGCGAAATGATGGGATGCAACATGTGCTGCTACGATGTGGAGCCTCTGGCGTGAGCGCAACAACCGTATATTCAACTCGAAATCAAAACCACACAAGATGATCTCCCAAGAAATCAGAGAGCTAGTAGACTCATGGATGGAGAACTTATAATTCTCATAGCTTTGGACATGTAGCTCCTTGTTGTTTCATTGATGTAATACGTTCTTCTCATGTATCTACTCTCTTGTAAACTCATAATTTTTACTAGAGCAAAACAGGTAATCGCCTGATGCTCCTTCAAAAAAAAAAAAAAATTCGTGACATCTTTAGGCACGAAGAGCTCCCCCGGCCGAGAGAGTTTTGAAATTTCTTAAAGTAAATGAAGTTAATAGCTAGTGATTATAGGTGTAAATTGGCATTGTCTTAATAATTAATGCTATTTGGAAAGTAATTATAAGAGTAAATTGATCAAAATAATCAAATGTCTCTAAATTTTTACCCTGATGTCTATGAATGAATATATCTGTTTTGCAACTAGTACATTATATTTTCTGATTTTGTGAGGATGCAAGTGATGTTTTCCCATTTATTCAATTATAGAAACAAATGCATAATGTTCGTTGAACTCGAAACCGTTGAATCCCTCTAATCCAAATTCCGAACCACAAAAATCAAAATTAAAATCCCAAATCATACAAATCGGAAATTGAGATTCAAAACAAAATCCCCGAAAAGGAGCCCGGACCACAAAGGATTAGGAGAAATTGCAATTTGTGGTGCCTAACCTTCTCATCAAAAGATAAGGTTATAAACATAGATAAGACTTTTATTGGAATTTCAACCAATCAGCCGGACCAATTTCCCAATTTGGGACCATTTTATGATTTTTTATCCCCACTAAATCTAATCATCTCATGATTAATTGGGATCCCCCACCCCAAATCCCAAATCCTACTTCCATCATTTTTATATAATGAAAAAGTTTCTGTTTTTACCCAAAATCTATGTGTATAATAATGAAGTTTGAAGCATGCTTATTTCAATGCCACCTGTTTCCCTAGTTTAAGAATAACACTGGACACATGTCCTTGAATAGCAACAAATATTTGCACTTGGCTTAAACTTGAAAATAGAAACAGGAATTCGTTATGGGCTTCCCTCCTCTTGAATCCTTCATGGTAGAATTTTTGAAGAGTATAATTTGGACTAAATTAGAAAATTTATCCATTTTGATCAATTCTTTTAAAATGAGAATAAAAATATCTAAGCTCCAAAAAAAAAAAAAAAATAACGATGTGGATATCAGTACATTTGGAGTTGAGATGATTGAAAAGGTTGTATGTTTAATGTATATAAGTTTCATATTTAATTTTTTCTTCAGTTCTCTAAATAAAAGAATATTAACTTAGACCGGTTGCAAGTAAACATAACCTGTAAACTATTAAGCGAAAAATATGTAAATGTCAAAATTGCAATATTCATTTTTGTAACAAAAAACTACATACAAATCTACAATATCCATTCTTCTCCTTTTTGTAGCAGAAATTCTACGTGAATAATTTGAGTGCAGTATCCTGTTGTAGTAACCCTGGATAAACATGGAAAATTGAAAAATGACAAACAACAAAAATCTGTTCAACCCTCATTCAATGGCTAATTAAAACTCAAACCGGTATGTATTGGCCTTAAGTGGTCAAACCAGGATTCATGGGTCAACGAAATCCTCCTGATGACGCATATTACGGCATTGGTGACGTCATCCCTACCCATCCATTTTTATTTCTTTTTTGCAATTTACTGCAGTTTTATAAATTTCACTTTTATAACTCTCCATAAGTCTAATGTTAACTGATAAGGGCTTTATTTAATGCAAGTTGACGACCTTGGAACGTCATGCAATGTCGGAAATAGACACACGTATCTATGCCACCATTAAATGTCATATATTGTTTTTATTATTTTTGGGTTCTAGATTAAAGAAAAACAGGTTTACCATGGATATGTTTTCTCATCCCCAAGTAAATTCCTTGTTTCATGTACATGATAGGTGGACTACTAGTCTAGGATGTATATGTAAGCCTTATTATAGTACTGGTCTTTCTTTTTTTTCTTTTTTTTTCTTTTATTCTCTTTTTGACCATAAAATAATCGGAAGTGCTGACATGAGTAATTTTGTTTGTTTGTTTTCACCTTCTTTTACTGGGTCATTTCATCTGTGACATGATGCTTTTTACTATTCACCACGGGTAATTTGAAAGTGAAAGGCATGCATCAGTACTAATGAACCCTAAACAAAAACATATAAACCGGGTATAGCCAGTAAACACACGGATAGTGACAAGAGAGATTTAACTAGAGCATGTTTTTTGAGCCAGTTTCAAAAAATAAAGAGGCAAAACTAGAGCGAGAAAGAGAAACTCAAGAGTGAGAAACTGTGTGAAAAAGAGAGGGTTTATATCAACACTAATTCAACAGGCATCAAAATTGATGGCCTTCACATTCCCCCATCCCTCTCTCTTATCCCCTTCTTTTGCTTAGCTTAGCACTAAAAAAACAAGCTTACAACCCTCCGTAAGAAACACACAAAAAACAGATCTCTAACCCAACTTTACTCCCCACATGGATTTCGATGACCATGACGACGGAGAAGAAGAGGAAGAAGAGGAAGAGATGCCACCTAGCCTAGCCAACACCGGTCCTCTCCCCTCTCCAAAACCCATTTCTTCTACCTCCTTAACCGAAACCCGGAAATCCGGCAACTCCAGTACCGGTGGAACACGGTACCGTGAATGTATGAAGAATCACGCCGTTAATATAGGAGGCAGCGCTGTTGACGGCTGTGGAGAGTTCATGGCCGCCGGAGAGGACGGGACCCTAGACGCCCTCCACTGTGCCGCCTGTAACTGTCACCGGAACTTCCACCGCAAAGAACCGGCTGGTTCAAGTGGCCCGAGCCCTGGCCCGCCGGAGCCGGTTTACCAACATCCTCAGTTCTCTCCTTATTACCGCACCCCAGCGGGGTATTTACACCATCATCATTTAGCGGCTGCAGCGGCAGCCGCGGCAGCGGGCTCGGCCGGCCCTCACCGTCCGATGCCATTAGCGTTGCCGTCTACGTCTGGCGGAGGGCATAGTAGAGACGAAGGGGACGACATGTCGCATCCGATGGGCATGATGGGGTTGGGAGGGGCAGTTAGCATGATGGGATTGGGTGGGAGCTTACCGTCCGGTTCGGGGTCCGGTTCGGGGAAGAAACGGTTTAGGACTAAGTTTTCTCAGGAGCAGAAAGATAAGATGTTGGCTTTTGCGGAGAGAGTTGGATGGAGGATTCAGAAGCATGATGAGCAAGCTGTGCAACAGTTCTGTAATGAGATTTCTGTGAAACGGCATGTGCTCAAGGTTTGGATGCACAATAATAAACATACCCTTGGGAAGAAACCCTAGATTCGTGGACTAGGGTTCGTTTATCTATCTATGGTATGGTTATATTAGGTTAGTCTTCTTCTTTTCTTTGTTTTTTAATGTTGCTTTTTTAATTGGGGAATGACTTTTAGTTTTTTAGGGTGGGTTCTTTTTTTCTTTATTTATTGATCATGTTGGTTGGAGGATGGGAGATTGTGAAAGCTTCTGAGTTAGAAAATGTTATTTGATGTTGGTTGGAAGGGTGCTTGAAATATTGAATCTACTGCGATATTGAGGTACATAGAAGGGAAATTGGTACGAGAAAAGGGCTGGTATGGTCACTGTTGTATTATCTTCTCTTTGCTGGTGCCATGTCTTTATGTCTAGATGAAATGTAAGAGCTCTGACTAGTTCCATTAAATCCAACAATTTAATTGACCTCCATAAAATTCTTTGGGCATTTTTATTGAATGTGTTTTTGTACCAGCACTCAATGATTTATTGTTTCTTTATTTTTTGTGTTCTTCTCTTTATTCATTCCTTGTCTAGCCTAGGAGAGAGTACAAATGCAATAGGCATAGGAATCAATGAAGCCCATCTCTCTCTCGTTTTACTACACATAGAACTATACCTTTCTGGTTTTCCTTTGATGCTTTTAATGGCAGAAGTTTATCACGAGACCCCGTATATCCCCGCTCTCTCTTTCTCCCTCTCTACAATGATATACAGCTTGTAAACATTGTTGCATTTATGACTGTTATTGTGTCATGTAGCAGAGGGGTCGTGCAGCTCACCATTAATATCCAGATGCTACCAGCATCAGCATCTGTAAATCTTTTGTCTGTACTCAAGTTCCTACGAGTTCCTATGTGCTTTCTTCCTCACAACAATACCAACACAAAACGCCACACACACATCTCTCTCTCTCTCTCTCTCTCTCTCTCTCTCTCTCACGTACAAAAAGAGCGTGAACATGGCTCCCATGGCATTTTTGGCATCACCCGCATCACTTTCTTTTCATTGCAAGAGATCAGTATTTTTTGCTGAAAAGAAGAGTGAGAGATCTTGAGGAGATGCGGTGGTACTAATTAGGTCGATGAATGATTCTAGACCATAGTCCACTTGTGCTCACATGTGTGCGAGTCTTCGTCCTTGTGAAAACGATAGCTGGTTATTGATAGGATTTGTTTTGAATATTTCTTGCTTGACTTTGTAATTTTTTTCTTTTTTATTTGGAATTTCCGAGGGAGTTGCGTTAATTTACTTGTGACCTTTAATTATGAGTTTATATATACACCTAGCTTCTCACCAAGTTCATGGTCAACTCTCTCATAATATGGTTATTTCTATTATTTTTTAATTTTTTTGTTTTAATAATCATCTAATATTTTAGAATAATTACCGTATAATTAAAATTTTAATAACCATTAATTTATAGTAATTACTTATTTAGATGCCGCCTCTGGGATAAAAAAAAAAAAGAATAGCAATACCCATTCTTGATGGAGAAAGGGCTATTTATATTTTCTCTTTAACTAATTCATTGCATACTAGGAACCTATATTTAAATGATGTTTTTTTCATTTTGTTTTATTATTTTTTTTTAACAATATACACCTTAGGAATAAATTTACATTCCTGAACAATGCACTCTCTCATATGCATTTTGGGGTCACATAATTTATGTATTTGTGGAAATCTAAATGTTAGTGAGAAAATTAGTTAATGTTTAGTGGGAGTAGCTCCACTCGAGTGGGCAGCATTGTCTATAAGCACAACGGTTATAAGTTCCATACTTGGCAGGTATGAAAGAAAGTTTTAAGTCATTTTGGGAGGTTATGGACTTAAGTGTAAATGTGAGTACGTCTTGATTGCAAGTGCAAGCCCGCAAACAAAATATAAAGACATTTTAGAGAGTAATTTCTAATTTGTTTTGGGTCCTTAGCATTAAACAAGATTGCTTATGCCTCAACTAAATGTATGCAATGATATTCGAAAAATTCTATAAGAATATTTAAAAAAATAATAGAAGCGTTCTCTTGCTTTAATGGCAAAATTATTGAATGGAACCAGGAAGACCTATGTTCAAATTTCGCAATCTAAAAAAAGAATATTTAGAAAAAATAAAATTATAACTTACCCCTCATATCCTCACAAAAACGTCATATACATTATTATTGAACTCTATGATTTCATGATTTTTATATTTACATCTCTTATGATGTTACAAATTTTATATTTGCATCTCTCTATGATGTTATGATTTTGTTTTGGCATTCTTTATGATATCATGATGACTTATATGATACTTTTGTGGAGAAATGAGATGACATCGTAGATGCTCTCTGAGAAAAATAACTGAGACATGATGAGAACGGTTTATTGGAGTGAACGGTTTAATAGAGTGAACGCAGTAGATTTATATTCACATGCTGACTTGCTGGTCAAAGCAACGTATGAAGATTGGATTGATAGAACAGAGAAATTAGATGCGTATTAATTGTGTAAGTATATAATTAGCACGTTAAATCAAGAGGTGAAATTTGGTTTAAATTTGACAGAAATTAGTCATTTAAAACTTTGACGTCATCAAAGCAGTCTTATTAGAGTACACACTTGCCATATTGTGTGGTACATTCATTTGAATTATAAGCACGATTTAGACCCCACAATTAGTCAACTTTATAGTGGTACTTGTACCTGTACTCTAACACACAAACACAAGTAAAGCATGTTCGCAATATAGTTTTAGAGGTCTCAACAAATATGGTAATTTATGTCGAAAAAAAATGATCAGATGTGGTAATAATTTGATGCAAGTTTGCGACAATTCCATTATGAGAGCATTGGTATTATCTTGCCAATTAACCGAAGTATTAATTTTCATTCTAGAATGTTCATTGGGTTGAAATGTTACATCGGGGCAGAATAACATCCACTTAGATGATGATGCTAGTTCTGATGTAGATAGAAACACTATGCTAGTTCTGATAATGCTGTCAAAAAAAGTGTAGGATTAGTAACATTCCAGTTGGATGGACTGATTAGTTCCATCCTGTTTATATGAGATAGCAATAAGATATGTGAAACTGTTAAAATTAATTAAACTTTCACTCAATATACAGATTAGTGAGAATGAGATGTGCTGCCCACGGGCTATTGTCAAAAAAAAGAAAAAAAAAAGAGAGAATAAGATGTGCAAGACTGTTAAAAATTACTAGATTAGTGAGACGACTATACGTGCCTGATGAGTTATTTCCATTTCACAAAACTGTATATAAAAATAGAATACGACATTTGTACAAAATGAATGGAGAAAATGATTTTTCGAATATAAAAATAGAATAAGGCTTTTGAAATTGAAGGGGATATGTAGCTACTTTTCGCCATTTCAGAAAAATTTAATAACTCAAATGTCCTAAATTACCAGACCAAAATACTGCGTAGTGTTCATTCTTGAAAAGTTTATGTTCTAAATTTTATTCACCATTTTGGCTGCTCTCTGTGATACATATCATGGTTTTACGAAACATAGAATTATGTGTGGTTGCAATTCATATCTCTTATAAACATACATAGAAATAGGATTGTCTCCTTTGGGGAGAGATGATTCATTTTCATGTATTAAATGGAAGCATGAAGGATTCTTAGGGCCCCATTTTTGTTCCTCTCTCTTGTAATGGAATTCATGACCAATGGTAATTCACATAATTGAAAATTGACTTGAAGATTCTTGTTTGTATTCTTGTTCTCATATCAAGTCAATTCTCACATCATTCAAGAATCCAAGGGAAATGAAAATTATTGAAGGTTAGTCTGTAGACCCTTCTACTTTTCGTTATGAACGCAAAATATGATTGATGGCTATTATGCATCTATCTACTGTCTTCTAATAGACTTGACACTGGTGTGGTCGACATTTTCTGACTTTTTTTTTGGATAAATGACCATTATTTTTTATATTTGGATTATTTCAATAAAATGTCTGTTGAGAAAACCAGCTTGCTACAATAAAAGGTTATTATAGATATTTCGTTGTAGATTATGGATAACTTTCAAAATTAACTATTTTCAGTCAAAATCCGCTATTGTGTGGTTGTATTGTTCTTTTACTCTGCATTATATTTAAAAAGTATTCCAAATATTTTTTTTCATTTTTTTTGTACATATTTATAATTTTTTTAATATAATTTGGAATATTGAGAATAATAATCATAACCCTTAAAAAAAGAAAAATAAAATTATACTATAATGAGAGGGATAAAATGATCATTTTTTAAAATATAACTAAATGAGAGGGAGTTTTTGATAATATTGAAAAAGTTAGGGTGTTTTGAAGAACGTAAATAGGAAGTTTTTGAAGGAATCTAAAAAGATATGATGTTTTTTATAATATTAAGAAAAGTTAGGGGGTTTTTGAAAATTTTTCTATTTTAAATTTTCATTTATGTAGACGATAGTGTTGCTTCTTAAAAGTCTTTCTTTAGCAAATTAAGAATTTAGACTATTAGATTTGCATTCAATGACCGTAATAAAAGTGAGGATAATGATGTGCCAGCTTGAGAGAGCTTCAAAATGCTATAAATTAACTAAAATGAATAGCTACAAAATATCTGAAACATATAAAATGAAACTTGAATTAACGATTGAGATACAAATATTTTTTATCATTCTTCGACTTAAATTATTTTGGTGATGTGCCTCTCAAGAATGCTTAAAAGGAGATGAAAAATAATGTGATGATGAGATTAATGTTTGACATGAGAACTAATATATCATGTAAAGTTTAATGGCTAATTTAGATTACTGGTCTCATAAGCTTAAAGCATTATAGGTCAATTTCCCTTGCATTATACAAATAAATCAGCATCTATGAAATAATTCACTTTCTCCCGTGATATTTTTGTTCTTATGATTTATGTATTTATAAAAAGCATATGTCGCTGAATACATTAGTAAAATAGTTAGTAGATTATTTAATAGTTTTAATTAAAATATATTTAAAAGGCCTAGTTAAAAAATATTTTATAAGCTTCATTCCACTCTACTATATCATATTGTGCAGTATAATGTTGTTAAAATGCAGTTTATAAGATGATTATGAGTAATTACGGGGTCCAATCATTTGCCATCAAAGTTGGCAACTCGTGAGCTATTTTCTCGGTTCTTTTTCAGTCTGCTTCCAGCTGCATGTCTCTCATGCTTCTGCTTGCTTGCCAGCAATGATATTCAAATGGCTGACACGAAACAACTTCACTCATCAGGGTCTTGTTTGTTTGTTGGGCCCAAACATTGTTTTAGACCCTGTCAAGTCATGGACTTGGCCCACGTCTTACCAGATGCATCATTCAGGTCTGCTCCTAACTGTTGCAAATAGGTTTGTTGATTCCATCGGCTTGGTATGAACTAAATTAATTTTTTTTTTATTTTTTAGAAAGAACTCATATATCTCTATCTATATTTAAAGAAACTGGACTTTACTAAATATTAAAACCACAACATTTGATTTAATGGGATGGTGCATCATCACTCTACTAGAGGTGGCTTATGAACTAAATTAAATTAAGCAAACCGAATCGTGAACTGTACCAAATTCGTCCAAATTGAACCAACTGAATTAGTTTTATGAAATCAATAACAAATTAAATGGAATAAACCAAATTATTGTTTAGTTTATTCGGTTAAATGATAATCTAATAAGAAAAAAAATCATAAAATTAGAAGAGAGGTCAACTAAAATGAATATTTATATATCAAATTTGTTCGGTTTATTTCAGTCAGTTCAGTTTATACAGTTGTGAAATTTAAAATCAACATAAACCGAAAATCTTTGAACTGGAATTGACCGATTTAAATAAATTCGTGTAATTTGAAAATTAAGGAAGAAATAGAAAAATAATGTAGAAAGAACCATTCTCCATTATTTTAATTTGAAATATATTTTCCAACCTAATTCAGCTAGAAAAAAAATTCCTTCAAAAAATTAAGAAAAATAGAGAGGGGATGGCGTAGTGTAAAATACACCGAAAATTTAGAGGATGTATAATATATATAACTTCTGATTCTATACAAAATACAGTAGAATAACCATATATAATTAATACTATTTCAAAATCTACGGGGACGGCTGCCTCTTAGTCCCCACTAAGATTCGTCACTGTGCTAGACCAATTTCAGTAAATTATTTATCATTTGTGATTAAATTCAAATATCAATAAAAATTGAAGCAGAAGAGTTTACATTATATGGAAACATGAATGATCTTTCTCATTTTTTTTGAGAAATATTGTATATCTCGAGCTAAAACTTTCATAAATAAATCAGCTTGAATTTTTCTTTTGAGGTATAAGTGGGAGCTGTATGGTTCAATTTAAACTTTTCCCTCACTTAAGTACATAATGGTGGACTGTGTATAGAATAAGTGGAAAAAAATATGTAAGAGATGTTTATGTAAGAAGATGTATATATATTTATATTTATATTAGCCTTCCATACTAGATCATAAATTATTCTATCTTTTGATTAATAACAAATTAAAAAAAATTTCATGTAGCTTGAAATTTCTCTTAAAACCAATATAATTTTTAACTATGAGTGTATGTAAAAAACTAAAATGATCACTGTATAATATAATAGGGTAGTAATTGATACGGGATTTCGAAGATAGAGATCACCTACTCATTCATTGCTCTTTCGCCTATATTGGTCACAAACGCTTGCCCGTTTGGGTATAGTGCCAAATCCTAATCTTCCACTTAACGAGATCTGGCTAACTCTTAAAGCCTTACTTTCTAAAGAACGAGCAAATAATTGGGATGTCTTATGGATTGCCGGAATTTGGTGTATTTGACTTGAGCACAACCGATGGATTTTCACGAATGTAGAGAGACGGAGGACTCTTCTACTTGGACAACCAAAGAAGTGGCTAGCTGGTTAGGAAACTACTAGCATGATATCTTTTTTTATCTTATTTTTTTTTGCCTTTTCATTTATTTGGTTAAAAATCAACTTGTAATGTAACATCTCCTTTGCATGATTTTACAATAAAAAAAAATGATACTTATTTCCGTACTAAAGTAAAATTACTGAAAATATTAATAGGGTAGGAACTGTCTTACTGATACATCGTACGAAGTAAAATCACTGAAAATTTTTACCACGGTCCAAAACTTGTATCTCTTATCACCACATAATATATTTTTCTTAATGCAGGAGAGTAATTCAAGGAATAGTGCGATAAGAAATATTAATCTGCTATAAGTTTCCAAATTCCAAGTTTGTAGAAATTGCACCGATATATGCCTGTTTGATTTGAGAGAAAAATAGGGAAAATAATTTATTTTCTTGGAATAATGTTTCTTTCCTTTGTTTGATGGTTCATATATATTTCCATGATATAGCAAGACTTGTACCACTACTACTCTTTGAAGTTTGAACTTGTTTTCTCTCCAAAGTGGAGAGAAAACAAAGTGAAAGAATAGCAAGACAAGTTTCTTTTATTTATTGTTGTATTGTTGGATCTTTTGTTACTTTTTATAATATTGTTGTAATTTTTGTTAGAGAATTTTCAAAATAAATAAATTTTATTTTAAATTATTTTTATTTTGAAACAAATAAATTTTTGTTTTAAAAATTATCAAAGAGTAGTTCGGCATTATCTAAATAAATATATAATCTATTATGTGGATATGAATGGAGAAATCATATAATGTGAACTTGTACATGAGAAGATAAGAAATTCAATTATCATAAGTTATATAACATGCTATCGTCTAATTTAACATGTGTCATCTCATTATTTCTTTTATACAAAAGAAATAATAATGTTAAAAATATTTGTCATGACATGTTATATGTGTCATGTCATGTAAGAATATGTGTCATCTCATTATTATTTTATATAAAAGAAATAATAACGTTGATAATGTGTCATGTTATGGAATATTTGTCATTCCATGCAAGAGACACATACCGATATATGTGTCATCTTTTTTAACACTTATCATCTCTTTTGTTACAAGTGTCATGGCATAATATAAATGTTATCTCATGCAAGTGACATAAAAATCATAATGTATCAATTTTTAAACTTATGACAATGCATGTTGAAACATGTGTCATGGTATCTTATGGTGATTTACCTATAAATATGAGATGATTCATAATATGAAGAGACATAAGTGCAAGAGTGAAAGAAAGTAAGTAAGAAATAAACAGAGAAGAAAATAGATACTAGCCTAATTCACTATGAGATAATTTTCGTACAGATCCACTTGATATAAATTACTGCAGAATTTGTATATCAAGTACCGCAATAGTCCTGAAAAATTCTAGTAGGTGTTTGGTCTGACTTCGTTTGTGCATACTCGGTCAGAATAGAACTACTGTATCCTGGAAGGCTATTCGTTGACGCACACCAATAATTATATCTGATGGGGACGAATAAGTCTTTAAGAACAATGACATTGTAATACGAATAGAAGTCATCTCATTAAACTCCATTATTTTCTTTAAATTCCCACATCCCACCGACAATTTTCGTACTCAATTGTATGAATTTGTTATTTTTTAGAGCTACTAGAATCTTCTCATTTATGCTGTTAAGTGGTAATTTGGATTTATTGAATGATGATTATTGATTAGGGGATTTTAATATATGGTATTTTAAATATATTGAACCACCTTCTGAAACCGAAAAATTCAAAAAAAAAAAAAAAAAAAATCAAGAATCTTAATTACCACTTCCAGACCAAGCTAGATTTTCTCTTATTTTAGATAATGTGGTCATTACCTCTTTTGTAATTTTTTTTTTCATTTTTGTAACTAGTGCATAAAAAAATATACTTCTAAATTTATTAATATGTCCTGTTTTCTTAAATAAATTTTTGTATGAATTTTCTAATAAAAAATTAGACCAACATGATGATTTACTTGTAAAAAAAACTCGAGTTTTTATGATATCAAACAAAAGAAACAACTTTCCTGCATCTGCAATTCTAGATGATCAAACGAACCTAAAAGAATTCAAATTCTTAAGTAAATACAGTCAAATAACCATATTGCATAGAACGCACTTTTCTTTCTCAAACTTTCTCTCAAATCAGAGGCCCTTAGTGGAAAGTGGTGGAAACAGTAAAATCAAGTCAACGGCGCCTATGAAAATAGTGTGACACACTCTTGGAATAAAATAGTGTGACATATATACTTTTCCATCTAGAAAACATGCATGTACTACTACAGTATTGACTTTCTATATATAAAAGTAAAATAAACTTTTGCATGAATTATTTCCAAAAACAACATACAATTTAAAAAAAAATACTAGACGTCATATTTTTTTTCTCGCGAGCACGATCCCATAGTTCACAAAGAAATGTGCAAACCAGAAAAACAAATATTGTTCAGAAAAAGAAGCTCGTATTAGTGGATTATACATAATTTTAAAACGTTGTGGACAGTATATTATGTATATATATCAGGTTCTAGAAAGTAAAAGAAAACTGTACTACACAAAAGCTCGACTAAGGAAGTTAACATCAATTCCATGGGACCATAAATTGGAATGGAATCCTTCTCTTTTCCTCTTTTAAATCCTAAAAGTTTCGTCTCTGCTGTGGCAGAAGAAAAGAAAGAGAAAATAAGCTGCTTTACCATGCTTCAAGAAAAGCATGGCCACGCATATAACACGCCTCACATTGCTTTCTTCTTTCTTTCTACAGTGATCTATCTTTCATATGTGCTTTGTGTAAAGAATTTTGCTTCATGTTAGGAGAAATATGAGAGAAAACATACCCCGAAATGTTAGCTTAAAATTAAAAATATTCATGATTTCAATATTCAACTAGGCGAAAACCGCAGGACATTCTGAGCTAGCCGCTTTTCCCTACTCTTGTGGCCTGCTTGCTAGCTCAACGGATAGACACCGCTAAACACATTTAGCATAGTTTGATATTTATCTTGAGTCTAAAAAAGTTAATATTAGAAGTGTTATATATTGGGTCGTTCTCAAATAAAAACAGAACAAAATGCTAGTGGAGTGAAAAAAAAATTGGTAGTTTAAAGCAAATGGTTTTTTTTGAATCAATATTTTAAAGCAAATGGTATGATAGCACCAATACACCATTCCGAAAGATTAAAAAACAGAAAAAAATTTAAAAGATATGAAAGGGCATGCTTAAGTTGAGATATTTTAAAATACATGGATATTGTAAAGAAAAAGTATACGGGGCCACTAAAAATTTCCTCTAATCTATCGTTTATCACTTTCATATGGATCTCATTTATCATCTTTTTCATTAGAAATATAAGAGGTGATTAATGGGGCCCACACGGGGCATTGGGAGGGATTTTAAGAGGGCCCCGTATATGGACTCTATTGCAAATACATGGATTCCATGATCAATGTGGGTTGTTTGTTTTAGGCGGATTTACAATCAAGGATTTGAATATTTATTACAATTGTTGAGTTAGTTAAATAGAATCACATACTAATTTTATAATATCATAAAATAAAAAGATGTATATAATAGTTATGTATATAATAATAATATTAAATAATCTTACAGAAATATAATTTTATCAAATGAAGCGAGTGTGATACTGCAGCTTTTAAGTCCCTATTTTAGCAGTCTTTTACTTTTGCCAAGAATTTTCAGCCGAAAAATCATGGCAAAGATATCTCAAGGTGAGAGCTCTCTGGTCCGATCAACAAAATCCAGGGTCATCTTTAAACCATTCGGCTTCGTATAAAGCTTAAGCCTTGTATTATAGATGGGCCGAGAAATGATAGACTAACTTGATTGGAGGCCCAAAATGGGTTATTTTCTGTCAAGAGTGTCTATCTTTCCTTGTTCGTTTCCGACTTCCGAGCTCCCTCTTGAAATCCCCTTTTGCGCTGATTTACTGAAGAAACTGTGGATATCGTGAAACCCAACCTCGAATCAAGGTCTTCTTCTGGCGGCATGTAGCTCGCCAATGAGTGTCTCTAGAGGTGTTCATAGAAACGCAGAATGGCGCATATTGGCCGTGTGATGCAACTGGATAACTCATGTGCAGAGCTCAAGGGAGTATTCTATACAGACAATATCGAGATAACTAACTTACTATCCTCGAATTGTTCTCATAATGATGTTGTTCCGTCAAATTCGATGACGACTGTATCTTATGGAAAAAAACGAATTAAGGATCCGACATTTTGATACTTACCATGTACGGAAAATGACTTAGCCACATATATATATATATATATATATATATATATATATATATATATACACACACACACACAGGGGAATGCTATCTTGCATGTACATGTAAATATTCATTTTATATGTAAGTTTTAGACCGTCAGATTCACTTCAAGATCAGATCCGATCCGTTCTTTTCATAGATCTGATACGTTTCTTCATGTAACTCATGTCTCAGTTTCCATTCTTCTCCGTCCGCACAGAAAGGTTCTCTCTGTTTCCTCTCTTCTCCATCCGCATGGCAAGATTGAAGCTTTCCCAATTCGTGCGTCCTTCCCTCTCTCTACCGACTTTGTCTCCTTTCCTTTCTATTGCTATAGAAAAGGAAATTGTTCCCCCCTCTGATTCTCCTTCTCAATCTCGGTGGTTCTCTGATTGAATCTCTCAATCCTGTTGGAGGGACCTTCTGATTGTTGCTTTCAATCCAATTCTTTTGCTACAACCCCTCAAGTAAGCACTTCTCAAAATTGAGTTCCGCTCTCGAAGAGCGTTTGTTGATTCATTTTTTCTTGATTTTCCGTAATCTCCATTGCAGACTTAATTATAATAAGTCTAAATCATGCTTTGATACCTTCTTACAAGAGTCCAAATTAGAACAACAAACGATTAATAATAACTGGATTTAGTACTATTAAGAAAACTAAATCATGATCAGATAAATAAAGTGTTAATTGTCATAAAAACATATTAAAATCATCAAAAGAAATAACTTTCCTCAACATACAAATGCACAGAAAAATGCATGCACTGGATATACAAGTCTCCAAATTATATCATTAGTATTATCTTCTTGATTTTTTTAACTTTTCGTCTTATGATATTCTCTAATTTTTTTCCCTAATTTGAATTTCAGTTCCTTTCTGGCAAGAGGTGTTCTATCGTATGTGTTTTTTTAATATAACTCCAGATTTGTTTAAAGTAGAGGGTGATATTAAAAGACTGGATTTATATGTATTTCATTTGACAAGAATTTATATTTATTTCTGAAAATTGAGCCATGATATCTCTGTACATGATCGTTGGTGTTTCAGTTCTTCAAGGGAAAGAGGAAGCCTATCAGATCAAGCCTGGAAACAAGCAAAGAATATGAGACTTGTAGTTCATGTCGAAACAAAACGGGTCACAACACTCACACCAAGTCGAGTCAAATGAATTAAGTTATTTTAAGTTTTTACGAACTTGAATGCTTTTTGTAGTTCTTTTACAGTTTTGTTAACTTGTATGTACTTAATTGTAAGTTTATGAAGATGCTATTTTGTGAAGTTATGAATAAATATTTGAGTTTTCATAAATCTCTAATTTACTCTGTCAATTATTTGATGAATATTTCTTAAATTTTGTTATTTTTTGTTGAGTTTTATAAGTTGGTACCAATATAAAAAATTTCCAACAGACTAATCTTGGTACCGGCTTTATAGATTCAACAGGTAACGTGCACGCTCACTTCAGTTAAGTTCGAATCATTCAAATGTTCATTTGAATTTGAATACCCACTCATCCAGTAAATATTCATTGTAATTTCAATTTCTAATATACATGAAATACAAATTTACAATACGCTAATCTCGATACCAATTGACAATTCCCAAACATTTACGAAACTATAATTCTACACCAAAACCTTAATGTACAAACCCTATCAAAAAGATAGTAAACATCAAACAAACCCTAATAAACAAATCCAATACAAGTTCACAAAATAAAATTGAAGTTCTGAGAGTCGTCTGACTTCGATCCGATTCAGTCGATTCGAGTCGGAGTCGGCCACGTCCAATCCGATTTTGACTGACTCAGCTACTTATGTAAAATCCGTTATTTCTCACAAACTAATCCGATTTGGCCTATTCCTATCCGGTTCGACAGATTGCCGATTTCTATTATCCATGGACCGACTCCTGCAACACTTGGAGCATTGGCTGTGTTGTGACTTGTACGAGTCCAATATAATACTAGTAGTTATCAAGAGAGAGCAATAAGTCAGTGTCGATATTTATTACATCAACTCGTCAAAGAATAAAATGTATATATTAACAAAGACAAAAAATATACACTAATATCTGATGTTTAGTTATAAGAGGGTCTCAAAGAATAAAACACAAATAGGGAAGGCTGCTAAGAATTCTATTTAATTGGTTGTTATATTTGTACTTTGTTCAATTTATTTTCTAATTTGGGGAATAACTAACAATAATTACAAGAGATAAGTGGAATCCAGATTCTAATTAAAGGAAAATTCAGTCCAAATCAAAGAAAGATTAGAGAAATAAGTGACAACACTTAGTAAGGCATTCCTAACATGACTGCAAAGAGAAATTACACTTCAATTACTTACTTATACGAATTCGTGTCACGATCTGAGCCTCACGAGAGTGAATTGCAATAGAGGTCTCGATGATGGTCTTGCATGTGCGACAGGGAGAGGCGTCCAGTCTATGTCTTCTGTGTGTGCAAGAGAGAGGCAAGAACGATTTCGGTCTTCCTTGCATGCGACGGAGAGTTTGCCTGAGTACCTGTGCGCGACATGGGAGAGAGAGAGAGAGAGAGAGAAGAGAGGGAGAATGCGGAGTGTGGCAGTGTGCCATGTTTAGTAGATTAAGGGGCTGTTTGTTTGGATGCCTGTTTTTTAAACTACCTTCAGTATCTTGAAATATGGATTTAGAACTTCTGCAATGGTAATTTTATTTCCTTTGTTTGGACTTCAGAATCAAAATTCCCGCATTTTCAGTTCTAATGTTTGGATTGACGTAAATGAGACATGAAATTTTATTAATTTTATTATGTTATTATATCGTAAGCACAATTAAATTTTTATTAATATCACAACACATAATTAAGTTCTGTCAAAAAAATCACATAATTAAGACACTGCTAAATTGAATAAAAATGTCTAAATGGAATAAAAGTGTACAGAAAATGAAGCGTCAGTATTACAACAAGAGAGAAGTCCGTCCTAATCATCGACCAACTCAATTGAAGATAATAATATTAAAAAAACTAAAGATCATTTTGCCTTGAGAAAGAAAGGACTAAATCAGGATTGAGGTGGGATTTGGGCTAGGGGATCTGTTTTGAAGTGCTTTAGAAGAAGAAGAAGAGGTCCAGTTAAAATCAGGCCAAAAGAAGCAAATAATCTCACCAATTTCAAAAGAACAAAGAGATATCGGGACAAATCAGAGCAATTGAGGTGGGGGTGAAAGTAGGAGAAAAGCAAGCAGCAGCAAAAATTCTGAACAATTGCAAAACAAAGTCTGACCGATTCAAGAGTGAGAGAAATAGAAGAAGAAACACACAGCTTGGAATTGTTAGAACTTCAATGGTGAGAGAAATAGAAGAAGAAGAAGAAGCAGCAGCACGTAGATTGGGAGATGATATCTTCAATCAGAGGTGTTAATTTCTCCCGCCAAAGAAGTTAGACTTACGTAACTCGGAAGCTTGCAGAAACGAGGGAAGGCGGAGTTACCGCACGAAAACGCCTCGGGGAAGCCAGACTGCGGAAGTTCAGATAAATACAGCGATCCAAACACAAGAATAGGACCAACTACTCCATTTCATTTTACTAACTGTCATATCTACATCGTGCCAAACAGCCCTAAGAGGAAGAATAACGATTAGGGGTGTAAACGGTTCGGATAATGCTCTTACCATATCCGTATCCATATTTTTTTTCGGATTCGAATACGGATACGGATAGACCCGGATACGGATACGGTTCGGATCTTAAACGGATATGGATACGGTTCGGATATCTCGGATACGAATACGAATACGGACTCATTTCGGATTGTTAAAACGGATATTTTAATAAGTAGCTTAGAAAATTGCTATATAAATATAACTATTAAAAGAAAGAAAAAAATTAACCAAGTAATTGCACTAGATATATCATTGTTCATTTGTTCTATATAGTCAAACTACAAAGAAATACCATTAATTTTAATATAATAACCGTACTAAAACAAAAATATCACTAATTTAATTGTAGCCGTACTACAAACAAAATTATAACTAGTCCAAATATTTTAGCCAAAACAAACAAAATGTCTTTATTCCAATAGTCATACTATAAAAACTACTCCAAAAAATTATCCATCCTACTGTTCACAGACGTATTCATCATCTTCCTTCAATGTTTGAAGAACATTACCTTTTCTATTCCCTTTAATCCAATCTTGTATGCAAATCAACGCTTCGATAATCTCCGAGTCCAATCTACTTCTATAAGGGTCAACTATTCGGCCACCCGTGCTAAAAGCTAACTCAGATGCAACTGTAGAAACCGGTATAGCTAACACATCACGTGTAATTCTTGATAAAATAGGATATTCTTTTCCTTCTGTTTTCCACCAGGAAAGTATATCAAAATTTTCCGATAAAGAAGTCGGGCGTCTCTCCATGTAGTTGTCCAAGTCAGACTTCAAAGAAGTCAGTTGACTTCTCTCCCTCATAAATTGAACCAAATTATTCTCCATATAATCATCATCATCGTCATCACCATAACCCGAATTACCAATGGGAATGCGAATACTACCTGGTTGATCCACATGATCTACACTATTTCGAAACTTTGATGTATATTCCGAATGTAAATTCTTTATTACTTTATACAATTCCTCCGATTCTTTCCTACCACCATTATCATCATAAAGTTGGGGGTAATAATATTCAACCAACACCATCTTGTATCGAGGATCCAAAAAAGAAGCAATAGCCAATACTGTATTTGATTGATTCCAATACTTATCAAATTTTTCTTTCATTGAGGTGGCCATTTGAATAATGGTTGGATTTTCATTCTTACACCATGTTTCAATTCGTAATTTAAATTCACAAAAAGTTTTAAAAAATAAGTTGGAAGTTGAATATGATGTACCCGAAAGAAGCTCGGTGGCCGTAAAAAAATTTCGTAAATATTTACATAAGGCATTTGCCTCATCCCATTCTTGATTGGTAGGAAAATTTGAGTATCTCGAAGGATTGCTAAAATGCATTCTTTTAAATGCATCTCGGAAGTATAATGCATCTCTCAGCATCATATAAGTGGAGTTCCACCGAGTACAAACATCCGTTGAAAGACCCTTCTTTAAGTCTAGACCTTGCTCACTGGCTCTCTTTTGAAATTCCTCAAACAACAAAGGAGAATTCTTTACTTTTAACACAATTTCGCGTATACCATCAACCGCGCTCTTTATCCTTTTTACCCCATCTTGCACAACTAAATTAATAATATGTGTTGCACACCGTACATGAAACAACCCTCCATTACAAACAAGTGTTTCACTTTCATTGAGTCGCTCAATCATTTTCTTAACACATACACCATTTGCGCTATCATTATCCAATGTAAATGCAAATAAATTTCTATCAATATTCCAATCGCATAAATTCTTCAACACCGCCTCACTTAAATTATCCCCCGTATGCCTTCCTTCCAAATGCATGAAATTCAATATCCTTTTTTGAATTACCCAATTCTCATTAATAAAGTGGACCGTTACACACAAGTAACTCTTATTTTGCCTTGAGGTCCAAAGATCCATAGTGCCCTAAAACGACAAGAAAGAGAACCCAAATAACTATACAACTTCTTCGTTTCCTCTAAAAACATCTCAAGAATCTCTTTTCTATAAGTATTTCGTGATTGAATTGGAAATGAAGGTCGGAGAGATTTAACAAAATCCACAAAATACTCATGCTCAACAATACAAAAAGGATATTCATGCATTATTATTGCTAATGCTAATTTTCTTTTGCTCGTATTTTCGTCATAATCGACTGCCACCAAATCCCCCTTCTTCATATTAAGTTGCTTTTGCCCACTTTTCTTTTCATGCTTCAACTTGTAATGATTACTTAGATGACTAGTTCCAGTTAAACACTCTTTTACAATTTTGAAATTTACACTTCGCTTTTATAATTGTCACCTCTTTTCCATCTACTAATTCCTTAATTTCTTCTCTCTCAAAATGATCCCAAAGACTTGAAGTCAGCTTCTTTTGTCGTTTTGCAACAGGTTGTGAGCCAGACTGATCATCTTCGTTAGGTTAACTGGAAGGACCACCTTCATTAGGTTGACCGGAAGAAACACCTTCAGTCAATTTGTTTTGATTGTTTGATGCCATGAAATAATACAAAATCTGTTTAAAAAATTCACAACTTAATTAATATAATGATTATTCATGACAAAATATATATGTACTTGTTAATCAGAAGTTAAAATGAATTAAAAAACTATATCTTAGTGCATGTTTTGGCAATATTTATATATATACACATACTTGTTTTATCTATTTGAAACTACTAAATACTGAAAAAATTCACGACTTCACTAATATAAGAATAATCTCGGCAAACTATATGTGTACTTTTTAATCAGAAGCTAATATAAACTAAAAAACTATATCTTAGTGCATTTTTTGGCAACACACTTCTTTTATTTATTTTCAGTAATCAAAAGCTGATATATCTATTAAAAAAGAAGAAACTACTAAATACTTGTTTCATAGATATTTAAAATTTTTATAGCGTCTCCAGTTGTCTATTACCAAACAATCATATTCGTCCCCAGTTGTCATTAACTAAATTGCGTAATATAATTAAAAAAGCATGATTATTAAATATCTAACCTCACTTGATTTGTAGACAAAATAATGATTCCTTGATCTTGAGAGAGAGAACAAATCGTTAAATGCTTAGTAATTTGGAGGCTAGGGTTTCGTTAGACATTGAGGAAAATAAAATATATTTCTAATTGAATGGCTGGCTTGAAAAAGAAGGAAATCTGGAAATTGTTTTCAAATAAGAGGAAAGATTAGAGAGGTATATGGAATTTATGGCTGTGAAATAAAAGGAAATTAATATTTAATGGATATAAATAACTAAATTGGGTCTCATAAAAATGGATATCCGAATAGAAATATTATCAGGATACGGATAATATCCGTATCCGTATACTTATCCGCATCATAAAATAGATACTATATCCATATCCATATCCGTATAAATTATCCTTATCCGTATCCGTATCCGTCGGATACGGATATTTTTATTCGGATATGGATATTTTTCGGATACGGTACGGTTCGGATACGGATATTATCTGACCCGTTTACACCCCTAATAACGATTGGATTGGAGTAAGGAAACAGGGAGAGAGTAAGGATGGCTTCTGTTAACATTTAACAGGGCCGTTTGTTAATAAGCTGCACGGATCTAAAGTTGATCTGATAGGGGATCTAACGGTCTAAAACTTACATGTAAAAAGTGTCTATTACATATACATGCAAGATAGCATTCCTCTCTCTCTCTTTCTCTCTCTCTCTCTCTCTCTCTCTCTCTCTCTCTATATATATATATATATATATATATATATATATATATAATATTATTAAAATTTGATGTACGAGGTACTAAAAATTTATTATTATAGAAATATCTTGATGCAAAATATTTGTTTGTTATCGTTAGTTAAATAATTAGATGTCTTAATCTTATTTTATTAATTTTATATATATTATCATATGTTTTATATGTTTTTTATGATAGAAGTCTCCGATGTTTTATTATTGTTTTCAATTTTCTACTTAGCTATATGCACTTGGTCTATTTGGGAATTTTTTCATTCTTTTGCTTTTTTTCAAATTGAATCATTTGTATTGTTATTTGACTCAGTTCCTCTTTAGAGTTTTGGGAAAACAAATGAATCTTCAAAAGCATAAAATCAACATTAATTAAACCTATATCGAGCCCCTCTATTTTCCGGACCTTAGGACCAGGCCTCGTGGCTTGCACCTGGGGTCGAGACTGTCGAAGTCCAATTCGTTAGTAGGTGGAATTTAATGTTTGATAAACATATTCATTTCAGTTGTCGAAGGCTCCGTTCAGAACTGAGCTCCTCCGTTCCGTCAACTTTTCCCATGTCGTCCTTCATTTAGCTGATTTTTTTACTCTTGTCCGTTCGAGCGGAGCTCTGCTCCGTTCGAACGGACGCTTAGATTTTTTTTTATCCGTTATACATTGATTCTACAATCAATGTTTTCCTTTTCTGGCCATCCGTTCGAACGGAGGACTGGTCCGTTCGAACGGACTGCGCAGTGTTTCCTTTTTAAAAAAAGGTCGTCTTTCCTTCTTTATAAGAGCCGCCCCAATTTGTTTTCTACAAGTTTTTGAAGCAAAAATTCTCAGAATCATTTCTCTTGTGATAACTAAATTATTCTATATTCAAAGTGAGGTTAGGGTGAATTAGTGAACGAGTTTGTATTTGTTGGTTGTGATTGAAAGAGATCTATTGTGAGTTCTTGTTTCACCGTTTCGTCAAGAGTTTGTTGTAAGGCGAACGGTGGATCGTGATTATGTAAAAGAAAACGCTATTTGGATTAGTGATTATCGGAGCCGAAAGGTAAGTCCTTGAGAGTAGGCGCTCATGAACGCGGTCAGGCCCGCTAGTGAGAACGGGTGGTTCAGGCTCAGGCGACCACCTCGCCGAACTTCGTCAACAAGTTCTTGTGTTCGGTATCGATTTATTTTCAGTTATTTACGTTTATTTACTATTTTTTTTAGTTTTAATTAATTAAATTAATATACAACCATCATCTAAAAGTCCAAAAATAATATAAAGTTTGAAACCCTAAAAATAATCTAAATTACACACTTCCGCACGTATTTGGACTATTCACCCCCTTTAGGCCTCAATCGAATAACATGGTGTTGGGATTCTACCGTTCATAACGCAGCGGAAAAACAAAACGAAACAAAATCGAATTCGAAACCCAAAAGAAGGATCCGTGAATTACAATTAAATCAAAGAAAAGTTTATAACGTTGACGCTTTTCTATGCCCGATTCCAAACCGGTTTCCAAACCGATCCTTTGAATGTTCCGCCTAACCGGTCTCACAAACCGATCTCTAAGCGATCTCCAAACGAACCGATTCTCCAAGCGATCTCCAAACGAACCGATTCTCCAAGCAAACTCCAAACGAACCGATTCTCCAAGCAAACCGATTCTCCAAACAAAACAACGGTTTCAACCCGAATCACAAAGACGCCGCACTTCGCTTCGTCCTCTACCGGTATCCACACGAACAACCCCTTTGAACGGATAAAGAACGATATATGCTAGTATTCGTTCTTCATTTTTCTCACAGAAATAACAAGAGAATAATTTTCGGATTTTTCTCTCTTTTTGTCTCACAAAAGTTGGACGAAAAATAATATGTCTTTTTTCACACCTCTATTTGGGGTGTCTCTTGTGCCTATATAGTCCATAATTTTCATATTCTATGTACATGGTAACTATGTAACCATATATACAACACATCTTATCATATAAGATGTAAGATTGGATGTGTCACTTGACTATGTAGCTCTTCATACAACTTATCACATAAGTTATGATCTTTTTAGTATACATCTCAATAGTTGTTCTTTGTGTGTGACCCTGTAGGTTTACTTAACGTTGGCAATAATCATAACGGATTATAAATCATGAGCGGCCTCTAGCAAGACATCATGATTACCCAAATTAAGCAAGTATAGATGATTCGATCAAACCTAATTTATGTTCATGCATTGTATCCCTTTGTTACACGATATCTATATCGTCCATAAGGCATGGTATGTGTCAACCTTACGTTGGTCGATAAATATTTCTTAATACCGAATTTGATTGAACATGAAATGACATTAATAACTCCTTATTAATTCACTCGAGCACGGCCGTGCGTTTTCTTCAATCAAATCATCAAGAGGCCTAAAGATATCTCTCTCAATTTATGAGAGGAACAAATCCTATCTTAATTAAACTCTTTCCTCCGCATAATTCATTATATACCTAATTATAATCTTTATGACCGCCCGGTCAAAGACAATGTTAGATTATATTAAAGTATAAAATTTCTCATGTAGGAAACTGAGATAATCTCAAGTCTAAGGATTACAGATACATTCTTTATTGAGAATAACTAATGACACGAACAATGTAGCATTCTCATGGTGGGTCAATCCAGTATATGGTCTCTAACATATACTTACGTTAATGATTTAATAACTCTTATTCATGATCAGTAAAACGTGACCATCAGTCAACTAACATACTGATGTATATTTATAGCTTATCATAAAGTATGTTTGTCTCACAAACAAATTATAAATGATCAGGGATGATTTAGAATATCATTCATAATACTTTATAGTTTCACTATCAAAGTCACATACTTTGATGATATAAAGCTGAATATCATATTCAAGGTTCATTTATGTAATAAGAATAAAATTACCAATACGCATTTATTATATAAAATATCTCCAAATAAACACAATATTTGTTTAACACAATCCATACATCTAGGTCTCAAATATATGTTGGCCTAGGGTATACTACTAACACATAGTGTACGTCTACTCTTTGTCGGATTAGTTTCTGGGATAATTTCATATATGCCACTACAAAAACTCGAAATATAATATTTGGCATTACAAAAACTTAATATATCTTATTTGCCATCAAATTTACTAAAAACTTAAAACTATCCATTTTATCTGTTAAAATTAACGGTCCAATTTTTTTATTACCATTATACCCCTAAATTAAGTTAATGAATTAGATTTCATATTAAACATTCATTTGATGATCTCTCTCTCTCTCTCTTCATGATTGAAATTCGTATATAAACAAAAAAAATCTTCACTTCAATTTGTTAGTCAAAATAATTTGACACGAGAGAAAAAATTATTCAAAAAAATAATCAATTCATTTCTCTCATATAAAATTCTTTTGACTTCAAATTAAAAGAAAGATTTTCTTTTTGTTTATATATGAATCTAAATCATGAAGAGAGAGAGATATATGTTTAATATGAAATCTAATTCATGAAATAAATTTAGGAGTATAATGGTTATAAGATTGGACCGTTAATTTTAACGGAGAATATGGATGGTGTTAAGTTTTGAGTAAATTTAGTTGAAAATATGATATATTAAGTTTTTGTAATGGCAAATATGATATTTTAGGTTTTTCTAATGGCATATATGATATTTTTAAGTTTTTACAATGGCAAATATGATATATTAAGTTTTTGTAATGGCAACAAATATGATATTTCGAGTTTTTGTAATGGCATATATGAAATTTTCCCTTGGTTTTTTATCACATGAAGTAGGCTCAAATGTCTACATCCAAATATATTGATCAAAATTTTTTTTTGTTTACATGGTTTTACAAGATGTAATTTCTTTGGAGGGAAAAAAAATTCTTCTGGAGATCTTTCTTCCAAAGCGTAATTTCTTTTATTATAATTGTAGCTAATAAGATAGGCGGTGAAGACTTTTCCTTGAAAACTCTCTTACATCTCTCTTTCCAAATGTGGAAACAGAAGCCAAATGCATATAAGCAGTTTATATCATTTTTCTTTGCTAATTTGACGGTGTGAAGGACATTATGGAGTTGGATGTTTATTGTTGCAGAGATTTGCAGTTGGATAGAGTTCCAAGTTTGGCATAAGAAAGCACAATGACAAAATAAGTAGTTTACCGATTCAGATTCTGAATGACATAGGTGGCATATGTTTTGGAGCACATCCATCCCCGTCAGGTTGTCTATTGTACTGATTTTATTTTTTCATACGAGCCACGTAAAGGTTCGTAGTCTGAGTGGTGCTTTGATCTTCGACAACTTATTTACATTTGATGTTGTGAAAATTCCTCGAGCTAGAAATCTGTAAGCAGTTTTAACTGAGAAGCTCCTCTTTCGTCCATTTCCATGTGATTTGATCATTTCCATTCGTAAGTGGCATGTGGTTGATATGTGATAAGAGATTTTGGAGCTCAATTTGTGCTGACTTAAATTAGGTCTGATTGGTATATGCTATAAACCTATACTCCTTTGGGTAAAATTTAGTATGGATCCAATTGATTTAAGGAGAAGGAGAAAATGTTAGGAAAGTTTGGTTGAAGGAATTGATTTGACCAGTTTGAGTCCCAGAAATAGAAATTCTTCCCAATTCTCGCGGTTATTATGGCAGAAATGGGGAAAGGTTCTAGAAGAGTTGTACAGAATTTCAATAGAGTTAATTACATAAATAATTTTAACTATAATTGTTAGAAAATACAACATTCTTCAATTAATGTTGTACATAACGATATTAGAGATTATTTAAGGTACACATGAATTTATATTTTATATTAAAAGAATTAAAGCTTGCACATTAGTTTTTTACGGGACATCATCAGTCATTCTTGTGTGAATATTCATGATAGTTTTATTTTGTTGGGAAATTGAATTAAATATATGCACAATTTCATGAATTGTTATTCATAGAGACGTGAAAGTAATTATGATATCAAACTTAATAGTAGAATATATAATATATTTTAGGAAAAAATTTAGACCTCCCATCTTATTTAGTTTTTATTGGCTCCAAATAGAATGAGAACCAAAACCGGAGCCGCCCCATTTACTTGAATATTTTTCTATTAGCTTCTAGTGGCTCAAATATATTTCTACCCAAAGTTTTAACTGACCCATATTGTTGACTCCCGAGCTCTCATATCTTTCAGTTGAAAGTTTCATACTTTTATTTTGGTTTCTATTAATTAGACCTTTATATTCACAACAGTATACTTTATATTTTAAACATTATACCTTTATATTACCAGCAATATACCTTACATTCTAAACATCGTACCTTTATATTCACAACAAATATATCTTTTATCTCACATCATAGTTTTTTTTCCTGTGATAAGATGCCAATTCAGACCTAGAAGATTGGACTAATCAAGAAATCTCTCCGTTAAAAAGATGCAATATATTTTTATATCACAACAATATACCTTAGATTTTAAACATTATACTTTATATTTCTAACAATATAACTTATATGAGAAATTCAATGAGAGCCATAGGAAGCTACAAAAAAATAATAATTTCATGGGAGCCATTTTGGGAGCTCCTAATGCTTTCATCAAATATGAAAGCTCCGGAGTCCATTTAATTGGGAGTCCCGATGATTTCTAAATGGCTCCCATTTCAAAACATGGCGCGGTTGGGAGCCAGGGAGCCCCAATTTGCGGGAGATTAATAGTTGGTCCCTATATTTTTTTGAGTTAGGATCAATGGCCAACGTGATTGTGTGGCCAACATTTTATAGACCGTTGGATTGACGCAATTTTCCTCCTCTTTAAACACCTAACGCCATCTTAAACCCTAAGCCCTTATCAAATATGAGTATATCCTTGAACTTAAAAGAATTTTGTAACTTTAAGCATTTTTAATTAAATTCAAGATTTTTTAAGAATTTATTTCAAGGGAGAGAAGATTAATTATTTTTTTTTTCAAATTATTAGAGTAAAAAACTAATGGTAGTTCTTTTTTTGCAATTTCCAATAATGCAAGAACTTTTTGGCAATTTTGAGATAATAATTTTTTTTTTCGAAAATATTGAAATAGGTTTTTTTGCAATTTCCAATAATGTAGGATCTTTTTTGTAATGTTTAGTTTATGTAAGTTTTTTGTGTACATTTCCTTTTAATGTAGGGACTTTTGTGTAAATTTCCAATAGCATACATGCAGGCCGCCCTGTATAAGACCTAGGTTGACCCAGATCAAGGGTCTCCATATATTATAATGTCCCTATATATTTATTTTCCTTATAAACTCTATAGATTTCTTTATGATACATGGATGCACCAAAAGTTTTCCTTTTGATGCACCATTATATATAGCAAGATTTTCAATATTGCAGGGACTTTTTTGCAATACTGGATAATACAGAGGCCTTGTTGTAAATTTCCCAAAAATATTTAAGCAAGGGCTTAATTGCGATTTCGAATAATGCAAGAGTTTCATAATTTGAGCATAACATAGGAGCTTTTCTGAAATAAGCAACGTTTTTTTTTTGCAATTTTTAATAATACAAGGGTTTGCAATTTTATCATAATATAGAGACTTGTGTTAATTTCCAATAGCATTGGTAGATGCACCAAAAGCTTGCCTAAGATGCATCATGGTAGATGCACCAAAAGCTTGCCTAAGATGCATCTCATAAAAGTTAACAGCTGACCATTAATTTTACTAGCATCTACCCCACTTCGCTTCGGCCCGAAGATAACTGAATCATTTTACTTCGTTCGCTTGAAGAGAGCTCTTGTTAAATATTGCATAGATGAAACATTGCCTTAGAACTTCCATATCTTCAATTTTAAAAAATAAAAAGATGGCCATCAATATTTTAATATTTCAAAACATATTTACTCTATTATATTTTTTGCCAAAAAGAATATATTTGTATGTTGACCCTCAAGAAGCTAAGCTTGCAACCCCCGCCTTATAGAAAACTTAAAAATGAGAGACTATTATTTTGAGTTCTTAGATATGATTAAAATTAGACAGGAGTTTAGAAATAACTTGAAAAACAACTTTTCGAGTTTTTACACAAAGTGAAAAAGATTTGGGTCCAGATGCATGAGTATTTTCCCAGTCAAATTTGTTGTCCAGAATTCACAACTATTTCTGTTTTTGGCATTGATCTCAGCAGATATGTAGAATCGGTCAAGTAGAGTCATACAAAATTTTCATATAGTTGAAGGTTTTGCATTTATTCGAGCATCAGAGGTAGGGTAGTGAATGACAGTAATTCTAGAGATTAGGATATTCCAGTTATTTGTACTCGTTTGATTGAATTTCCATATCCATTTCAGAACTCCCATCCCTCCAAGATCTTTTACTTGGCAAATTTCTTTCCAGTTTAGAACTACCCTGTCAGGTTATCATTATTTTCGTTCCAGAGGAATTTTCTTCTTATTTTAACTATTTTCTTAATTATCCAATCGGGCATTCTGAATACCAATATATAGTAAATCGGAATGGATGATAGAACCGCATTTATTATAATTAGCCCCCTCCAGTTGATAAGATGTTTTTCTTCCATCCTGATAATCTTTTAGATATCTTATCCAAGATTGGTATATAGTCTTGTTTACGTAAGCTTTTGTCGGACAGTGGCAGACCTAAATATTAATCGGGAAATCCGTATGTTTGCATCCAATCTCTCTTTCAAGTGTTTCAGGTATTATGTGATTGGCTACAGTTAGACCGAATTCGGATTTATTGTAATTTATATTGAGACCAGAAATCGTACCAAAAATGTTGAGAATGAGAAGATCTGTCTGGCCTCATGAAGAATATGGAGTCATCCGCATATAGTAAGGACGGATGAGTCGATTATACCACTGGAGTTATGAAGCTACTCTCATAGAGTTCATGATAAAGGGTGGCAAATATATCCATTGCCAGTATGAATAAATATGGTTAGAGTGGGTCATCTTGTTTAACTCCTCTCCTATAATGTATGGTGTTATCAGCCATTTCATTGACAGAGTATTTTAGCTGATCCTTTGAGAATAATGCTTTTTTATCCATGATATCCATTTTGTCTGGAAACCTCTTTTTTTATATCTACTTTGAATGTGAGAACTAGAGTTCTTAGGTTTTTGGCTAAATGTAATAGTTCTTGTACCTACAAGAAGTTTTCTATTATGTTTCTTCCTCTGATAAAATCAGACTGGTTTTCTGGAATCATTCCATCTATTTTCGATTGGAGTCTATTTGACAAGATACTTTAGAATAATTTTTGGATTTGAGTGGATGAGACTTATAGGTCTTAAGTTTCCTGGTTTTGAGGCATTCTTCACCATGGCAATGAAAGTTATATATGTTGTATTCTGGAATCATGTTTTTTTCCCTAATCATGAATTGCATTTTCATTTCCTCTTCAGAAATTGGTAAATCTAATTCTTGTAAATTAAAATGTTGAGATATGTTACCCGAGTTGTATACTTGATTAACAACGAGTAAGTCGATATTGCAAGAGGAATCTTCTGTACCTATGATATCCTTGAAATGCTCAATGCTACAACAAAATATAGAATTCCGAATGGCTAAAAACCGTCTGGAAAAAGGCTAAAAACCATCCGGAAAACAAAATACGGACAGCTAGCCGTGCGGATTGGTCCGTCCGGACTACCTCGTCAGGAATAACGGAATAGTTCGGACGGGCCGTCCGGATTTCATAAATTGCGGATGGCTATTCCTGACGGTCCTGACGGCCACGAGGGCTGTCAGGAAAAGCTTTTCCTCACGGCTATTCCCGACGGCCACGTGGGCTGTTAGGAAAAACAATCCGGACGGCCACGTGGCTGTCAGGAAAACCAATCCGGATGGCCTGTTGTCCGAAATAACCGTCCGTATTTTTATGTCAAATTTCATGAAAACAACCCCTGTTTTATATATTTCCTCCATTTCTTTTATATTTCCAATATTTATAAAATAAAAAATAAAAATACCAAAAAATATCAATAATCCTAAATTAACACCAGGTTTTGATTCATAATATACATTATTTTTTTACAAGTTCTAAAAGAGCCTTGTATATAATAAACTTAAAAAGACATGATAGACAAACCAACTTATACCCCCATTTGCAACACGGAATATTATCTCAACTACAAAATGTACATCATTATCACTAACTTTTATCACTAAACTCTCCATTGTTAGCTATACAAACCTAACCCTCTTCAAGCCGTATTATTATTACCATTATTATATCCCGCCTGCATTCCAAGCCTACCGCCTTCACATTTCCAAACCAAAAATAACTCAAAATTATAAACCCATCAAAATTTATTAGAAATATATTTTGATATTTTTATTATATTGAAATATTATGATAGACCCTAAACCCTAAAATGTACTTTCATGGGAGGGTACTTGGAAAAGGGAGAATGTCCATGCGCGAGTTCCAATGCAGTTATTCCGAAAGACCAAATATCCGCCCTAAAAAATAACAATTTTTTCAAAATTATAAACTTCTATTGATAAAAATATAAATATTAGAAAATAATAACAAAAATATTGAAGGAAAAAATAACTCACCTGAAATCATATCCTTTTTTCTGTTCCAACACTTCCGGCGCCATCTTATTGCAAAAAAAAAAAAAAAAATACAACACCAAAAAACTCATAAATTTCATAAAATCAATTAAGTATCCAAATCAATTCTATATAATTAACATCAATTATCTCATCTCAAAGGGAGGAATAATCTTGGGATAAGCAAATTAGATATATTTCACATTAATTCCAATCTCGTATTTCTTCATCAAACTCACCTTGACATCTCGGTGGATGTCGCCATGGTGATGGAGGTACTCCAAAGCTTTGAGAACTGAGGTAAGAATGGTGGCGATGACTGCTTCTTCAAGCCCATCCTGGAAATGACAGATTTAATATCTCAAAAATTGGGCAGGGATATCTATATGTTCCAATTATAAAAAAAAATTACTTAAGCATCGTTATCAAATGAGTCAGGGACTTAAATTGTGAAAGAAAACAGAAAAATAGATATTCCAAGATGCAATTCCAATTATAACCCTAAACCCTAATTACTCTAATTTCAACCTAACTTATAATTCCATACAAACCCAAAATAATTCTAAATTAAAATCAAGCAAATATTCAAGCAAATTATACACTAAATTATACAACCAAATATTCAAGCAAATTATAAATATTTTAGAGCTCAAATAAACAAATTACCTTGCTAAATTGATGAGACAAATCAATTGAGAGAGAAGATCCAACCTCCGGCTCCACAAGCAACCGGATTAAGCTCTAAACCCACCACCAAACTAACCGGATTAACCGCCGGAACAACCTGCCGCACGGCTCTACCTACCGCACGACCTTCTCTCAACATGCCGGAGCTCTTCCTGGTCCGCCTCCCTCTTATTCCGCCGGAAAATGGAATCTTTATACTTCTCGTCTCCTTTAATAATTGCAATTGTTGAGACGCTTTTGTGAATGGTTGCTATTTGGTGAAAGTACGATGTAATTGCATCGCCTAGTTTCATCCATTTTTCTTTGGCGTGTTGTTTACATATTTTTTCCTCCCATAATGTCAATTCCCTGAGTCCTTTCTTTAGTAATCCTCTTAACCATTTTTCTATAACATGTATGATTCTATTTTCCTCCTTCCTTCCGATCAATCCAAAGTTTGGCCAAACGAACAATTTTGCATTTGTACAAGAATGTTATTTATTATCGTTTTACTCCATTTTTATTTTTATTTTTGTGAGACCAATGATTTTTTTCTAAGAGATCATGTGGGGTTAGTTGCTATACTTTGGCTCCAATAGTCTCTTACAAGTTACAAGTGGTTCGAATTCTACTTTTAACCAAAAAAAATTTTGGGTTACGGTCTTGGTGGGATTTCAGGTTTTGTATAGAATAGTAAAACTGGTATTCGGTTGTTCAATATGAAGCTAGGTTTTCAGCTTTGAAGTGCGCAATCCGAGTGAAAAACGCAGGATTCAAAAACGGAGGTCTGAGTGGATTTTTGGAGATAGAAAAATCGTGGCTCTAAAGTATCTCTTTCACTTCCCCCCTTTTCCCTCGTTCATTTCACCTCTTCTTCTCTCCCGCCAAAAATTAGAGTTATTCTTGCCTTATTGTCAGTGAAATTTCGTTGGGTGATGAGACGAAAAGGCCTGCCGGAACTGATTTTGTGGATACAACATCGTTTGGAGCTCCCAGCAAGATTATGAAAGGTATTTTTCTTTTGTCCAAATTTAATTGAAACTGTTGTTGCTAGTCTGAATAAGTGTTAAAATTGCATGATATTTGTTGATTTATTCTCTAATGTTAGTCTAAAGGTCAGGCTTTTTGTCCTTCTTTATCTTTTCTCTTTCAATTTCGAGAATCAATTTGGGAATCTATTCATTTATACAAGCACAAACAAAATTTGCTTTTACGAGAAGCTAGACTGAAAAGTTTCCTGATGCTAATTATAACAGAAATCAAATAAAGGATCAAGAGCAACACCTAAAGAAAAAATTTAAGTCGCTAAAACAATTGATGAATAGTAGTGGGTTAGGATGGAATAATGATCTTAAGATGGTCGAAGCAGTGGATGGTGTCTGGGAAGATATACTCAAGAACAATCGAGAGGCACGTCAATGGCATAATAAACTATTCCCTTATTATAATGATCTTTTTATAATGTATATGAAGGTATTATTTAGGTTATATTTGTTTATAATATTTTTTTAATTATTAACTTATAAAAAAAATGGTATGTGATTAGGATGTATTGCTGAAGGACTAAATTAGCGGGGCTCAAATAAGTATAGCTTGGAATCACATTTCAACACTCCGAGCCCTACGTCGCATTCGCCAAATCAGTTTGCTCGTTTCGCGTGGGAGGATGAATTCGTAAATGTTGAAAATACTTCTCCATCCATTGTCAATGAAGTTCCTAAGCCCCAGCCACAACCACAAGAATCCCCCGTCATTGATCTCTCGAGTGAAGTCCCTGTCGAAATGCCTCTACCTCACACTATTCCACCACGTGTATCACCAAGTATCCGTTTGGCTCGTCCACCATCTCGTAGTCATGAGACCCAATCGAATATAGGTAGGAATAAAAAGGTAAAGACCACCAGGGTACCCTTTACTCCTTTTAATGAGGAGTATTTTGCATATAAGAGAGAGGAGACATTAATGTATATAAATGCTATGAAGGAGATAGAAGAAAAAAAAAGGATTGAGAAATATGGAATAAGTGCTGCAATTAACGCATTTAAGGAGTTAGTAGGATTTACATTTGATGATTTAGATAAGGCAACATCACTTTTCATGCCAAGTGCTGAAATTCGGGAGGCTTTTCTCACATTTAATCCAGATGATATAGCACAGTTGATTAGGAGAAGAATTAATGGTAATCGATATTTCTGATAGTTATATTATGGTTATTTTGGAGGTATTTTGGAGGTTGGAAATGTTAGGTTATAATGATGTATTTTGGCGGTTAAGTATATTTTGGAATGTTTGGTTAAACATATGTTAGGTTAAAATGTTGTATTTTCTTGTCAAGTGCTAGGTTAAGTATATTTTGGAATGTTTGGTTAAACATATGTTAGGTTAAAATGTTGTATTTTCTTGTCAAGTGCTATACTGATATGCTATAAAATATCTTATCTTTTATTAGATTAATTTACTTTACTAGTATCTTATCTTATCTTTTCATGTTGGTTCATAATTGATGCATAATTGGTGTTTAATTGCGGATATTTTTAATTGGTGTTTACTTGTATAGTTGTATCTAATCTAGTTTGTATTTAATGTGGTCACTGTTTCAATAGAAATACATTGATATACTAATAAAATATTAATCACACAAAACTAATAAAAAATTAATCAATAGAAATACTTGTATCTTATCTAGTTGTATTTTTGAACTAAAGATTATTTTTTAAGGAGGTGATTATGATTATTATCATATTTGTCATGAAGGTTGGATTAATTGGTACTTACTTCAAAGCAAAAAATATTATTGTTAGAATACTGGAACAATTTTTTAAATTGTTAAAATACTAATATTATTATAATTAACATAATTAATATAATCTTCTCAAAATTGCATATTTACTTTACAAAATATTTTTCTTTCAACAGTTAGTTTTTCTTTTAAATAACAATATTATATTCATATTTCACAATATTATATTCATAACTTCCTATGATTTTATCAAACACTTTTATTTACAAATTTATGGAATTTTTCATGACTTCCTGCAACCATGGCTTCCTGAACCTTGCTCAAAACTAAGCTAGCAAACAGGCCCTGAATATATTAGAGGCTGGGAAGCGAGTTTAAATCAAATAATGAAAAAGAAGTTCGAGTTTTGACATTTTTTGTCAGTCTAGAGATAGAATAATGTGTAGAATGAATAGTGTAAATTGGAATTAACAAGTTCTTTTTGAATTATGATGCAGAGTAGCTCTTATTTGAAACAGGTATAAACTGAGAAATGATTTTAGCTCACTTGGCCACCTCAACTCATTAGTACTAAACAACTTTCTTTTGACATAAATACATTTTGTACAACTATAAAATATCAAACCTTCAAAAAAAACAACTATAAAATATCAAAATACACGTATAATTTCTACCCAATCCCTATTAAAATTTTCTTTAGATAGTATACTTCTTTTATTTTGTATAGTTATCAATTACAACCAAATAGCTCCTTCTAGAAAACTAATGGTCAATGTGTTTCATTCAAATGTCAGATATAAAGGTCAATGTGTTTCTTTAAAGAGTTCATAATAATAATAATAATAATAATAATAATAATAATAATAATAATAATAATAATAATAATAATAATAATAATAATAATAATAATTATTATTATTATTATTATTATTATTATTATTATTATTATTATTATTATTATTATTATTATTCATTTTTAGTGATTAGTGGTAGTGGTCATTAATATAAATGATGATTATAAATTAAATATTGATTGTAATTTTAATTATTTGTAGTTATTCTAAAATATTAGATGGTTAATAAAAATAAAAATAAAAAAATCATATAAATGATCATATTATAAATTCTGATCATTTTAATCACCAAAATGGTGATCCTAGGGCTTCATATATTTATATCGTTATTAATTTAAACCGAAAATAACTAGTTACACATGCATGAGACAAATGTTTGCTTGTGCTCAAAACATTTCTTTTGACTATTTGTGACCATAGTTGGCCAGCATTAATTAATTGTGGTATGATAATATGCCCTTCGTCATATTTTCTCACTACGAATATACTTTACAGCTCAATATGAATATAATAGGACTTTCTCCAACAAGAAATTTCTAATTATTTATATAGTTCCTTGATAACATACAAGAATTACATAATTCTGTATTTTAATATAATACTTAATTTCCTATGTGTAAAACTTAAATGTCATGCCGTATTTAGTCAAAAACAGGGAAAAAAATGCAACTCGTTTATCTTCCAATCAAACTCTTCGTAAGGATAGCAAATTCAATGTGAATTCTGAGACGGCCTTGGTTGACCATCTAAAGAAGAAGTGCTGAAAATAACTGTATTTTCGTTCACATTTTCCTTTGCGTTTTTTGCCCTAATTTCACCATAGAAGTAGGAGACGAAACCCCACAAAGAGAGAGCTAGCGCGACCCCCTTTCCACCGCTAAAAGACTCGTGGAAGAAGGCTACAGCAAGGACCTCAGTCACTGGAATAAGAACAGCCATGACGACTCCAGCTAGAAGAGCCGAGCCGTAGAAGACCGCACCTATAGTATCGTAAGAATTATTGATTTTAGTTATAAATTAATAGTTAGTTGGTCAGTTAAAATATTATTGAAATGATGCTTTTGATTATTATGTACCAAAAAACATGGATAAACTTAGTGTTTTTATAAGATAAGTATCCTATTCTTATATGAATATGGACATAATTATAATGTTGAACCAAAGACGGAACAGAGTTATGTTGGACTGTACTAATATTGTGATTTTGTGATGCTGAGACGAAGTGATTAATTACTAGTTGTACTATGTTTTGAACGTTTATATTTGACAAAGAGGGAAAAGGCATATCAAGTGATGTGTAAAATACCAAGTCTCAACGCTTGTTCGGTTCTTTTAGTATAATCTGAATCAAAAGACTAAAGCCACTTGCCTAATCTTTCCTAAAAAGTGTAATGCTGAAGAAAAAAGAAATGAACAGATTAAATTTTATTTGCAATCGAACTATAGAAAATTTTATATATTAATCGTTTATTTTATAACCTATTGTGCCGAGAAAGAAACACTGGAACAAGATGGCACACGCCAATAGTACCAAGTAGTACCCAGTCTCACCGAGTCCAAACTCTCTTGCTTCTCTGGGAATTACCTGCATTTATCAAAATCTTCTCAAAACCATAATTCTCAATAACTACGTTGTCACTTAAAAAAAAGAAACTCAGAAAGTGCATGTTTTGTCATAAATTAAATGTCACATTATGGAGTAAAGTTTGAACTTTGAACATACGCGTTTTATACATGTTTCAAAAATGTTTATGAAGTTTAAAAGCTTTCCCACACGATGACATAAGTATTTAACATGTACAAAAACTCGTAGTCTAAGGAAAGATGAGTTGGTGGGGGGCGTATAAGTTGGTCGAATTTATTTCGCTTGTGAATGGGTAAGATGAGTTGTGGGCCTTGTGACCTTCCATAAACAGCCTAATGAGCATTTGCACGATCAACCTAATTATGGTTCATTTCCTTGTACTGTATAGTTCTACATGAGATTTATAATCTATCATGACAATCAAATTCTTTTTACAAAAATTTGAAACAGAATTTTTGACTTGCATTCTTTTGAATTTAGAATTTAATACTTCAATTATGCACTCTTTTCTTTTTTTAAATTTATATGACCAACATTACTTAAACATATATTAAAGAAAGTAAAGGTAAGCTGATGATCATGAGACCTGATGAAAGAAGCTAGCAGACTTATATGATAATCACATTGTTATTATATAACCCTTCTTATTTTAAGAAAACTGTATACACATCAACTAGAATTTCAAATCAAACTAATGAATTTTCAAGAGAAGAAAAGAGAGCATTTAAAATGGTGAATTGACTAATATTAATGTATGTGATTTGTTATTAAAAAATATATTTTATCAAGAAAGATATAAATTAATTGTTAAAGAAAAACTCACATTGAAATCGTTATTGGCGATCATCCCCACCATGCTAAACACCGTGCCGAAGAAGCCCATCACAAGTTGCATCTCCATCACGAGCGTATAGCTCACTTTCTCCCTAACCATCTCATACTTCATCTGACTAAGCTCTATTAGTGGCAGAATAAGACCATACAAACCTGCCGCTCCAAGCGTCATAAAAAACCCTAAAGCATAGTCCTTCTTAGTCTCCCCTTGAGGCTTATCTCCCTTGGAATTTAACCCCAACATCATAGATCCAAAAATTAGAAGCATGACAGCATTAACAGAATATGCGTTGAACTTTTGCTTAACTAACAAGAAAGCAAAAATGGCCGTAAAAGCAAGCTGTGTGGAGATAAGTATCGATGATGTCGATACAGGAAGATCATAGAGGCTATATGCATATAACCAGTTCTCCAGACCAGTGAGAAATCCAATGAAGGCGCAAGAGATGAAAAGTGACTTAGACATGAGAAATAGTTTTTGTTTTTGATGCCGATGATTAAAGTAGGAGAAGAAGAGAGGTAGCATAATAAATGGAAAACCTGCTGTTTGGAGACAACTAGAGAGCCATTTCCTGTTTCCGCCTTTTAGAAAGTAGAGGCGGAGGATAAGAGGGCTTCCGGTGGTACCAATCACCATTAGTATGAAGTTAGCTGTTAATAGAGAGGTTTTGAGTAATTTTTGGTTTATTTTGAGGGACTTTGTTGGTTGTGCATGGGGAGATTGTGATTCTATTTCCATGGTTTGATTTTAGGGGGTCTTCTTTCTGAATAGAAGCTTTTGATGTTAGTGTACTGGAGACTATGGAGAAGGACAGATTTCTTTTTGAGCTTATTAATAATAGAAGAGCTCGAAATAAATATAATGGTGGCAAGATAATGTTGGGCTTATTTTGATCTTATTTCTTCCCCTCAATCATATAAGGAGATATATGTAATGAATGCCAAGAACCTTTTTCTAGAAGAGCCTACCGGCATTTTAAGCAAAAAATAATAAAAAGAACTTTTTCTAGAAGCAAAAGAACTGCTTCTATTAAACGACAATGAAACAACACAAACTTAGCAAGTATATATTATTATTTTTTTTGGAAAACTGTAGTAAGTAGTAACCCCAAATATTTCATAGTTCTTCTCAATTAATTATGGTATACTGACAAACAAAGTGAGTTACTATAGCAAGTGGTTGTGCACAATATCACATGATCGTTGATAATTAATGAGGATAAAAAACTGACGACAATGTAATAATGTAAAGTACATCTTAACATTTGGTCCAAGCTGGTTACTACTTGGAGCATGATCTACCTACTAAGAGAATTTGATAGAATTCTCCCATCCCCATATAAAGATATGGAAATCACATATTACGCACCGGCTCGAAAGGGACATATCTTGACTACACATATAATGGAAGTCACAAATTTTCTTCCCATCATTTTAGTGATTTGTAAATTAGATTAGGGTGTCAAATACATGGATTTATAAGTTTTACCATAGGATAATATATTACACGACCTCACAGAATTTTTATTGTGGTATGACCGCCGATTTTTGTCATTTTAGTTGTAAATAATCAATAAATTTTATTGCAGTTTCGAGCACCTTATCATGACAACGTAATTGGCTGATCACTCGTGGGCAGGGGCAGCCCTTAATAAGACTTTTGAGGCAACCGTCAGGTCTCAAAAGTTTTACGGCATCGATATTTTATTCAAAGTCTATCACTTGCAAAAAAGAATAAAAAGACAAAAAGATAAAATAGCAATTAAAATCCTAAAATCTAAAATATAAACTCTAAATCATGTACCTTTCATAGTTAATCCTTTGCGATAGGCTATGTTGCACGGATACGAATACGGGTATCGTATTCGATACGATACGGATACGGCGATACGGCAAATCTTAAAAAATTTAGGATACGAATATGACAATTTATATATTATTTTATTATTTATTAATTATATTTTATATATTTAATTAATTTATATATATTTAGATATTAGACTTTGATGTAGAAGATATTAAAAACTTGTTATTATAGAAATATCTTGATGCATAATATTTATTTGTTATAGTTAATTAAATAATTAGATGTTTTAATCTTATTTTATTGATTTTATATATGTAATCATATATTTTAAGAATAAATATTCTTACGTTGGAAATATCCGATGCGGATACGGGAAGTATCTGTGAAGTATCCGGTATTATTTTGGAATAAAATATTATGATACGCCACGTGGCGTGTCCGATACGGTATCCGAGCATCCGATACGGGTATAAGTATCCGATACGGTATCCGATACGGGTATAAGTATCCGATACGGTATCCGATACGATACGATTGGATTTTTGAAGTATCCGCGCAACATAGGCGATAGGCAAATAATACGGTGCGCAATATATTTGTGTATAATTCGGACCAAGTATTTTTTAAGTCGGTCAAATATGGTGAGTGGTATGTAAGCCGGTGTGTTGTGTGTTGTAGATATTTCGGAAAAAAATTCTCTTTTTGCCGGAGAAGAAAGAGAAGCAGCTGAGTTCTTGTTTGGAGGTATGCCTTATAGTCTACACATCTCATATGATACTGATAAGTTCGGCATAATGTTATTTGTTGCCATTTTGCAGAAAGATTGAGGGCGATTCGTTTTTTCAGAATGGACAGGAAGAGCACTTCAACGACCAAACGGAGGATGGTCAGGTCGTTAACGAACTGACCAAGGACATGGCATTTGGCTCGATAGAAAAAGCTTATTTACAAAAATTACGCGTTTGAGAAGGGATTCCCTTTGACAAGGTGAACTCCGTATAAATACCACAATGAGTCCTGTATGGCGACGTTCATATGCAGTATAGGGAGGACACTGCACAAACATAATGGTATGAAGTCACCAATAAGAAAGCCAGTATACCAAATGTGGAGCTCGTATAATGGTACGCGGCATTGATTTGATGAATGAATGGGTTATGTACGAGGAAGTGTTGGAGCACAATCACGGTCTTCAACTGAAATGCGCGTGTTACATGAGGTGGGACTGTTACATACCGTTGTTTCATCGAAATTAGTTAAAGCTGAAAAATTGCCCTGGGGAGTAAATCACATTCACATCAGACCTTTATAATCAATATATAACTATGAAATGGTTAAAATATGTGTGTTTACTGAGCGTGATTTGCGAAACCGGAACGAGGATATACGTGCTTTAAAATTCGTAGATGGAGATGACGTTGCACTCATGTCTTACTAGGACTCATCAAACGAAGTGCCCTAACTTCTTTTATATGCGCGACTAAGCCAAGGCGTGAGGTTCAAAAGTCTCATTCGAAACCGAAAATTGTCGCGACTCATTATATAGTGCCACAATAAACTTTATCCTTGACATTTGCTCAAAGTATTATTTCCATATAATATCTATTTATTATTTTTTTAATATTTGTTTTTTTTAATATTTTTGTTATTTTTTTTAGGACAAGAAGAGCGATAGAAGGTTCACAAATAGATAGAGTGGAGGGAGTTTGCGAGAGGATTGGTTGAGAATGTTGGGTTGGACCAGTTTCGCGCAACCATGCTTGCCAGATAAATTCTGTTCTGAGATTTTGTTTTTCGACAGAAAGCATTGCCCGTAGGCTATAAATTCTGTTCTTTAAACTAGTCTTTTTTGTTCGATAGGTCATTTTGCATACCAAACAGTACCGCTTACCAGATAAATTTTGTTCTTTTAAATTTTTCTCTCTCAAAAGAAGAATTATGTAGTTTTTATGGAAAATTACAGAAAAGCCCTTGTATTATTGATATTTGTAAAAAGGCTCCTACATTTTTAAGAAATTCAAAAGATAGTACCTCAATTTAGTGAAGGTTTAACATTATCCATAATTCCGGGGCTTTTTAGCAAAGTTCTTGAAACAGTTTTTGCGGAGATTTACAAAAAAAAAATGAACTATTGATATTTGCGAAAAAGCCCCTCATAAGAAATTCGAGGGATATTCCGTACTGTTATTTATGATTTAATACTATTAATTTACTCATTCAAAAATTTCGGTTTTCTTTCAATTATCAACAATGCAGGAGCTTTTTTGCATATATCCTTGCTTCTATTAACTTATTTTTCATTCTTTTCAGGTGTGTAAATCAAAACAGAAGTCGCTTTATTTGGTAATTGGTTTCACTTTTGGAAGAATTACAAGGTGAGAAATGCATCGTATTTACTTCTTCTGTTGAATCCACACATAGATTAAGCGCTGGCTAGGTCTCTCATCAGCATATTTGGACGAATTTGATAAGGTAAACTTAATTCATTAAGTTAATTATTTTTTATTATTAATTTTATTTGCATTTATTTACAATTTGCTTTTTTTTTTTTTTTTAATTTATTCATAGCTTTGGCTTCACTTTGATTCCTGTTTTTTCAAGACTAAGAAGGAGGCCGTGCCGAAAGTAACATTTCCTTACCCATTTCACCTCCAAAATGTGGTATTTATTTGTTTACTTAACAAATTTACTTAAATATTTGTATTTAATTTTAACAAAAAATTTATTGAATTATTTTTGTTTTATTTCATGAAAGAGGACTTCGGAAAGAATATGATATTACGAGTCCAGCTTAGAAGGAAACATCATGAGATGAAAAGGGCAGGCTTCATATAGGCAATCCTCATCCTTACACCACAGACTATCCAGTGGTAAATTGGAAATTAAATTTAATAATAATAAACGAAATAAAAAAAAACTATGTTTTGCCTAAATTGCAAGAAAAAAAACAACATTCTTGAAAAACAAATTCAAAATTCAGACTTTCAATTCACTTCCTCTAATTAGTCTGATTAACATATTTAAAATAAAATTAGTGTAGTTTTCGAAATTACAGGGCCTTTTTTGCAAATTTCACACTAATAGTACAGGGGTGCTAACTCGAATCAAATTAAAAGAATCTAAAAGAATCACGAATAGGAGGGCGACACGTGGCAGGGAGATAGTGGGTTTGAAGAAGAAAACGTGTTTTGACCGGTCAAAACGCGTTTTGGCTGGCCAAACACGAATTTTAATGGTCGTTGTACAAAAATTATTAAAGGGTGTATTCTTACTGTTAAAATGGTGAATTTTTCCTAACCAAATGGTGAATTCTTCTAAATAAGAATATTTTTTTACCGTAGTCATGTATGTTACATGCGCAGCAGAACCTATGTGTTCATTCGGGGTCAGGGAGAGATTCTTTCCATAAGGATTTTCAGTCCGTTGCTCTAACCAAACAGAATTCTAAGAGATTTGTCAAGAACATCCTCTCACATAAAGGGTATACCTGTTCTTCAACAGTGGATTTCCGCGGAGACCGGGACGAGCGTGGTCTTCTCTATTTCACTTTTCTTGTTTCCGGAAATATGAATTCAATCGATTTGGAACATGCTTGGGGCCACCAGTCAGCAAATGCATTACGACAGCACATACACCGTCCTAAGGTTATATTCCTTTTTAACGTCCGCTTTCTAACGATTATTGATTGGGTTGACCAGATTTCATCTTGGAATTGACGTTTTAGTGACATCCGCCAGAGCCCTGTAATTCTTGAACAATCTACATGAGTCTAACTCTTCTGAGAAGGATGGACTTGGGGGAGGTACCTTTCCCACAGAGAACCAGTGACCCATTGGCATGGATGGTGGCTAATGAGGAAGTGAGAGTAAAGCTAGCCACTAAGGTCATTCATACGATATCAGTCGGCGTACCTTACTACTCCATATGGGGCGGCTTCTGATAGAATAATTTCGCGCCTAGCTTTCTTTCGTTCCCCTAGGTAAGAGCTGGAGTCATTTAAAAGAAAGGCCATGGAACAAGCAAAGACACGGTTTTCAAAGGAAAGCCCTCCAGTTACTGCCTTTCTTCTGGAATCAATGTGACTAGTTATTTCCATTGAGGCTAGATGGCTTGCCTTTCCCCTTTTGGAAGGAATACACAAGGTGCTTTAGATGTCAAAGAACGCATTCTAGGTGCCTCTGAAAATTGAGGGGGTACATAATGGATGTCACAACTCCCTCAGGGGGCTCTGCTGCTGAGATCCTGGATGCCATTGAGATCGATAACAAAAAGAGCTTCTTTCTTGTCCAAATCAAAGATCGAATTTGTCAAGTCACACCGAAAGAAAGAAACTTAACGGGGACATACACTATCGAAGGAGTTCTAGAAAGAGCGGTTTAGCTCGAAACGTGCCGTAGTTTCTCGCTGGGAGCAATCTTGTACTGAATAAATGATCTATTGTGTCATCGACTTGCTATTATTTCAATGAAGCCTTAATCGTCATTGACTTATTTGTCAATTTCTCCGAAGCGGAACATTCCTAGTTTTTCAGATCGAGTTTTGAAAAGACACTTGCTCCTTTAAGCTCATCATATGTGAACCTTGCTTTATTGGGCAGGGTGGTAATGAACTTCCCTTCGCTTGCTTCTGATCATGGGTAAGTAGCTACTAGAACTCTCGAACTAGGGAAAGAGATTGCAAGGGGTATGTGATTACCGAAGCAAGTAAAGGCTTGTGCAAGGGTTAGCTACTAGAGCTGGGTCAGTCACGAGTAGGCATTCAAGGAATAGAAAGAGTTCATTTCCCAGGTCGATTGGAGAGAGAAGCTACCTTAGGCGAGAGTACATGATTCTTCTAGAAAGTTTGTTGCCAGCCAATAAAAGAAGGAGGGATCGTGTTCAGAGGGCTAGCTCCCTTCAGGGCAGTGAAACTGTAGGTGCAAATTCGGACATAACCAAAGCCCACTTTCTTCTCTCGCTCTGCTTATGCGCTCCTTGCTCGTGGAATGGCATACCTGAAAAAATGAAGAAAGATTAATTAATTGGCTTTCGAGCTTTCTTGAAGTGAAGTTCAATTCAATCAGATTGGCTTTGACTTCCCCGACAGCATGATCATAATTTCTTTGGCTTTCCTCTCTTTTTTCTCAATTGATTTTCGGCTTTGTTTACTTGATTGATCCTTCGCCTCTCTTCTTCGCCGTATTTAACGCTCCGTGGGTGACTCTCTATATATTTCTTTTTTCTGGTATCCGGGACGGGAACAAGTAGCAGTTCTTTATCAGTCTCGACATCCGTGGAAGAGCGATGGCCTTAGCCCGGCCCACCCGCTCTAGAACATTCTTTCTTTCAATCATTCCCCTTTTTCTTTCCAGAGTAATATAGGACAAGCAAGTGGCTCCTCAGAGGTAACTAGCTTTTCCTAGAGGTACCAGAATAGAGTTTCACGGCACTGACGAGCTCATTATTTCGAGCCTTTCTTTCCGGATGTGCCCTTGCAATCAAGCATGCCTGGACAAGTGAGTAGTCTCGGTGGTTTAGGACTCAAAATAGGCATGGTCAAGATTTGTGACATCAAAATATGCATCTGGATATTCTAGCCGAAGTAGAAGCACGTGAAAGTGGATTGTCTGCAAGCAGACGAATTCTACTTTGATTTGAGAATGTACCTTCTTTTGAAATCCAACTACCATCAACTCTCTAATCTCTAATCTAAATTGCAAGTTGTTTTCTCTCAAAGATCTTGGCTTCACTATTTCCTAGGTATATAAACTTCCACTACCCCTCATGATCTCTCTATTTCCAAAACTCAATACATCCAAAAATGACTCCACAAAACAAATATGCATGAAGCTAAACCCTTATCTACCCCTGCTACACCTGGCCAAGAACTACCAAACTGGATGAACTGGAATTCCTACTTTCACTCGAGTAGCCTTTCCTATTTGTGAGCAGACATGAGCCTATATGCTGGAGAAATGCACGTAATTCAGGACCAATAGTTTAAATTTCTCCTCTCTAGGTTCATCGTTAAGGGAATAAAAGTACGAGATTAGCTATTAAAATTTATACTCGGATCTTCCTGATCCGCGACAAAGAGAACGGATGTAGGTCTGAACGATTCCGCCGAGGCAACCATCTCCTTCCTGAATCTCAACTCCGCGAACCTCCTTGCTCATCTTAGGGATGAAGAGCTGCTCACTCACTAGTCTTCAAAGCTGAAGACCTCTACTTGTATCCACACCGAACTTCGAATCGTCGGAATAACCGGGCTCGGCTAGACGAGTCCGAAAATACTTTTAGGAGGCTCTCTCTCTTTCTCTCTATATTATAGCATCCTGGAGGCTCTTTATTGTGTGGTAAGTGTGGCGGGGGAGGTTTTGAACTTTTTGTTTCCACAAATTTCCAATTTCTACAAATTTTCTCATTTTTGAACTTTTTGTTTGAGCACAAACAACGGTCTAAGTGTGGTGGGGTGGTTTTGTGCAAAACCAAGTTTTGTTTTCTTGTAAAAATGTGAAAATTCTTAAAAATTAAAAAAAAATTGAAAAATTTCAAAAACAACAAAAAAACTCATAAATACAATAAAAATTTTAACTTTTTACTTGTTTTTCTTTCATTTTTGTACATAAAAATTTGTGTGTTTTAAAGAAAAGCAAGAGATCTTTAAATGAAAAGAAGTAGAAGGTTTTGGAAAAGAGAAAATATTTTAAAACTAAGCCCTTTCAAGCAAATTTTTGAAAAATACTTAGGGTTTTGGAAAATGATGAAAAGATTTGAAAATTCAAAAAGAGATTAATTATCGTCATGAGTGCCACACTCCACCTCATTTCCATCTAAAATATCCATTTAAAATCCATTAAGCATTTCGAAAATTCATAAATATTTCACTTGCCCCTTTAATGAAATTATAAATCATTTTCTTTAAAGTAATGTTGTGATTAAAACTTTTGAGAAATCAAACCTCACTTTTAATACCACTAGTTTCGCTAAAATTTTCTAACTCAACCTATCTTTCATGGCATAGCTAATGACTTGTATGTCCATCTCTAATTTTCGCACTAAAAACAAGTGACCGAATCGTAACCAATCCCTTCACAAAAAGAATTCAAAAATGTGAAAAATATTTTTAAACCCTTGAAAAAGAATTTTTTTACATATCCGCAATAGAAAATGAAGGATATTTTGTTCGTGCAAAGCACATGCATTCTCACGGGGGTTGAGACGTTGAGAAGGAATTTGTGAGGACCATTGAGTCTTTAACTGGTTTAATTCAGAGGATAGTTGAGCGATTTGGATGCCCAGATGTGTTAGGGCGCTCTTTGTATCCTTCTGAAAAGAAGTGGTTAACGTGACCAAAGAGGTTATAATGTCAGAAAGACTTTTTAAAGGAGGGTCAATCGGAGGTGAAAAAGAAGAAGAATTTTGATTATGGTTTTGAGGAGGTAGTTGCTGGTTTCCTGGGTCATACCATTTAAAGTTTGGGTGGTCACTCCATCCAGGATTGTATATTTTAGAATAGAGATCTTTGTTGTGGTTCTGACCCGCATCATAGTATTCATAGATGGTTTCCCCTACTTCATGTTGAATACTATAAATATCCTTCCTAATAGAAGCGGTAAGAGAGACAGGAAAGTACTTGTCCACAAACAACTTTTGAAGTTCCATCCAAGTTGTTGGAAAAAGTGCTAGATGGTAGTACCAGTCCTTTGCTGGTCCTCGAAGACTGTATGAGAACAATTGAAGTTTGTAAGGACCTTAATCTTCAATCACCGCCGGTATCATTGTGGCGGTGATGTGGTTGAACTCACGCATGTGAGAGTGCGGATCCTCTCCGGGGCTCCCATTGAAGGTCAGTAATAATTGAAGAAGACCCGTATAGTTCTTAAAATTTGGGACCAGTGGTAATACAATACCATACTGGCTGGTAGCCAAATCAAAGGTAGATAGGTCCCTAAGTGTTCTATCCTCAATATTAGCCATTACTGTAGTGTTACCAGTTATAGCGTGAGGAGAAGCTGGTGGAGTAAGAGGCTCGCATTCACTATCCGAGTTCTCCACTTTTTCAGTTTCCTCGGCCACTTTCGGTGTTACCAGAATTGCTCTTCTTCGCTCCAGGTGTGTTCTCTCAATCTCTGGATCTAGTGGTGTAAGTGGAAGATTAGAACTACGAGTAGCTTTCATGAACTGAAACCAAGTGTAAAAGAGAGAATTAGTAAATGCAAGCAATGCAGACTCAAAGTAAAAATAAATAGTATGACTCTGACAAAAAGTAAAAAAGATAACAAAGGTAAGGAAAGTGTGACTCTGACAAAAAGTTAGAAAGGTATGACTAACAAAAAGTAAAATGAATTTGGTTTACTCTGACATAAATGTAGACTACCGTACTACACAAGAGAAGTGTGGATATTGACCTAGACTAGTCACGTTGGTAGCTCCCCGGCAACGGCGCTATTTTGATAAGAGATACTTTTGCAGTCGTTTTACACTTACCAAAATAAATTTATAACCCTAGAGTTAACTATAATAAAGTAGACAGTGGAAGTAAGGGTCGAACCACAATGAGCTATTTAGACTAAACTAGGCGAAAATATGACTTCTCTTATGAAAATGGACTCAAACAAAAATAGAAAACTAAAATAAAGAGAAACCAAGACCGTAAATAAAACCGGACACAAAACTTAAAACAAGACACACAATTGGGGGGGGGGGGGGGGGAGGGATTGTTGATTGATTGATTTTGTGAGATGAGACATAGTTTCGTGTAGCGAATTTGTGCGTAACTTTATCCTTAATTATAATAATGAATTTGAAATTAATCTCTTAAGTGCGCTAAGATTAGCTCTAACTGGTAAATAACTCAAACAAAAAGATAGTGTTTTAATTTAGATGAGCTTGTAAATAAAAACTGTAACATACTTGAATATCATAACCAATTCAATAGGAATCATTGGCCTATTCAAACAAATCAAAACCTCCTAAACAATGAGCTTGTTCAGAATTGTTTAGGTCGTTGTGAGTTATTTGCACTTGGCTATTATTCAAATTCTAATTGAAACTTTTGAGCAAAGCAACCATAGAAATTTTGTTGCACTTGTTAATTACTATTAAACATAGAATTGACCGAAGTAAACTTAAAATAATTCATTTAGCATGAAAGATAATAAATAATAAAAATAAAAAAATAACCGTTCAAATGAAATTTCTTATTACTGGTCTCAAAAGTTACAACACAAAAACATAAACACTAACTACGCCTCGAAGGGCTTACTCGAAATACATGAAAAAGAAAGAAAAGAAAATAATGATAGAATCCATTAATAAAGCATGGATGTAAGAATGAAGCTTGCTTGACTTGTCCAACTCCAAGAGAAAGAATGATGAAGTTCAAAAGTGAGTAGAAGAGATGGCTTGCACCTGGTTATTATGCCTCTAAAAAGTTTATCATGAGGGATGAATGAAAACCCATGCAAAGAGTGTGAAGGACCATGACAAAGGCATGAAGAGTGCATAAAAGTTCTGTCCAGAAGATGGTCAATTTGGGACATGTAGACTTAGGAATTGGGCTCTGGTGGTATGGAATGATTTGTGGGCCTTCTTCGCTTCTTTCTAACCGTATATAGTATGAATAAATAGGAGGCCCAGATTGTGAGTTATGGCCAAAATACTGAGGCTGTGTCAGCAGGTCTGAATCTTTATTATTATCTCCATTTTGTGCTCTAACATTTTTTCTCTAAGTTATGCTTCATCCAAATTGTACCTGAATTCACATAAATATATCATTAGTAGTATCAATATTCAAGTTGTGATTATTATCCATATAAATAGAATATTAACGCATATAATGGTAAAATATCACATATATATATATATATATATATATATATATATATATATATATATATATATATATATATATATATATATGGTATAGAATATGTATAATTAATGACTTATCAATGCGCATTGGCGCAACACTCAATGCTCAACTATTTAGGTAGGAACACTTCCAATTGTATCATATACAACTCTTTCTTTTTATGAAATGAGCATCATATGCCCGGTGTATTATCCGATCTTGTGTCCTGAGCACAAGTCTGACTTGCTTGCTCAGTTAAGTTTAACCATGTATGAGTATCGGCGAAATTTAATCTAGCACACTCAGCTTTGGCATGGCCCATGCTGGACATCATTTCCCGCGTACCCTCCTCTTAAGATTAGTTTTCCACACACTCAGTTTTGGAATGACCCTTGTGGAAAGTTATCATAATAACGAGGGGTTCAGTGACATGGGAGTCACTTCTTCACTTAATATTATGAAAGATTTTGTTTTTACATTTATAAACGTAAACATCACAGAAAATAAGTTAAATATGGTATGAGCCTATTCCTGAGCGATCATGAGGTTCCTAGTCCTAGATCTATCTTCAGATTGCAGGTGTAAGCTTGAATGAACCTTTCGTTGTCTGTGTGAGAAGATCCAATGCCATCTTCCGAAGATTGCGCCAAGATCCTCGTCTCGTCTTGACATAATATCTTTCCTAACAACTATCATATTGCTAGAAAAAGTAATTAATAATTTTGGACAACTCACCGGTTGCCATAATTATAATTTTGGACAACTCACTGGTTGGCATAGATATTAAATAAAATACAAGCATTCACATACAAGATTACATCATAGAACAATCACAGATCTAAGTCTCATACCATATTTTCTATTCAAATTTCATATAGAATAGAATTTAGGGTTTCTGAAAAATTCAGCCTTATTTCTGTTGGGAACAGAACCATTCCGTTCTCAACGGAATAACGCTGGATAATTCTGGCGAAATTTCAGCCTATTCCGTTCTGAATGGAACTGTTCCGTTCGGAACGGAATAATGCTGAATTTTCTGTTTCCTTTAATTTTAGTTCCGTTTCCAAAACAGATTTCAAAAAACTCCTTTTCCGAAACTCTAGAAAATCATATTATATAATATTATATTCCTAGAAACTATTTCCGTGATGTTTTGAAATGACATTTTCAAAACCCTAAAATTTATTTTACTAGAATTTCATAAATTTTAAATATATAATCGACGATTATTTCTCTAATGAACGCTCTGATGCCACTGTTGGGGAACACATAAACATATACATTAGATATGCAGTAGAACCTACGGGTTCAACCCTCCCTATGATCATCGTTAAGGGAATAAAATTATGAGATTAGCAACGGATGTAGGTCTAAACGATTTCGACTAGCAACCTTCTTCTTCCTGAATCTCAACTCCGTGAACCTCCTTGCTCTTCCTAGGGTTGAAGAACTAATCGCTCGCTAGTCTTCAAAGCAGAAGACCTCTACTCGTATCCACGTCGAACTTCGAATCGTCGGAATAACCGAACTCGGCTAGACGAGTTCGAAAATACTTTTAGGAGGCTCTCTCTCCTTCTCTCTATATTAAGACAGCCTGGAGACTCTGTATTATATGTCTAATACAGGGGGTTTTACCCTCTATTTATACTAGAGAGGGAGGTGAAGGATTGGTCAGTTACCATAACTGAAAACCTAATTCTAGCGCCTATTACGTTTCCAACGGAATAGGGTTTCCTATTCAGAAAACTTAGCTTCTAAGGAATTTGCTGTTACTATATAAGTTATGTTGCCAACGGAACTTCCATTGCCAATGGAACTATTCTGTTGGCAACAGAACAGTTCCGTTGCCAACGGAACAGTGCTGATTTTGCACAATCAATCATCCAATATTTGATTATTTTCTTCATCTATTTTACATCATATGCATAATCTTTTGAGAGCATTTCCTTCCTAACTAGACGTTGTTCTATGTTTAACCGTGTAGGTTCCATTTAATGCTGGCAACAATCTTCTAAATATCATAAGTCATGAGTAACCTCTAGACTGGTGTCATGACAACCCATGTTAAATGAAATGATCAGTGATCATAAACCTATCTGAATAGACATTTGATTATTTCTTTTGTTCTACGATATATGTCTCAATCACAAGGCATGGAAGTATTGTCATCCTTGAGTTTGATCTAAGTCTCTTTTCTGATGAATTAGACTGACTAAATACAAAATGATATTAACAACACATGTTAATTCATTTTGATTATGGCCATGCATTTTCTTAAGTCCTAGTTCATCAGAGGCCTAGAGATATCTCCCTCTTGACGAGGGGAACAAATCTCATCTTTGTCATCTTCGTTATGATTCTGTGCATACCTAATGATGACCCTAATGATCATCTCGTTACGGATGACGTAGGATCATATGAAAGTATGCAGTTCCACATACAGGAATCCATGGTGACCTCATGTCGTAGGAACAAACACACTATTCATATGAAAATCATTAATGACATATATCATGCATATTCTCATAGTGTGGTCAATGCAGTACGTGTTCTCTAACACGTACCTATATTTACGACTTGACATCCCTATGTCCATGATCAGCAGAACATGATCATCCAGCCTGTGAATATGTAGTTTCTTAACTGAAGTATGTTTATCTCTATAAACATCCTACATATCACTAGGGACAGTTTATAATGTCATTCATTGGTTCACAGTTCTACTATCAAAATCACATATTTTTCAACCCGAAGTGCCCTTCATGGTCGACGTAAAAAAGACAAGTGGACATGGTCTGATTCTTTGTAATTCTTCAACTCTTGATTATAGTTAGAATATCCCCTAATAGTAATACCTCACACATCTCTACCTTAATATCTGTTAGGATTTCTTGTCGGAAGTGTGAATTTTGACGTGGATTCGAGGCATCTTTTGGTGTCTTTAATGGTAGCCAAGAGAGAGAGAGAGAGAGAGAGAAAAATGAACCCTTGTCTTATCCTTTATGTCAAAGATCTTAAATACATACTAAAAATAAAAGCACAAATGAGTCCAAATATGCAATTAGGGGGTCCATTCAACAATCTCCACCTTGGACCCGAATTGCATCATAACTAAACATAAACAAATGCAAAAATACAAACATACATAATATACTAGCAACATGCTAGTTACAAACTGAAATTAAACTTAGCAATCGGAAGAGGCTTGGTGAACATATCTGCCAGATTCGATTTGGTACCAATCTTCTTCACCACAATGTTTCCTTCCGCCGTCACGTCTCGCACAAAATGGTACCTCACGTCAATATGCTTCGTCTTGTCGTGGTACATGCGATCCTTCGTCAAATGAATGGCGCTTTGATTGTCACAATACACCGTGACCGGATTCTGAATGGACAATATCTCGCCAACAATACCCCTTAGCCAAATACCTTCCTTTATCGCTTCGGTTAACGCCATGTACTCAGCCTCGGTAGTCAAAAGAGCAACGGTTGATTGAAGTGTGGCTTTCCAATTAATCGCACACTTCCCAAACGTAAACACGTACCCGGTTAGCGAACGTCTTTTATCGAGATCGCCCGCAAAATCCGAGTCAACATAACCCGTTAACTCACCATTCGGATCGGATCCGAATTCTAAATATGCATTCATCGTACCTTTCAAATAACGGAAAATTCATTTTACCACTTCCCAATGTCCCTTTCCGGGACACGACAAATACCGGCTCACGACACTAACCGCTTGCGCCAAATCCGGTCAGGTACACACCATCAAATACATCAACCTCCCGACCGCACTCGAATATGGAATCTTCTCCATATATTTCCGCTCTGAATAGGTTTTCGGAGATAAATCCGCCGACAATTTAAAATGTCCTGCAAGAGGGGTAGAAACTACCTTCGATTTATGCATATCAAAACGGCGTAAAACCTTTTCGGCGAAACCCGCTTGCGAAAGAGTCAACTTCCGCTCGAGTCGGTTCCTCGAAATCTCCATTCCGAGAATTTTCTTAGCGGCTCCCAAATTCTTCATCTCAAAAACGGAATTCAAATCCGCTTTTAACCGCTTAATTTCCCCCAAATTGGACGACGCAATAAGAATGTCATCCACATAAAGAAGTAGATACACAAAACTCCCGTCATTTAATTTCTTTAAATAGACGCAACTATTGTAATTAGATCGAGAAAAATTAACGCTTACCATAAAAGCGTTAAACTTCTTGTACCATTGTCGGGGCGATTGCTTGAGACCATAAAGCGATTTATTTAATCAACATACACGAGTCGGTTTGGTTTAGGGTTCGGTTAGGTTTTCAAAATCCGGAAGTCCTTCCGGTTGGCTCATAAAAATTTCCTCCTCCAAATCGCCATGTAGAAAAGCCGTTTTTACGTCCATTTGCTCGAGTTCCAAATTTTTCGACGCGACAATCCCGAGCAATAATCGAATAGATGTGTGTTTCACGACCAGAGAAAACACGTCATTAAAGTCCACACCTTGGACTTGGCTATATACTTTCGCGACTAGCCTTGCTTTGTAGCGCACATTCGAGCCATCGGTTTTGCGCTTAAACACTTATTTGCACCCGACAACTTTCTTATTTTTCGGAGGATTCACAAGAGACCATGTCTCATTTCGCTTCAACGAATCTAACTCCTCCTTCATAGCGGAAAATAATTTTTCGCTTTTTTTGTATTAACAGCTTCCTTATACGTGGACGGTTCGCAACTATCCACGTGTTCTACAATAGCCAAGCAATACGCAAAATCAGAATATCCATATCTCGAAGGTGGTCGAATGGTCCTTCTGACACGATCGCGGGTTAGCTCGTACGTTTGCGGATCGAATTGGCTTTCTTCTCCGTCAACTCGGGTCGGTTTTGACGAATCGGGTTCGGATCGGTTTTGGTCGGCTTGGGCTAGCTGGTCTCGGGTTTGACCTTCAAAACCGTCTGCACTTAGCGGTATTTCATTCCCAACATTTTCCGACTCATCATGCTCCACCTCGGAGTGAACCGTGTCATTTATTCTCAACTCATGCGCATATTTTCCTCGAATCATTTCTGCTTCGTTAAAAATAACGTCTCTCGAAATGATAAATTTGCCCGACTTCGGACACCATAATTTATACCCCTTAACATTCTCGGGATATCCAACAAATACGTATTTCTTCGACCTCGGTTCCAACTTGCCGTCATTGACATGCACATATCCGGGACACCCGAATATTCTCAACATCGAATAATCGGCCGGTTTTCCCGACCAAACTTCGTCCGGCGTTTTCAACTCAATCGAGGTAGTCGGAGATCGATTAATCAAATAGCACGCCGTGCTAATCGCTTCTGCCCAAAATTCTTTTCCCAAATCCGCATTTGAAATCATACTTCTCGCACGCTCAAGAAGTGATCTATTCATTATTTCGGTCACGCCATTTTGTTGTGGGGTATGCACAACGGTTTTGTGTCGCAAAATACCTTCGGCCGCACAAAAATCATCAAACTGGCGATTACAAAATTCCAACCCATTATCGGTTCGCAACCGCTTGACCCGTTTACCCGTTTGAGTTTCTAGAAGTTTCTTCCAAATTTTGAAATAATCGAATACTTCGCTTTTTTCTCTCAAGAAAAATACCCAAACTTTTCTCGAAAAATCATCAATAAAAGTGAGCATATACCTTGAACCTTTTCCTTTGGACGGTTCGCGAGAAAGCCCCCAAAGGTCAGAGTGAATGTATTCCAATTTCTCCTTTGTCGTATGAATGGCGGTCGAAAAACTCACTCGCTTATACTTCCCGAAAACGCAGTGCTCACAAAATTCTAGATTTCCGATACTTCGACTGCCCAACAAATTTCGCTTGCATAAAATCGTCATACCACGCTCACTCATGTGACCCAATCTCATATGCCACAACTTCGTAATTTCCTCATCCGTAATCGAACTTGAACGGACAACAACGGCAGAACTGAACGAGACGGGTTTTGTTTCGGGTTTGGTTTTTGGAATCCAAACCGGTTTGGTTTGAACCGGGTTCGGTTTTGGGTTGGACTTGGGTTGAACCAGATTTTCTTGAACCGATTTTTCTTGACCTGGTTGAACCGAGCCGGTTTTTCCTGAATCGGTGTGAACCGGACCGGTTTTTCCTGAACCGGCACGAACCGAACCGGTTTATCCTGAACCGGCGGGTTTTCTTGAACCAGGTTTGAACCCGATTTCTCCAAAATAACTGTACCGGCCTTTCCGGTAACCGTCGAGGCTTGCAAAAAATAAAGTGTACCAATGCGTTTCGACTTCATGATTGTGAGGGCACCGATTGAAACGCGCATAACTCCATCTCACTTCGGAACTTGCAACCTCTTTCTTCAAGCGATCCCAACAAGATAAGATTTTTCTTCAAATCGGGTATGTGCTTCACACCCGTTAACGTCCAAATTCGCCCATATGAAACTTGAGCGATATTGTACCGGTACCGACAACCTTGCAAAACCAACTTCGATTCAGAGTCATATGTTGAGATGCCCTCGAATCCATAATCCAACAATTCTCATCCTCTAAGCAATTATCGACAACGGAAAGCGAATCAAAATTGTCGATATTTGCCGAATTAGCCGATTCGGAACTTTTGCCACGATTATCCGCCGATTGCTTATTCTTCAATTTGTAACAATCGACTTTGATGTGGCCCTTTTTCTTACAATAATTGCAAATAATGTTTGGATTATATTTATCCTTGGATTTCGACCGGCTTCTCTAATTTTTCGACGACCGATCCGACGAACGACCGCGATCCACAAACAAACCGGAATCCGTACCGGTTTTCTCGTTGGTTATCTCACCATCGATGTGAGATTTCGCTTGCAAATTCGATTTAACATCCTCAAGAGAGATTTTCTCCCTTATATGAAGCGGGTAAAGAGCACAAAAGCAAAAGGGCTTGATCTTCATCATCCACCTTTGCGTCAATTTTGGCCAAATCATTAATAATCGACACAAACTCCGAAATATGTTCGGACACGGAACCTCCCTCCGACATCCGGAGCGTATAAAGACGCGACTTTAACCGCAATCGATTCGTGAGCGACTTTTTCATATAAGTATTTTGTAATTTTTCCCACAAATCTTTCGCCGTCTTTTACTCCATAACCTCTTGCAATGTCTCATTGCTAAGGCATAATTGGACAATGGAGAGAGTCTTATCATCCATACATCTCCATTTCTTGTCCGTTATCGCATCCGGCAACTTGTCTCTGTCAAAAACCGCATCTTTTACCCCATGACTGGATAAAATTGCTAACATACGAACTTGCCACAAGGCAAAGCTCGTCTTACCGTCAAACTTCTCAATATCAAATCGTCCTGACATTTCCATTAACCCAAAAAATAAAGTTCCTCCTTCGGTTTTGAACCGGTTTGTACCGGTTTAGGCAAAGCGTGAAATCCGGTAGAGATTTACGCGTAGAACCTCGCTCTGCTACCAGATTGTTAGGGTTTCTTGTCGGCAACGTGAATTTTGACAGGATTCGAGGTATCTTTTGGTGTCTTTAATGGTGGCCAAAAGAGAGAGAGAGAGAGAGAGAGGAGAAAGAAAAATGAAGAGATGCAAAATGAACCCTTGTCTTATCCTTTATGTCAAAGGTATTAAATACATAATAAAAATAAAAGTCCAAATAAGCCCAAATATGCAACTGGGGTCCATTCAACAATATTCTTTTTGTCCATCTCTCCCAATGCCAATTCATAACAAAAAGAAACGTCCTCTCCTGTACAGCCGCAGGGGCTGCTCTGCTTTGTGATTTCCCCATCCTCCGTCCTCTGTGCTCATCCCCCCCACTCTTCTCGCTATGGCGTTGCATCTTCTGTTTGCATCGTCTTCCTTCTTTCCTCTTTTTCATTGGCCCCTCTTAACCCTAAATTAAATACTTCTAAGTTTGAGACAGACGCGCACACACTCCCATGAGCGAGTTGCTCTCGGGATTTCTCAAATCGACTCTTACAGGTTGGCTTATTCTTTGACAATTTTATTGTTTTGTGTTCTAAATTTTTTTGGGTCAGAGATAATTTCGCTTCTATTTGTATAAGATATCGCAGTCTATGAGGTCAATTGAGTCTAATTTCTTACAAGTCAATTGATGTAATTAGAGTTTTAGAAAGTAGTGAGGATCTGGACTGTAATAATTTGTTTGGGGGATTAAGCATGTGCAGTGAATTTGAGGTAAAAAATTTTAACAGTTGAGTACATAACATAAGCTAAATTGGTAGTCTTATAACTCAATTCAACCTATGCATTTATTTGGCTGGCTTGGCACTGTAATTTTTGTTTCTTTTTCCAATTATGGAACTTCACTTAGTTTTCAATTGCATAGTTAGCATTTACTTATTTGGAACACAAACATTTATTGTGGTTAAATATCCTATAGAGCATGGAAACATTGTTGCTACTGAACCAGCTTTGTACGATACCAGTCATGTATGGTATTGGACAAATATGTTAATCCTTGTGTTTAATAATAAATATTGAATTTTCAATATTATTTTCCTTCAAAATGCTTGCAGGATGTTGTACCTTACATTTTTTATTTCTTTTTATTTCACTCATAGTTTGATCAAATCTCATCTTAAAGCATGCCTTTTCTATAATAAAGCAGGTATTTTATTTTGAAAAAAATTCAATATAGAAAATATGGATATATCAGTCCAACAAGACGTATGCGAAACTCATAGAAGCAATGAAGCTATGTTTAATAAGGCTTTCTAATCTGCTTATAATGCCATTTTAATTTCTCGTTTAAGAGAATTTGACATTTCTAAGTTAGTATAATTTATGAAAATGCTTTTTTCTGGGGACCCAAGAGTAAATTATTATGCTTGATAGATTGGTCCAATTTGCAGTTTAGTCATTCTAAAATTGCAATTTTTGTGTTATTTTGAGTGAAATATTTATTTATACTTTTTATCTTGGCAGAAAAGATTGTTTGTAAATTGAAGGGATAAAAGAAGTATTGGTAAATGATGTAAAACAGAGGAAGGGTAAACTAAATGGAGAGTTTTTTTCATTTGGAGCTCTGACAGGATCAGCGAGTCGAAATGGATAAAACTTAAATCCCTTTATTTAATAATTCTCTTTAACAATTGAATGACATGATGATCAATCCAATGTTAATTTAATTAATTAAGGAAGTGAATAAAAAGAAACAATATTTTATTGACGTATTTAATTATTTTTATTTATTTTAATATGTTGCTAAAACAAAAGCACAACACAAGCTTGGAGACATATGAAATAAATTTCAGAGTGAGCAGTTTGTTGGAAAGATATGAAAGATGTCACAGGTAGCAATTGGTTTTGAACCTTAAAGAGTAGGGTTCAAATCAAAACGAACTTTCTTATTGTTCAAAATATATCCCATACAAATATCAGGTTCATGCTGTTGGATAAGACTGAGGAATTGCTTTGTGAGTTTTCAAACATAGAAGTTGCCTCTGTGAATAGTTCCAAGTTCCAACTGGATCCGGAGAAAAAGGCAATATTTAAAAAGAATACGGATTGATGATAAATACCTTTTTGTACATGTGTTCTTCAAGGTGTAAACTAGACCATCAAATAATTAAGAGAATATTAGATAATATAAGTGAAAATGTGAGGAGGTAGATTTCGCGATAGTTATTCTTTTGCTAAGTATTTTTAGGCCAATAGATAGTTACAAGTATTAGCTTTAATGAAGAGTCCTATTAAACTGGATAGCGTGATGATTCTTATATATGTTTCTTTTTAATGTTTTCTTAACAAAATGCTTTGTTCATGTTGTGACTCTGCTGTAGCTTCACTCATCTGCAATAATTATCAGTCATTTAGAAACTGTTATTTTTTTTCATGCAAATTTCATTTATTCTAATTTATACTAAAGTGAATTGGCTTACAATCGTTACAAAGATTTCCGATTTGTGAACTTTGAATGGAACAGTGGGTGTCGCATAGCAATATGTTGCTTATATACCTATTAAATAATTTCTGCACAATATACAATAATATCATTTCATATGAATCAAAAATACTTTTTCAGCCTTCCTTTCGCGTTTTACCTATAGTAACTCTTGCATTACATACTGATACATGACAAATGAACATTATTATGCTTGGTTGTGCCTCATTTTTTCTTTTCTATTTGTTGTTTGACATCCGAAAAAAACTCTATGAAAATATCGCGCAACGCGCGAGTATCCCTTGTTTAGCTTCTATCTTTTAATGTTTTTGGTTTGTGTAGACCTTTTGTATGGGTTGATAAACTGAAAAGACAATATTACAGAGTTGTAATTCGTTCAGGAAAGAAGATATATTAAATGATTTTTAGCTGATATTTCTTATGTTAGGCAATGATTTTGTATATAATAAGTAGGTTGTTCGTGATAGTTGCTTGAAAAAGAACATAATGATAGATTTTCAGGGTGTAATTTTGTTAGTAAAGTAATTTTTTGAATAATAGTACTGTAAAAGTATCGTACAAGGCGCGATGGTTCTGCTAGTATGTTTTATTCATCAATAAATAATATTTCTTGTCATCTGTTAGTGACAAAGGAAAATAAGGCATCGGAGGAAAGAGTACATAAAAAGATGGGATAATAAAGAACTTGCAAAGAAAGTCATCACATAACGTGTTTGACTAATTAAATTTCTTATCGTTGAATTAGTAGAGCATTACCACTCTGGTTTGAAAAAGAGATACAAATTAAGAAATTATTGAGCTAAGATGATTAACTTTTCTGAAAGTTAGCTCAGCTTCTGTATATTATTAAGTTAATTAACGTCTTTTTGAAGATTCTACCTATAAAATGTAGTGTACCCTGTAAAACATTGAAATAATCATTTATATCCACAGAGATATTTTTTTTGAAGGAATTAAGGGGTTAAAAGAAGCCCATGTATTCATTTAAATGAGACGTTTAATAATAAAGATTGGGACTGCCTAAACAGCATCCCTCAGCCCGAAGGACTCAACAAACAACAAGCAAATGAAAGAACTATAACAGATTACAATAGGTTGGACTTAGTCCTAATCCACAAATGAACACTAGCCCTAATTTGCTCAAAGCAACTCTCTTCATCCACCACGTCTCCTCTAAATTTCGCAGAATTGCGCATTATCCAAATATACTAGCATGTCCATCCGCACTAGATTTCCCAGCTCCTCCTTTCGAGCTTGCTTAGCCCAGAGACAATTCGATCCCAGTATGCACCTCTTTATCTCAATTGGTTGTTGGTGCAACCCACGTTCGCTTAATATCCGAGTCCAAACATTTTTTGAAAACATGCACTCAAAGAAGAGGTGCTTGGTCGTTTCGAGACTAGATGTGGGGCAACAGACGCACACCCCAAGGCCGTCTCCTTCTCTTTTAAGCCAATTCTCACCCGTTTAAGACTTTATTATGAGCAATCAACCACATTATATGTTTAATTTTTTGCCGAAAGTCGTCACTTCCAAATTCTCGAGACCTCGTCTGACCTAATTCCTCGGTTCGCCAACAGCTGGTATACTTTGGATACCGGGGACTTGCCGGTGCTTGCACCCAATATCTTCCAATCATCCTCCTCCGAGATCGGGGCAAAATCCGCTAACATTTCTTCCAAGGTCAGAAGCCCTTCTTCGTCCTGGAGTTATAGGACTTGTCGAAGATTCAAGTCCCAAAACCCATTTACATGAGCCTCAGAGATTGAAAGATTTTTTGACTCGACAAAAGAAAGAGAGAAGGCAACTCTTTCACGAGTGGGATGGTGGAAATTTACGATTGATGTCAAAAACTCGTTGCCTCGTCAGTCCCCACCTTAGCGTGTATTAATTGAAAAAACAAATGGAGAATTCCCATTAAATATATCGAGAAGAAAGAACTCGATTGGCGGTTCAAGTGAGTCAGAGGAAACACCGGCAGTCCATACTTATCTCTTGCAATAATTGTCCAAAGCGAATCCCCACAAGGATAAAATTTTCACCACATTTAAGCAATAAAGTTATGTTATGTAATTTTAAGTCCTCAATTCCCATTCCACCATTGCTCTTTGGCGCGGTCATTAAAGCCCAATTCACTAAGTGCATACCCGTCTCATTATTCCCCTTCCAGACGAACTGCCTTTGAATCTTTTCCATCTCATTTGTAACCCATACTGGAAGGTTAAAATACTACATGTAATAAGTCGGTAAGGCTGAGAGGACTGATTTTGTAAGCGTAATTCGCCCTGCCGTGGACAGAAATAAGCCTTTCCACCCCGCCAAACGCTTTTGATTTCTCAATTAGGGCATGAAGTAGGCCTTTTGAAGTTTTTTGATCGTCAGAGGCATCCCGATGTAAAGTATCGGAACATCGGAGAGGTTATAGTGGAACGAGGAAAGAAGGTTAGCTTGCTCTTCTGCAGAAAGATGTATCGGCACAATTTCACTTTTGTCCCAACTAATACACAGACCCGAAATAAGCGAGAATGCCTGAATGAGAATTTTGAAACGAGCAAGCCCTGATTCGTCATACCGCAGCAGAAAACTCGTATCATCCGCATATTTGAAAGTCAGATAATTAGATTCTAGGAAATTGTGCCCAAACGGAAAGGAGTTCATCATTCTGTGAAGCGTATCGGATGCCAAAACAAAGAGTAGAGACGATAGTGGGTCTTTTTGTCTACCCACGCTTGTGACTAAAAGAAGTGGATCTCTGACCATTGATCACTACCGTCGATTTCGAACTTAGAAATAAAGAGTTAATCCACGAAAGCCACTTAGGCGGGAATCCACAAGCGTTAAGCATCTTGAGAATAAACTTCCAACTTATAATATCAAACACTTTAGAAAAGTCCACCTTGAACAATAATGACGGAGCTAAAGAAGAAGAGAGATAATGGAGAACTTCTCTGGTTGTAATGAACGACTCGGCAGTTGATATGGATCTGATAAAGCCCAATTGGAACGGTGAAACAAGATCTTTCATGAGGGAAGCCAAGCGGTTGGCTAAGGCTTTCGAAATAATCTCAATGGGGCCATTGATTATTACTGTTGGGTGTATATAGATATAAACCAGGTCCCAATTCGATATTTGTAGACTTCAGTTTGCTTGCTTGGTCGCCCTCGGGACCTCGCATTGTAGCTAGCTGGGGTGTCGATCCATAGGGAGGCCAAAGGTGGAGTACCAGACTAGGTTTTGGTGAGTAATCTAAACTGATCTATTTGGTAGGTTAGTTATGCAAAGAAAGTAAATAAAAGTCTAGATCCGCGCACGCACTGCCACCGTATGCGCGGGATGAAGATGATATGTAGAGGACTGGCGAGAAGGGTTCTAGGGCTCGATGGTTTTCATCGTAGATCTACTTGATCCGTTGTTTGCTCTTCACGAATCAGCGTGCTTCATTGTCGCGGCACAGAAGTCTCTCACCTTCATTTCTGCGCGGAGACTGCTCTCACTCGTCCTCCGGAGTCGTAAGCATGCCGTATGATTCATCTTGCTGTTGGTCTTTGCTTATGAGGGGGATCCACCCTTGTATCGCGAAGACGGCTCTCGTAGTGAATCCCTGTGCTTGTACCCCCGGATGCCCGACCAGGGTACGAGCCCTTTGGGATCTTTAGAGTTCCTTGCTCCCCCTCAAACATTCCGACTACTCTCGTGTCTCGTCGGTCAAAGTCCTGCTCGCGGGTCTGGCTTTCTGCTTCTCCTCTCGGTACTTCACCTACTTTCCTAAGTACCTAAATTTTGCGGCCTACACACTCAAGGTAAGAGTTAAGATACACAAGCAATATCACATCAAAGAAACACAATAATAAGATAGATAAACTAAATCAAGCATTACTAGGTTACTAATATCTAACCCTTGGCGGGTTCAGTTACAACACATAAAGATACAAGATAAAATAAAGAATATGAAATACATCGTAAGATAAAGAAAAGACTAAACCCTAGATGAGATCGGATCCTAGTGCTGAACCGCACCCCCCTTCTATCTTGGAATAAACTGTTGTTTACTAGAGACCTATAGGGGGGTCTACTACATGCGGAAGTGTGAAGATTATACTAATTTTTAGGGTTTTTACTTTTTAATATTTTTAGACTTTTAGATGATGGTTGTACAAATTCTAATTAACAAAGTAAATTAAATAAACAAGAAGGTAAAGTAAATGGAAAAGGAAATCCATACCGAACACCAGATCTGTTGACGAAGTCCTGCGAGGTGGTTGCGTTAGCCTTAACCATTCGTTGACTCGCTAGCGGCCCTTATCGCGTTCACGAGTTGCCTACTCTCCGAGACTTGCCTTGCGGCTCCGATTTCACTAACAAACTTGATCGTTACAAGACCTCGAACCACCGCTCGTCTTACAACAAAACTTGACAAATCGATAGAGCAATAACTTACAAACTCGATTTCTTTAACTTCAACAACAAGCATGAATCAATCACTAATCTCTCCTTAATCTCACAAAACTTTTGAGTGAATTATATTCAATAATAAAGAGAGAAGAAAAGGTTTTTCGCTATTAGAAAAACCGAAGAGCAATTTTCGATTGAGCTAGCTATTTAACAGAAGGAAGGAGCAGCTCATAGATATGGAAAAACTGACTACTCCGTTGACAACGCATCTATTGCGTTGACAGTGGAATACCAAAAATGAACAAAATCAAAGACAATTAGAGACCAAACGGTTAAATTCCTGGCTATTCCGTTGACAACGGAACCTATTCCGTCGACAAAGAAATAGCACAAAGAGCAGCCAGAATTACAGAGATGTGTCCATTTAGAATTAAAATTTATTTCCATTTCAATAATCTGATCTTATAAGACAATCTCAAACCACATTTATTTGTAGTTCGGAATAGTTTTAAATATCATCAAGCTTAGGACATCATAAACCTCCTTCTAACTCACGATCGCGGCGAGGCCGAGACTCATCGCGGGAGCCTGCCTTCTCTTCTTTTGTGGAGATTGTCGTATGATGGCTGGCTTGCCTCTTCTTGCAAATGGGGGTCTTCTTACATAGACTAAGGGATCCTTGTAAAGATAGTATTTCTTCACGGCCAAGAAATGTCCATTAATTTCCCCTTGATTTATTCCATTATTTTCTCTTTTCAAATTTGACATAATTGAGCAGCTGTGAAGATCCGTGAGTTACTTTGTCTTACGCACCAAGTTAGCTCTCTGGGCTTTGATCAATATTGTAGACTTTCCTCTTAGCTTTCCGATGCATATTCATAATCCGGCCCGAGCTCCAGAGAGAGAGTTATACCAAAATACTGAACAACTATCAGCAGGTTCGCAGGTAGCGGATGAGGCTTTAGGGTGCGAGTCTGAGCCCTCCAGGGTGCCAGGATAGGTGCTGGAATTGCCGTTGTTCCTCCCGTGAAGTGCCAATACGATGTCAAGTTGCCTCTTGCTCTAGATGTGCCACAAATGTAATATTTTCCATCGTTATGTGCTATTTTCCTGAAACACAAGTGAACACTAGCAATAACTTGATTCTTAACTAAAACATAAATAATGTACTAATATAACTAATAAAAGTGCATAAAGTAAGATACAAGATAAATGGTAATTTTCTATATAAATTACCCCTATCAATTATGCTAATCGACCTGTAATCACCTGGCCCGATTGGAGTGTCTTTCTTTGGTAAGAGAACTATGTCGGCTCGGTTTAAGCTAATAAGATCGGCCTTGTAATGAAAGAAATCCTTAACAAATCTCATTAAATCTTCTTTGATAATGTTCCAATATTTGATCCAAAATTCTCCAAGGAGACCATCAGGCCCGCTTGCCTTCCAACTTGGGAGAGAACACACCATGTCATGTATTTCTTCCTCCGTCAATTCATGAGCTAAATAATTGAGTCCTTCTGCATTCGGAAAAGCTCGTTAAAGTTAAAGGCAACCGAAATATTATTTTTCAAACCTGCGGGTTTCCTGCTCTTTGCTTCCATTTGCGCCAATGCGTTCTTGTTTGGTAATCTGTTCATGCTAAGCCACTATTCCATGAATACAATTTTTGAGATGTCGGCTCGAGGCAATTGAGTGGAAATAGCAGGTATTCTCGTCACCTTCTTTGAGCCATTGACAATGGGCTCTTTGCTTCCATTTGCGCTCTTGAGCATTCACATAGTCAAAATTAATCCATATCCACATATATTGGTTTTTAAATTGTCTAAAATGAATCCTCTTTATATATATCTCATTTATGAATTGATTTAAATTCATAAGATCACTTGAAAATCTTTTTATAATTGATTTAAATTCATAATATGAAGATCACTTGAAAATCTTTTTATAAACAAATATAAAAGAATAATCCATAATAATTCTAATTCTTTGCTGTAATATACATATTATTTCATATATTATATATACTATCGAAATTAACTAGAACTTAATGTGTTTCTTCTAATTTAAGGGCTAAAAGACAAAGGGTTCATAATCTACATATTTGCCCAAGAGATATAATGAAAAAATGAAGGAGAACTACCGGCGATTACCTGATTCGTTCTATTTAGAGTGGGATCATATGTGCTTCCTTAAATAAATCTTGATAGATGCGGGATTCAAATCCCTGACATATGAAAGATGGAGTTAGTACCATATCACTAAACTATTCTAGTGGTAGTAACCCAATAGATATAATAAGAGAAAAGATACTCAATCTTTATAATCACTATCAAGTATCGGCCTATTTTTTTTTTTAAAATACATTAAATTGTTTAAACTATATCATTGACTCTCATTGATTGCGATTGTTCAAAATGAAAAAATACATTAAGTTGTTTAAACTATATCATTGACTCTCATTGATTGCGATTGTTCAAAATGACTTGCTTATTAGATAATCATGCATGCAGTGGTGGATTTTTATAGGGACTCGGGGAAGCTGCCTCCCCCCCCCCCCCACCAAAGATTTTGAAGTAGTATCTATAATTATTAACTGCATACAGTTTTGTCATAAAAAAAAAGTATAACTACGAACTAGTAAACAAATATATTTTCATGATATTATATTTTGTAATAGAAGAAGAACTACATATATATAGGACATGGCCTCAAAATTATTTTAAAAAAGGGCCGGTGATACTCGTTGGAGTTCACATTACAATTCCGTATCTAATTTGATTAATATATTTCTCGTGACTAGCTCCGCTCTCCAAGATATTACTATTTATAGAGGTTCCTCAGGGTCTCTTCGAGGAGATATGGATACTTCTTAACAGTATTTGGTATCATTTGAATTTATTTTTATCTTGCTAATGATGTGGGATATAATGGGTATAACAGAGAATTTTTTCCAAGCTTAGCAAAAGTGAGCCCAAGATATTATAAATGCAACACAATTAGTTTCATCCACCAAAATTGTTCTTCAAAATCTTAAAGAAAATGGTTGGCAAAGTTTTCTTGCTAAAGTGATAACATTTTGTGAAGCTCATGATGTTGTTGTTCCAGATTTGAGTGCGGCTTACATTTTACATGGAGGGCGTGCACGCCACCAACCAAATCATTATATTATAGAACATTATTTTGGAGCTGAGGTACTTTTTGTCTCTTGATAGACAACTTCAAGAGTTAAATAGCAAAATTAATGAGGCCGCAATGGAACCTTTAACTCTTAGCAATACTTTAATTCCAAAGAACGGCTATGATGGTTTTAATATTGATGAAATTTATTTAATGGTTGCGACATATTATCTCAGAGATTTCACTAAGCAAGAAATAACTTGTTTGAGCTTTCAAATGCGTGTTTTTATTGTTGATATCCAAAAAGTGAGAAGTTCCATCATATAACAACAAACTCATAAGCGAGCAAATTACATTTTAGTAGATGAATTAATTCTTTTACTTCTAACACTTCCAGTGTCTACGGCATCCGTTGAGCATGCATTTTCGGCAATGAAAATAGTGAAGACAACGCTTCGTAATAAGATGGAAGATGAATATCTTGCCGATATTTTGCTTGCGTACATTAAAAAAGAGATTGCGAAAAATTTCACTTCATAGGAGATTATTGAAGATTTCAAAAATTTAGCAGAGCGGAGAGCTCGACTTTAGAAAGATACAAGAGTTAACTTTATTTTATTATTTTGTTACTTTTCAAGCTAATGTAAAAATAAATTAAAATATTTTGTATAATAGTACTGCAGGGGAAATATTATATATCATGGAACCTTTTTTTTTTTATCTTAGCTTTAACTACTACCCCTACTAGAATTTGACCCAAGTTCCGCTACTACATGCATGAGAGAATTGTGCTTGAACTCAACACTTATTTGTCTATTTGTCACGATTTTTATTAGGAAGGAATAAATAAATAGAAAAATAGCTAGTTCATATTAGTGTACTTATTTATTTGTCTAAAGTTGACGTACTTCCGTTTCTGAATATAGAGATAATATTTTTATATTACATTTGTGTAAATCACAACTACAAGTTTTTGAATAATAGTGTATATTTTAAGTTTAGGATTTATTTTTTTCGGCTTTAAATTTTAGAGACCTACACCTTGCCGTAGTCATATCTAGAAAATAAAATAAGAAAATGGAATAGATCATGAACTGATTGGCAGCTTGGCTTCTGTGCTGACTTCCTGAGATACAATTATTTGCTCATGAAATGGTTGTTGGAATGTTGGATCGTTTCTTTAATATTGATGAAGATATTAGATAGTATGTAAGCTTTTGGGATATAGATAACAAAATTCTATCAATATTTTGTTTGTATTGTTTCGGCAGAACACAAAGAGGGAATACTCCCTCCTTAATGTTTTTGTCCGTCATGCCCTTCAGTTTCTATAGTGCATCGGTGAAATTTTCCGCCATGCGTTTCGCAAGAACTTCATCATCTTCGACCAATTTGTGCGGCTATAGAAGACGGAATCTTTCGTGCGGACTTCGTCATCTTCACATGAGAGAGCAATTGTATTTTCTTGTTTCTCCCCCATATCTTCTTCCATCTTTCTTAAGCAATTAACTTTTTCTACGGCATTATTTGCTGAGCGGAAAGAGATACTCATTGTTTAGGTATTTCAATTTGTCGTGGGCCTTTATTTACCAACACATCAACCAATTTCGTGGTAGAGTTCTCTACCCTTTTTTTGGATTTATCATTTTGTTGTGTGACTTCGTTTACCAACACATATTCTTTTTTCGCGGTCTACATCATTACCCATTGTTTGGGTTTTTCGACCGGCTTCCGAATTTTCTTTTTCTAAATCATTTTTGTCTCTTCCTCCGTCGATTTTAAACTCTCAAAATTCACTTGACAAAGTCTTTTATGCCATAACAAAGACATATCTTGCACATCGGCCTTCAACACCGTGTGTTTAGAAATATTTAGAATAAGGGGGAAATTATGATTTTTCTATTTTAATATTCTCAATTAATTTACTTTCATTTGTAGGCTTGTCGTAAATTTTGCAATACTCACACTCGAAATGTATTGTATGACCATGCTCTATCAATTATCCTACACTCAATAAATTTTGCGTCAACTCCAGAACAAACAACACATCACACACCAACATACGGCATCTTCTTGTTTCAATAGAGATTGTGTTTTTTCCCTTCGATTGAACAACCGCACCATTACACATTGTTATTTGAGTAATGACGGTTGTATCAAATTCGTTAAAAATCAATTTGTTTCCGGTCATATGGTTGCTACATCCGCTATCAACATACTTCGTCATTTCACTCTTGGGCCGCATGACATGCATAAAAGGTATATTTCACACCGTTTTCCTCCTTGGTGTAATTGGCTTTCTCATTTGTTTTATATCGGCAATCTTTGTTAAGATGACTGGATTTCTTGCACTTATAACATTGGGATTTTCTTTAAAACAACAATCTTTTTCTAAATAAGACGATCTTTTGCAATTATTGCACCTTCTTTTATTATCTCTTCCATAAGACGATTCTCCGTTAAACGTCTTTTGGTATGACGATTTGGCTACGGTCATTTTCGATTGGAATGCGCTCTCAAAAGATTGCTCTGTATCCCTATTCATCCTTTCGTCATATCTTTCTAATTAACCCATTAGGTCATATGCATTAAGAGTTGAGAGATCTTGAGTTTCTTTAATGATCGAGGCCATGTTGTCATATTTTGATGATACGCTAATAAAGATTTTTTTCACAAACCGATTTCTCTGTAATCATAATTCTCTCCATAATCATAATTCTCTTCATAAAAAATGAGTTGTGAGATTGTGAGAGCTCAAATACACCATCTTGGTCTGTCATGGTGATCTCCTTCTACAAGTTCTTCTAAACTCAAAAAACCATGGCTCCGATGCCAATTTGTTGGAATTTTGGATCATTTCTTTAATATTGATGGAGATATTAGATAGTATGTAAGCTTTTGGGAGATAGATAACAAAACTCAATTAATACTTTGTTTGTATTGTTTCGGCAGACACAAAGAGGGCATAACACAGAGAGGGAAGAATGAATAGATAGAGAATTTATACACAAGCACAAAATTGTACTTGAGGGATAATTTCCTCTTTCTATTTCTTTTATTTCTGTCTTCTTGTTGCTTTGTTTACAACATAAATAATGAGGGGGCTGGATTGATTTCTCAACTCATGCCTATTATTTATAAATCATTGCACATTTTCAATGGCATCATATAATTACACTCTTTCAAACACTCATATGAATATACATCATTTCATACACACTTAAGGATATGCATCCTTCTATTGTTTGATTGAGGTCTAAAGGGGGTTGAATAGGCCTAACACATGCGGAAGTGTGAATTTAAACTTATTTTTAGGGTTTTAAACTTTATATTATTTTTTACACTTTTAATGGATCGATGGTTATATTAATTCTAACTAATTTAAAACAACAAAAAGTAAATAACTAAAGATAAATTGATACCGAACACACGAACTTGTTGACGAAATTCGGCAAGAAGGTTGCGTGAGCCTTAACCTCCCGTTCTCGCTAGCAGTACTTACCGCTTTCACAAACGCCTACTCTCCGGGACTTGCCTTTCGTCTCCGATAATCACTAATCCAACTAGTGTTCTTGTTACACAACAACGATCTACTTTCCCGTTACAAAACGCGTGATGAATTGATGGAGCAGAAACTTACAAGAAATCTCTTTCAATCTTTCAACAACAATCAATCAAATCGCTCACTAATTTCTCCTAATCTTACTTTGAATATTGAGTAATTTAGGTATCACAAGAGAGAGAGAATTCTGGGAATTTTTGCTTCAAAACTTGGCTCAAAACAAAATGGGGCGGCTATCTTATAAAGAGGGAAAGACAGCCTTTTTAAAAAAGAAAATACATTCATTGTCCATTAGAACGGATCAGTTCTCCATTCGAACGGATGGGCAAAAAAGGAAGGACATTGATTGCCGAATCAATGTTAAACGGCTAAAAAATCTGATTCGAACGGACAAGAAAAAAAATCAGACAACATAAAGACAGGGAAAAAATCACTGAACGGAGCCTCCATTCGAGCAGAGGCCTATTTCGTTCGAATGGACAAGGTAAATTTTCAGAATTCTTCTCTTTTGTTCAAACCAAATCTACTCGGAACCAAAACTCAACTAAAAGAGCCACATAAGACACTCCAAAACTGATCGCGCTTGAAAGGAGGTGTGGCATCTGCTAGAACTTCCGAGATCGGAGAATTTCATTAGTTTCGAAACACATCTTCTTACTTAAAGGCACTTGAACTTGATTCATCTAAACTTTAAAATACATTCTCACAAAATTTGATTAGTAGCTCAGAATAGTTTGAAATACCATCAAACTGAGAATAACGAACTCCCCCTTTTGATGATTTTCAAAACTATTCCGGGAATTAAGCATTTTTTTATTTCATCTCCCCGTTTTTGGAAAACATGCAAAAGGAAATTTTATGGGTTTAATGGAGAAGGTGATGAAATTGGGGGAGAAAGGTAGGTTTCCAGGGAAAGTAGATTTGGAGAGTAGTGATTAAAACTCAGTAAATCAAATCCCGTCGACCTCCGTTCGAACAGATGGTCCTTCCGTTCGAACGGAAGTCTGCATTCTGAACAGAGGGGATTCATTCAGCGCAAAAACTCACTGACTTGAGAGGCCAACAAAATTCATCATTGTCGGGTCGAACGGACAACGTCTCAGGTCAACCGGAGAGCTGAGGTTTTTGAGGATTTTGGTAAAAGTGTGTTTTACTCAAGAATTTCATCAAACAAAATTTATTTTAAATAAAATATTCATTATATTAAGTAAGAAAATCATATAAAGTCCTTTTAAAAACCAAAATTTGACAAAATGGAAGAAAAATAATAATAAATAGAATGAAGAAAATTTAAAAATCAAGGAGAATCCATAAAAATGCCCAAAAATCATAAAATTTTAAAAAAAAGAGAAATTAATCTTTTAATTCAAGCATACCGAGATTTAACCGCAGATCGGAGAATTGTTCATAGGCGAGAGGCTTCGTGAAGATGTCGGTGACTTGTTCGGTTGTTCCAACGTGAAAGATCTCTACGTCCTCCTTGTCATACTTAGTACAAGGAAATAACCCATAATTAATACCTAATACATGGAAATACAAATATAAGAAAATAAACATATTCCAATTCGAACTGTCACTTATGAAAATAAGTCATGACAAACAAATATGGAGAACTTTTCTATCTTCTGCAGGATTTCTTTTTTTACGGTATCTAGAGTTTTCCAGAAGTCTCCACACATACAATCTCCCATTTGGAGAGTTCATACTGACACAAATCATTTGCATTAAATCCATTCTGCTTTTCTCCCCTACTCAGCGAAAGTTCCTTGAGCCTGGCCACATGCTCTAACTAACTCACTCGACCAGCCCCACTAAGACAGTGCACAGCCTCAGTTTGTCAATGGAGACTTTCTTGGTCAACATATCGGCATGCTTTTTCGCACCTTGGATCTTCTCTAACGATATGGTACAGTCTATCACAAGTTCTCGGATGTAGTAATACTTGAGTTGGAGTGCTTAGTTCTGGAATGAAACACCGGGTTTTTCGCGAGACATGGGGTACTTTTACTGTCGATGTAAAGTGCCCTACATCCTTGATCTATTTCAATTTCTCTCAGAAAGGTCAAGAGCCATACCATCTTTTTTTCGGCTTCTGAAATTGCCACGTACTCCGCTTCAGTCGTTGATAGAACCAGTCATTTCTGCAATGTCGACATCCAGCTCACATCTGTACCTCCCATTGTAAAGACATAACCGGAAGTGTTTTTCCGACTATCCACATCTCCTCCTAGATGCGCGTCTATGACAATCTCAACAACGCCATATTTGAAGTGCCCTTCAAATATCTCAGCAATCATTTGAACGCATCCGAATGCTCGATGCCGGGATTCGCCATAAATCGACTCACAACTCCCAATGCATATGCGATATCGGGTCTCATATACACCATGGTGTACATAAGGCTGCCTACTATTGACCGTACGGAATTCTTGTCATTTGTTGTTTCTCATCCGTGGCTTTATGTGACTGTGCCTTGGAGAGCTTGAAATGTGCGCCGAGTGGAGTACTTCTCGGCTTGGCGTCATCTACTCGAAATCGCTCCAACACCTTCTTGATTTACTTCTCTTGCCACAAGGTCAGTGTATCCGCTGCTTGATCTCGAGTGATCCGCATCCCAAGAATCTGGCTTGCTGCCCTCAAATCCTTCATTTCGAATTCTGTCAATAACTCATTCTTGAGCTTCTTCATTTCGCTCATGTCGGCACCTGTAATGAGCATATCATATACATACAAAAACAAAATAATGTATATATCTCCATTGTTCTTGTAATAGCAACAATGGTCAGTATCCCATCTCCGAAAGTCACGATCACACATGAATTTATCGAACTTCACGTACCACTGTCTAGGTTCCTGCTTTAGACCGTACAAGCTATTCTTGAGCTTACACACAAAACCCTCCTTTCCCGGGGTCTCAAAACCTTCAGGCTACACCATATAGATATCCTCCTCCAAATTGCCATGGAGGAACGCCGTCCTGACATCCATCTGCTCGAGGTGCAAAACTTCCTCCACTATAATACTTAACACCATACGAATGATTGTTAGCTTCACCACCGGCAAGAATACCTCCGTGTAGTCAACTTCCTCTTTCTGCAGGAACCGCTTTACTACCAATCTCGCCTTGTACCGCTTGCTGCCATCTAGTTCACCCTTTACCCGATAAACCTACTTGTTTTGTAATGCCTTCTTGTCATCTGGTAACTGGGTCAATATCCAAATCTTGTTCTTCGAGAGAGACTCAATCTCATCTCTCATTGCACGCTCCCTCTTGACCGAATTTCCCTTCTCTACCGCCTCACGATAATCCTTAGGTTTGCTAGCATTAGTTAATAACAGGCAATTAAGTGATGGTGAATAACGAATTGTGGTTTTGATAGTCCGGATTGATCGTCTTACAACCGGAGTTTCTGAACTTTGGTCTGGTGTAGTTTTGGTCAAGGTTTCATTTTCATTCTCAGTTGATTCCCCGACTAAAATTTGATCACCTCGGACTCTCTCGGGACTTCTTCCGAAGCAGAATTTCGGTTTACTCTACCATTAGATTCAGATTCGCAATTTGACCCAAACCCATCCTTGTAGTAGAGTGACCCGTCGAGATATTAGACCGGAGCCAGTCCCCACACATTGCTGTGCACTAAGTCTAGCTTCCCCATCTTGAGTTCTCGTCCGACATTCGAAAAACTAACCCGTTTTTACTTGTCGAGCATGCAGTTCTCACAGAAACCATTTCTACCGATTTTACCTTGGGTAACAAACCTTTAGAAGCCATCACTTGCAGTCTTTTGTGACTGATATGACTAAGCCGATTATGCCACAATATCAGGTCGATTATCACTCCCAGAATCGCCAACAAATCTTTCTTGTTGTCCGTCACATAGAGAGTTTCCATTTTTATATCAAACCATTCACAAACAAGCTTTTGCACCCCTCACCATCCATCTACCCAATGGATATCAAGTTATTCTCTAAATCTGGAATATACCGTACTCCCCGCAAAGTCCATTTAAATATGTTGCTCGGTTTTATTTAGACATCGCCCATCCCGATATGCATAGTAGTTTTTCATCCGCTAAGTAAAAATTTTCGAAATCTCCAAATTCAAAATTTAAGAGCTTATCTTTCTATGAGGTAGAGTGAAAGGATGTGCTTAAATCCAAAATCCATGACTCGATAGGGCTGTCAATGCACAGAACTAGTGTTTCGTCTGAATTCCCCTCGGTGGCGGCATTTGCGGAACTTGTCTCCGTCCTTTTCTCCTTTTTCGGGGATTTGTAATCTGGTTTCATGTGGCCCTTTCTGCCACAGTTCCAACACTCCAACTCGCCACACGGGCTTGACTTGCCATGACCTCTCGACATCGATCTTCCGTGGTTGTTATTTTTCTGACCTCCACGACCCCGACTCTTGACATTCAAGGCTGAACTCGTGGAACTCAAGGCTTCGCTCTGCCCCCTTTGCCGAATATCCTCGTTCAGGATGCGGTCTTGTACCTCCTCAAAAGTCAGATCCTCCTTGCTGTTGATAACATCTACCGTTGTCGCCTAGCTTTTCGGCAATGATGACAACAACATAAAGCCCTTGTCTCTTCACCCAGGTTCAATTTAAACGCATCTAGTTGGTTTGAAATAACCTGAAAAGAGTTCAGATGCTCGGCCACAAATCTATCTTCCGCCATCTTCAAGTAGAAAAGACGACGCATCATGTGCAGCTTGTTTAATGAAAACTACTTCTCATACATGTTGGATAACGCCTTCATGATTCCAAAGGCCGTCGTCTCCTTTGCCACGTTGAACGGCACGTTCTTGGCTAAGGACAATTGTATGTAGCTTAACGCCTTGCGGTTCATCTTCTTACATGCGGCGTCGTCGGTGATCTCTTCTGGCTTTGTCTTGAATAGCGCATTTTCGAGATCCTTCTGGCATGGCAATGTTTTTGTTTGCATCTTCCAGTAGCCGAAGTCTCGCTCATCGAACCGACTCAGCAACACCTTGCTCTCGTCCATCGCTCGTGTACGTATCGTCTCCTCGTTCACACCCAAAGAAATTTTTCTCCGAACCTTGTCTCTTGTACTACTTGCTAGGAACCAAGACGCAATAGCAAACACAGAAAGCAAGGTACAAGAACAAAAAGATTTTTCCATGAAAACCCTAAAGAGGGTAAAAACCACAGCCGCCGGCACTCAACACTTTCTTTATATTTGTAGGAAAGAGAAATATAATACAATTATTTGTAGTTGTTGGAATAAATAAAACTCTACCCATATCCCTCTATTTATATGATAGTCATACCTAATACAAGGAAATAACCCGAATTAACATCTAATACACGAAAATACAAATATTAGGAAATAAACATATTTTCAATTTCAATATTCACTTATGGAAATAAGTCATGACAAACAAATATGGAGAATTTTTCTGTCTTCTGCAGGATTTTCTTTTTTTACGGTATCTAGAGTTTTCCAAAAATTTCCACACAAGACATCATATTTCATTAAAATAAAAAATGTTCTCCAATTTATATACAAAATTAGGTACTCTTTTTCTTTCCTAGGTTATCTATTGTAGCGAGAAAGAAGCTTTGGAACAAAGCACATCCGAGGAGAACTCTGTGGTGCCTAGACTCGCCTAGGCCAAACTCTCTAGCTTCTCTCGGAGTAATTTATTATCTCCATGGCTGCATTTGTTAGAAGAATAATTGATCCCAACAATTATATGTGTTATCATTCAAGAAAATATATTAATATGTACCAAGAAAAAAAATATTAATACGTACTCAATAAAATATATATTAAATTTAATTATTAAAAATAACGTATACGGTATATCTACTGTACAAATCTTCCAACCTATATGGCCTTTAGAATAATGATCACGCCAGGCTGGTTTTTTTTTTTTTTTTTTTGAGTTTCATGGGGCCGGAATATATTTATCATTGACTGTTTTTCCCACTGTGCGAGTGTTGAATCATAATTGGTCTGCTAAAGCCCAACTTGCCATTCATTTCAGGACAATGATTGGTTAGCACTCATTTTTCTCCGGATTTTGATATGCTGTCTGATGATAATGTAATATATAAAATTACATAAAAACAATATATAGTAAATTAACAATAAAAATATTGTAAGTTAATTTTTGCTTTCCAGGGTATTTCTCTTAACAACAATTCGAGAAATCTCCTTCTAGATCCTTAGTCAATCTGGAAAGTGTCAATAAAAAGTGACCTGCTTTCTTATTTAATTTTTTTTTTCAAAAGATTGTGCCCGAAGCGAGTGAACCTACACTCTTAGATCATTCATTCAATTTTTCAATAAAAATTTCACATACAACAAACAAGATCGAGCATCAGAATTGGCAAGTTGTCTATTTTTAACTCATCCTCAAGAACTTAAAAAACAATAAAAGAAGAAAAAAGAAAACGAAACCTAAAAACTACAGCTAGAAAAAAGGGGGGAAAAAAAGAAACAACAACTAGAAGGAAAAAACTTTAACCCTCCTGAAACCTACTCTCCCACAATCTTAGTTCAGCCATTACCTTCTCTGTAACCACACAAGGTGGTCTTTGTTCGTCTCGAAACAACCGATTGCAATATTCCTTCCAAATTAAAAAAAGAGGTATATCGATGTTCCTTTAAACCTTCGACTCCATGGCGCTGTCTCGTAGGTTATCCTTTCGTCTAGCAATCCTCTTTGAAGCCAAAAATCCCAAGTTTCTTGCTACATAATACACACATGCTTGTGAGCATCCATCCCCTCCTCTTCAACAGATCGTGTGTTGGGATGATCCTTCTCGCCCATTTCCATACAAAAATCTTTAACTTGGGCGGTAATTTAAAATTTCAAATATACGCCCAATCTGATAAAATTAACCCCTCCGAAGATAGACGTTGAAATGCCAATTTCGTGGTAAAGACGCCATTGGATGTTAATTTCCAATTAATCTGATCTGCGTTATCTTCATGTTGTAAAGTCGGCAAATTAGCGATTAACCAATTCAGTTGGCCGATTGCTACGGCGGAAAGATTTCCCCAAAAAAACTCTCTTTATTTGGTTCTTGAATAAAATCCGCTAACGTGATAAAAGTGTTATTAGCGTAAGAAAATAGTTGCGAAACAGTAAACGCCATGATACCCCACCCCCAATTGCAGAACCAAAATTGTATATTCCTTCCATTCCCTGGTTCAAACGTGGATGCAGATATGAAAAACGGCGCATTCTTCACTGCCGTGAGGACAAGCTTCGATTGGGACCTCTGATTCGACCCGTCCATTAATCCGCAAAATGGTTGGTAGAAGCCCTGACATAATTCCTTAAATAATGAGTTTTGTGGTGAATGGCCCTTCCACAACCATTTACACATCAGCGCATCGTTAAACGTTGCTAACTTGATCCCCAACCCTCCTGATTTTCTTGGCAAATAGATTGTGTCCCAGTTTAGCAATCTCAAACCCCATTCGTCACTACCATTTCCTTGGCATAGAAAATCTCTTCGCAACCTCTCTATCTTTAGAACCAGCCACTTAGGCAGTTTTAAAACAGACATAAAATAAATATCTTCACCCAAAAAAGCCGAATTCAATAGTACCAATATGCGAGCCATATTCAAGAGATTTCCTTTCCATTTTGAGATTATTTTCTGCAAGGCTTCAAGTAATGATGTGTAAGAGGTTTTTGGTAGGTTTTTTAGCTTAACGGAAGACCCAAGTAGGTTAGTGGAAGTTGATTAAGTTGACAACCTAGCGTGTCGATTATTGCAGTTAGGTCTGTTCCATTAATTGCTGGAATAATAAATGATTTTTGGTAGTTGATATTAAGACGAGAAAATTGCCCGATAGAATTAAGTAAAACCTTGGTCATCAGCGCTTCATTTTGTTTCGGGTTGAGGAAAATCATAAGGTCATCGGCAAACATAATGCAATTACGCGCAATCCGAAATGGTGGATTAACAAATCCGTTTAGCTTTGTGAGCGCGAACACTTTTGTAAAAACATCCATGACCAAAATAAAAAGCAAGGGCGATGTTGGATCGCCTTTACGTAAGCCTCGTTTCAAACAGATGCTTTCCCCGGGACTCCATTCAATATTACCTTTGAAAATCCCGGTAGAATACCATTGACTATACAAAGAATGTCACTAACATGGAACCCTCTTGCCTTCAAAATTTCGAACAAACCCTCCCAACTAACTGAGTCAAACGCTTTAAAAATATCTGCTTTTAAAATTAATTCTTGCTTCTTCTTTTTATACGTTGGTTGAATAATTTCCTGAACATAAGCGTAATTATCCACAATTTGTCTCCCTTTAACAAAAGCGGATTGGGCGAGATCAATCATTTCTAGAATAATATTAATTAACAGATTCTTTTAGACTTCTTGTTCTCTTAAACTACAACACAAAAGAAAATGATGGATCAGTACACGGAAAACAAAGAGATGTTACTATAGTTCTTGATTTGCAAGACCGTGGAAGATTTAACGCTATGATTCATGTGTTTCAAGAGATGTTACTATTTAGTTGCGAATCGAGGTGGAGATGGAAGGGCCACAATGGCTGAAGATGGCCAACGGCGTCGGTAAGGTGTTCTTCTGCATGTGTGTGTGTGTGTGTGGGGTGGGCGAATTTGGGGAGAAATGTTTTTTCTTTTATTCTCGTTCATTTTTATATGGGCTAGAAATTTTAAAAATATTTTAATTTTAATACAAACTATTTATTAAGGAGGTGGTAAATTCCAAATAATATTGTTCCGGCTGTTAATTCCATCCTTAACATGAAAACTACTAAAATCTTTCTCTCAAATGGGATTGCATGATTTGAATATGAATGTTAATTCATATGTTCAGTCTCGTCCATGTTTATAAAATCTATAGCTCAATTCAGTGCATGATTTGAGTTTTTGGTGATATTTTTTCAATTGAACATTTTTGTTGAAATTAAAGCTATTAAAATGATCCTAGGCTAAAATGTGTACAGGTATTAATCCCAACCCCTAATTTTTCACGTACTTTTAAACATTCTCAAATGGTCACATCATAACTTTTATCTCGAAGGTTCGATCAAATTTTTTGTCAAATTTGAACCATTCATTTTCTCAAATTTATTAATAATTTATGGCAATATTTATATGGTTATTCAAACATAATCATATAATTGATTGAATTAGTGTTTTATGTTCCATCCCCGATTTAGTGAGAACCGTTGAATTTGTTTATGACCATCAAATTTTAATCAAATGGTAAATCATAGTTCAAAGTAATGTTCAATTATTAATACTAATAGTTAATGAATAGTTCACTCATTAAAATATAAATAATTTTTCTTTTCTTCTTTAAAAAATATAATTCTTAATGAAATATTTTATTTCTCATGTTAAAATCATCAAATATAAATTTGTTGAAATTTTTTCTTTATTTTGAGGTCCATATTGTTATGGTTCCAATTTATTTTTTTCTTGCTAAAATATGTGAATGTAAACTATATAAGAAAAACATGTACAAAAATGATATGCTTATTAACATATACTTTATATTTTATTTTTCATCACTCTTTGAGCATTTTGAAGGGACCTCTTTTTTAAGGATGTATGTGATATTTCAAGTTTCTTCAATTTTTAATCAAAATTTGCTTTAGTTAGTTTTGTTATTATGTGAATTTTTCATGTAAATTACTTGTTAAATTGCAAAGAAAACATTGTTTTTATAATGATTTGTTGTATATCATTTATTTTTTCTATAATTTTCTTGTTTACATCCAAACAAACATTTTTAAAAAATCGTGAACTTTTATGACCTCTAGGATTAGGAATTTGCAAATCCTAACCCTACAAAAATCCTAACCGTACAAAAATCCCTATTCTATTGTGAAATTTTTATGACACATTCAAACAAGCCCTAAACAAATCAAGAAACCACTCCATAGTCCAAAGTCCAAACAAGGAGCAAGCCATCAAATGAGTGATGATATTTACAGGCAAGAGTATTGTTAATTACATGCTCACTCTTTTTTTGGACAATTTTGCCCCTAATTTCAATGGTAATTGATAATTAATTGATCTCTTGTGACTATTTTGACAATTAATTGTTACCATATATTAAGATTCATGAGAATCTAAACAATCATACAAGAAATGATGAAAAATCTAATGTTGGTAGAAATCACATGTATATTATGTAAACTAGATTATGAACATATATATGTAATAAATATTAATATGATTAATTTAAATAAATTGATAATTTAAAATAATTTTTTTTTGAAAAATTAATCAATAAAATCTATAAATAAAATTTCATATATGTAGCAAGCAAGAATTATGCATCTTGTTAAATTGAATAAAATTTCATATATGTAGCAAAAAAAAGTATGCAACTTGTTAAATTGAATAAAATTTCATATATGTAGCAATAGTAGTATGTCCTTGTTAAATTGAATAAAAGTTCATATATATAGCAAAATATGTAACTTGTTAGGTTGATTCCTGTCCAATTTTCTTGCATCAATTTATTGTCTTTAAAATTTTCGGAGGGAATGAATTTGCTTGTTTACCTTTTTTTCATAAGGAAAAAATGATGGTTAATCAGATTAATAAGCAAATATATATGTGCAAATATATAATTACATGTGTTTTCATTTTAAATTAGAGGCAAAATTGTCTAAAGTAAAAATGTGTCTATAATTAACAATAAATTTGTCTGTAATTATCACTACCCCCATCAAATTACCACCACACGTCATCCGACGCCTATGCAACAAATATTGACAAACAATTGCGGATCTCTATGAGGCCTAAATCCTTTTTAACCGGTACATTGATTGTATTAACCGCAAAAAAAAAAAAAAAAAAAAAAAAGTACATTGATTGTATGGGCAAAATGGTAAAATCATTTAATCTCTGCCTTTCGACTTTCGAGCTCAATTTTGAACCTGCCGATATCATCTCCCCAGATAATTGAGAAGCTTAAACAAAACTCCAATCATATATAGCATCTTTGAGAGAACTGATACCTCAAGTACTTCTAAACTTGAGAGCATCCCAATTCCCAACCTGTGCAGATACATCAAAATGGTAAGAAGGCTAGTCTCTCGTTAGTCATTTCAAAACTACAAAAAAGGGTACTCAACTGAAGGCCTTGCTTAAAAGGTTCAACAACAAAAATGGAGAGAGTACCGCTGCTTAAAAATGAAGAAGAAGATGAGAAGACAAGATCAAGACTGGGAAGGAGAGTATTTGAGGAATCGAAAAAACTATGGAGAATAGTTGGACCAGCGATATTTCAAAGGGTGGTGATGTTTGGTATGAATGTTATTACACAAGCTTTTGCTGGCCATCTCGGAGATCTCGAACTGGCTTCTCTTTCTATTGGAAATACTGTTGTCGCCGGCTTCAATTTTGGACTACTGGTACGTTATGAATTTAGATCATAATTTTATTTTATGCGTCTTATCAGCAGAGCTTTTGAAGGACTGATTTAGCAACAAACTTATTTTTTCTTTCAAGTCCCGTAGGCAAAAATAAAATTTAGACCGACTTCTTATTTAGCAAAAGTGATATGTAATATAAATATTATAAAACAGACATTTGCTATCGCATACCTCCTTCAAAAAAAAAAAAAAACAGACATTTTACCTACTTTATTGAACCTGAATATCTTGATGAAGTTCATCTTTGTGTTCAGAGTTCTTCCAAACAAAAACTTTGACAGACGTGATATGATAGACGTCCATAACTAACATAAAACCATAGTAATGGTGATCATGACCATACATCAATAGGAAATGGTCATCACCTACTGGCTTTGCTAAAAAAAAGAAAATGAGAATTAAAAAATGGTTCGTGATGTGGGAAGAAGAAGCCAAGAAATTGTGGAAACTATGGTGTAGGAATCCATGTGGCTTGTCAAGGTGCACATTTCTTATATGCCGTGATTCGCTACATGAGATGCTGCATACAATATATGCATAATACGGAACCACCATGTTATGTACTGTGCACGTTGCAGTTGCAGAAAGAAAACATGTTTTGAGAAGACGAAGATGACAATTGACGTGAAACTACAATGTTTGGCTTCTTGCTATTTGTATTTTGTATGGATGTCCCATAACATAGGCCATAGTATCTATTTTTTTCTTTTTTTTAACCCGTAGGCAGCCCATAATATCTATAAAGTATAATGATCATCTTAGAAGGATAAAATTCCTCACATATCCCTAAAATTTCGAAAATAATCAAATAAATTACTTAATTTTTAATTGTTTCCGTATAAGTCATTTAACTTTTAAAAATTATCAAATAAATCACTCAACTTTCAATTGTCTCTTATAAATTACTTAATTTTCAAAAATAATTAAATAAGTTACTCAAATTTCAATTAACCGGATAACTTATTTGGTCTTTTTTTAAAAGTTCAGTAACCTATTAGGGATAATTGAAAATTGGGTGACCTATTTGATAATTTTTGAAAGCATAATGACCTCTACGAGACAATTGAAATTTGAGTTACTTACTTGATTATTTTTGAAAGTTGAGTAAACTAGAATAAAATGAGATTTTATCCTACAAAATAAAAAGCGAAATCTAACTTTTCCTTTGAATTTGTTGTTATGTGGAGAAAGTCCCCTAAGAAGTACACAAATGCTAAACAAATGCTTACCACTTCTAAATATAAAATATTTCTCTTGTCACAGGTTCACCATATAATTATTATGAGGGAAGACGAAATATAATTTTAATTTTTTTACGTACATCATATTATGAATTAAATTAATTAAACTAATAAAAAAATAACAAAGTACAGCTCGGAATTTGTGAGCAAATTTGATTCTTGCATGACTTTTTTTTTCCATTGTAAAATATTGGCCCGTAAGCATCTTGTACTATTCAGCCTTGATTGGACGGTGCAACCATCTTGAATCAGTCCATCCCCAAATAAGAGAATAATTTTCAATTTGTTTATAGAACTCATCTCTTTGTCTAGTATATTTCACCTATCACATCTCTATCACAAGAAGATTTGGGGCAAACTATATTTTGCAGCAAGTGGAAGAGAACCTATCAATGTTGAATCTTTACTACCTCAAAAAAAAATGTTGAATCTTCTAGGATATATTGTTTTTCTCAAAAAAATAATTGAGGGCCCAGTTCTTGTCTGACAGCATCTGACTTCATTGGTAAATTAATTGATATTAGTCGCATCAGTATTTGGATGAATTGTATACATTCTCCATACAGAATTCCGTCTAACAGATTTTCTTCTAAACATTTTCTAAACCTCGCCCCCTTGAACATCTTCTCAAACACCTCAAGAACACAACCGATCCAATTGCACAGCACTATAATGGTACAAATATATAAGTAATATTACTGCCAATACCTCAACATACTATTCAAGAGATTGGAAATGTGAAGTCCTCATAGATTGTGTCAGAAAATGACAATTTTAAGTAGTACAAATGTGTCCGATAACACAATGATCATTTGACTGGTGTGTGTGACCGTAGTCCATAGACCTTAGCAACCTACTTGATTGAAACCATAAAGTTTTCACAACCTGTCTGTTTCCTTATTAATAAAGCCCGCACTGAAAACCAAACCCATTAACCACCAGCAATGTTATAGAAATCGCTAGACGCTGTTTAGACGGTCAGGATCATCGAGGATTAATCAGGGATTAATCGGATTATGCGGGATTTAGACGGATTTGTATTTTTAAGTAATTTTATATATTATATACACTTTTAATTGTATTATTTATACTATATTTAATAACATTAACACAATATTCAAATAAAATGCAAAATAAAGTCCACTACTAACATTAACACAACATCCAAATAAATCCAAAATAAAATACTCGACACGACATAACATTAACACAACATCCAAATAAACCGCAAAATAAAGTCCGAATAACAAAACACACACTAAATGTCCAACATAATCCGAATAATAAAACACACACATAAAAAGGAAGAAACAAAACTTAAAAATCATGCTCATCCTCCTCATGCATTGTTGACGTGGATGCATTTGACGAAACCCTAACTTCATCCACGTCAAAATCAAACTCATCACTGTCCATCTCTACTTCAGAATCACTCAAATCAAACTCTTCATCATTAATCTCCCTTCTATTAGTTTCGGTCTCATTATAATTTTCGTCAACTCCGGGAACTAACCAATGTTGAGCAGTTACAGCGGTACTAGCCATTGATGAACTAGAAGCCATATTGAAACCCTAAAAATAACACAACAAGAATAAAAAAATCTAATTAAACCCTAAATAAAAAGAACATCACTAATTTCAGTTTTGAAAAAAAAAACTAATTCAAAAAATTTTGTACCAAAAAAGCAAAAAATAGAATCAACTTACCGTTCGGAGGTGGCTACCGGCGTCTGGAGGTGGCAACGGCAGGCGGCGAGTTTGTTTGGTGAGGAAGGAAGAACGAATCAAGAAGGAAGAGGAAAAGAAAGGGTCGATTGGCTTCTGGAGAAAGAAAAGAGAAAGAAGGGAAAGGAAAGAAAGAAAGAAAATAGGTTAGTGGACCGGGCCAATAATAAAAGGAAAAAAGAAAAAAGAAAAGAAAAAGGAAAAAATTAGTGGGCCGGTTGAAAAAAAGAAAAAAAATAGTGGGCCGGGCCTGGGCGGGCGCTGGGCGGAAAAAACGCACAATGGCGCCAAATATACATTTTCTGGGCGTTTTTGGGCCGCATAGCGCCTAGGCGCCGCCTAGGCAGCTGCCTAGGCCGATTTCTGTAACACTGTCCACCACCGACCAAAAAAAAACTAATCCTATGACCACACCAATTGTACTGTAGCGGAATATACATTATTAATAGTTACTAATTTTGAACAATTTTCTGTCACTATATTAAGCCACATCATTCTTTAATCATGATCATTGGATTAAAAAAATCTAATGGTTCATATTAAGTCACATCATTATTTAATCATGGCCAATCATACTTTAATCATGACCCTTGGATTAATAAATTTAATGGTTTATATTAATACATATTATCATTTAATCATGACCTTTGAATTAAAATATAATGGTTGATATATTGACACATGTCATCTATATACATCAAATTATTATTTTGAACAATTTTCTGTCACCATATTAAGCCACATCATTCTTTAATCATGATCTTGGATTAAAAAATCTAATGGTTCATATTAAGTAACGTCATTATTTAATCATGGCCACATCATATTTTAATCATGACCCTTGGATTAATAAATCTAATGGTTCATATTAATACATATTATCATTTAATCACCTTTGAATTAAAATCTAATGGTTGATATATTGACACATGTCATCTATATGCATCAAATTATTAATAGTTATTAATTTAAAAAAAAATTCTCTCATCTCATTAAGGTTTATAGACATTTGATATTAACCATTAGATTGGATCATCTAAAGGTTAACATTTAGCCATGTGACATATAAAACTCAAGATTTTCTTTAAAAAAAAAAATCCAAGATTCGACCCATGTACATGTAAGGTGTAAACGGGTAAGATATTAACCGACCGACCCATATTTGTATACCAACAAAAATTTATATCCGAATCAAAATTATACATATTTGGCCAAATACAGATACATGCTTGGATACGGATATCTATTAGGTTATCGATTTAACTCCCAGATATGGATAATATGCGTAACCGGATAATATATGTATCCGGATAATTTGTTATTCGGGTAATATCTATTTTCGGATATTTCACTTTTTAAGGAATACGGATATTTATTTGGATACATATACATATATTTTGATTTTTTTATCATACTCGGATACAATTATTATCCATATCCACGTTAATATTTCGTACTATCACGGTGTAAACAGGAAGAGTATTATCTGACCGACCTATATCTATATCCGCAACACATTCTCATCCAATTCAGATTTATCCGACCGGAGACAGATACTGATTGGGATAGTTTTATTTGGATACATATATTGATTTGGTTATTGATTTAGCTCCTGGATACGGATATAAATAATTATGTATATGTATCCAAATAATTTGTTATTCGAATAGTATCTGTTTTCGGATATTTCACTATGTATAGATATAGATACGGATATATTTGGTGTTTTTTTTATATTCGGATACAAATATTATCCATATCCATATTAATATTTTTTGCTATTTTTTTAAAATTTTTCTTAAAAGTTGTTATAATTTATTGACTTTGTTATTATAAATAGTTAAGTGTTTAGAAAAATAATATAGATACGTAATAATATAAATTCAATATTTTTTTTCATATCCAACAATATGGAAATTGTGTTCGTATCATTTGAACTGAATTCATATTTGAAGTTATCCGCATTCATTTCAACATCGTTATATTTAGAATCTTTGTTGAGAATGTACTTTCAACTTATCTTTGTTGTATATATACTATATTATAAATATTTGACACAACTATAGTACTTCTTTTTTACTAAATTAGTATTATTTTGTGCAATAATACTAATTTCTATTATATTTCCATACAAATATTGTTATTATCTAAATGATGGTTTAAATTATTTTTTAGATAATATAATAGAAATTTTGCGCAACGCGCGAATGATTTGCTAGTTGTTGATCAACTCTGAAGTTGGGGTTTGATTCCAAGTAAGGACCGGTGAGGAAATTTTCAGAGTAATTCAGATTTACTGTGTGAGTGTGTGGAATATTGAATTGTACCTACGGGTCATTTGTGAAAGAAAATGAAACTTTGACCAGAACCATTAATACATACATAAAAACTCAAGTAGTGCCACAAATTAGAGGGAATGGGTTTGGTCCCAAGGGCTTGGGGCAGAATTCTGTTCAAAGGGCTAATTTAACCGTTTAATTTCCAATATTGTGATATTCAATTCTTGTACGAAAATTTTATGCATAAGCCCCTGCATTTTTTTAAATTACGAAAAATTATAAAAGTTACTAAAACTTATGTATTTTTGTAAAAATATTTGTATAAAGTAGATATTTTTTATAATATTTATCATATTTTAAGAAATGACTCGAAATATATCAAAAGTCAAGTAATTTTGGAAAGCTTTTGACGAAATTTTGTCCCAAGCTCTTGGGACCAGGCCCGGCCATGTAGCAATTGGGCTTTGACATGGGTCAATGACCTCAATTTTGTTAGGTCCTCCAATTTATATAACTCCCATAAATATATCAACCAAATAATAAATTTCAGGCTCATTCCTCTCTAAGCCCACTCTCACATGGCTCTCTCTCCCTTTCTGCATAAACTTCTCGCAAGAAGAGATAAATTGGAAAGAATGAATAAGGGAAATTTGCAAAAACACTCCTGCATTATGCGTAAATTTCAAGAAAGCCCCTATATTATTGGAAATTGTAAAAAGCCCCTATATTATTGCTAAAATTGCAAAAAAGTTTTTAAATACTAATTAACATTTTTGTTTAAAAAATATATATCTTATTGATGGAAATATTTTTGTAAGAAATTTATTTTTAAAAAATATTTTTTAGAAAGATTATTTTATAGAATTTTTTTTTAAAAAGTATTCAAAACAATTAATTTAGGATAATATTATTTAAAAAATTTTAGAATCTCAATTTGATTTTCGTCAAGGGTCTCCTAAAGTATAGGACCGGCCCTGCTTGGGACCAAACTTGTCCCTCAAATTCGACTAAGAAACATTATATAAAGCATCATATACTACAATGTTGTTGATTGGTCAACAATTAATAGTTAATATTTTTGATATTTACTGTTTATAACGTTATATACTATTTTACTGCTACCAAATACAAATGTATAAAAATAGTATATAGATTTATAAAAACAGTATACAAAAACTACATATATCTGTTTATTAAAATAGTGCATTTATAAGAACAATGTAATACTATATTTATTAAAAATAGTACTTATGTAAAATAAAAATAGTATATAGATTTATCAAAAGAATATATAAGTCATGTTACATAACATCTTATAGTAATAACAGAGTGTGTATATATATACATATATATATATATATATATATATATATATATATATATATATATATATATATATATATATATATATATATATATATATATATATATATATATATATATATATATATATATATACATGAGTTAGGACTGAATAACAATGATGTTCACCGGTCAACATGCGATATTAACTAGTCAACGTCACTATAGTGGCGTTCTATAGTTGGTTCTGATTTCTACGGGTGTTTGAACCGAACCAAAATAAACCACACCAAACAAGATATGAATTGAATCGAACCGAATAAAGATTGAACCAAATTTTTGAACAAAATTATTCGGTTTATTTAGTTGAACTGAAATAGAAAGAATATAAAAATATTAAGTCAAAATTGATATTTTTTTTAAACTAAATAATGATTATAATAATGAATATAATAATACATAATCCAAATATTAAGAATAAATCATTGTAAATTAGTAAGTTAATATACAATTCGGTCATTTCGGTTTATTCGTTTTTACCAAACCAAAATCGAACCGAATTAATTGATTAACCCGAATTACCCAAAATCGACAGGTTCGGTTCGGTAATCAAATAAACTGAACCCAATGAACACCCCCCTATTGATTTCCATTAACCCTTATAATAATAGATAATTACAATACAATGAACGTGATGATAATTAATGACCTGTACAGTTAGGCATGGCGAGTGCACTAGAAACCCTCTGTGGTCAAGCATATGGTGCAAAACGGTACCACATGTTAGGCATCTATCTCCAACGCTCATGGATTGTCCTTTTTTGCTTCGCCACTGCTCTCCTCCCCATTTTCATCTACACAAAACCATTACTTATATTTCTCGGCGAGCCAGAGAACCTGTCAGAGCAAGCCGGCCTAGTCAGCATGTGGTTGATCCCCCAACATTATGCATTTGCCTTTTTGTTTCCAATCAACCGTTTTTTACAAAGTCAACTCAAGAACTGGGTTACTGCCGCCACTGCAGCTGTTGCTCTTATAGTTCATATTTTCTTGAGCTGGATTTGTTTATATAAGTGGCAATTTGGCCTTATTGGTGCGGTCGTGGTTCTGGATTTCTCGTGGTGGTTGGTTTTTCTTGGTCAGTTGGCGTATGTTGTTGGCGGCGGGTGCCCAGACTCGTGGAAAGGGTTCTCATTAGAGGCTTTTGCAGATTTATGGGAGTTTGTCAAGCTATCTACTTCGTCAGGGATCATGCTGTGGTATGTCCTTAAATATTTGTATCTTAATCAGGAAATTGTTTACGTGGAGAGTGTATTGTGCAAAAATATTGGAGGTCATTATGTAAATAAATATTTTCCCTTTAGAGACCAATTAAAAGATATAGCTTATCTCACAATAAGTTTCATTAACAAAGCAATGGTTTTTACTTTTTATCTAACACAAGAATTATGAATTTTTTGCAGTTTGGAAAATTGGTATTATAGAGTATTAGTTCTGCTTACAGGATATTTGCCGAATGCTGAAATTGCCGTTGACTCACTTTCAATATGGTTAGTTGGTTCAGCCTTTGTTAACTTAATTTGCGTTATACCAAGATAAATCATGATACCCATCTTATGGATATTTCTTTTTGTTTTGGACAGCATGAACATAAATGGATGGGAAATGATGATTCCTTTAGCTTTCTTTGCTGGGACAGGGTTAGTCTACCATTCCTTTATTATGACATATGTACTTTTAATCATATCTTCAATAATGAGAACTTACCTCCAACAATATTTCATTATAATCAATTTTACGGACAAATAGATAGTGTGTACAAAAATGAGAAGATAGTATGTACTCAACATTGATGTGGTTCCCAAATTTTTTTGATTGAATGGAGATAGCTTGGTTCACAATTTGTCAGGAAAGAAGATTAATATCACTTGAATATAAAATAGAGAACATTGTGGTATGATGTTGGCTCTACTAGTAAAAACGTCAGTTCCTAATCTAATATAAACATCTCGAATTGTTTTTTTTTTAAGAGTACGTGTGGCAAATGAGCTCGGTGCAGGAAATGGACAAGGTGCCAAGTTTGCTATGATTGTATCGGTGATTTATTCGTCATTAATAGGAATTTTTTTTTGGGCACTAATTTTGACATTGCATGATAAAATTGCACTATTTTTCACGGCAAGCAAAGCTGTTCTTGATGCAACAGACAAGCTATCGGTTCTGCTAGCTGCCACTATTCTTCTCAACAGTGTCCAGCCTATTCTTTCCGGTAAGTTGTGATCTAGAATATCAAATATAATCTTCCAAAACTGCAAAAAATCATATTTATCCTTCCAAAGCTCTAAATATGAGACTTATCCAGATTTAACCTTTTCAATCACACACTTAAAAATTGGTTTTTCTTTAATATCGATGGGGTCTCATTGATATATCCGAGTTTTAGCAAAATGGCATGTAGAATAATGTCCTACCGTCAGTATGGTCATAAAGTCTATATTGTCAAGAAATTTTGATCTATTGATCTTTTATATCTTGTTTAGTATCATCAAATGACATTTTTTATTCTTTGGCGGTTATTTTTTTATCGATATATTTTGAGTTTTGGCAAAATGACATGTAAAATAATGCATTACCATCAGTATGGGGCATAGTCTATTTATTGTCAATAAATTTTGAACTATTTATCTTTTATCTCATTCAGAATAATGAATAGACATTTTTATGCTTTGGCGATTATTTCCTCAGGTGTTGCAGTAGGTTCAGGATGGCAATCTTTGGTAGCATATGTAAATATTGGATGCTATTATCTTGTCGGCGTTCCATTTGGCATTCTTTTGGGTTGGGCCTTCCATCTCGGAGTCTTGGTATGGTTTTTATTATTTATTCCCTTACCATTATTTATATTTTCTTTTCCAGTCGTTTATTTTTTTTATTTGATCATTTTCGTAGGGTATTTGGGCAGGCATGATTGGTGGAACTTTTGTTCAGACAATTATATTAGCCATTATCACTATCAGATGCAACTGGAACGAGGAGGTACGATTAATTATATGGAATATTTGAAACACACTAAAATTTGAGGAGGGTCAGCCGGTTGGCTGTCAACCACTTTTAAATTTTACTGGTCAAAACTTTATGTTGAATAGTCAACTTTTTTAATAAATATTCCAACTTATGTATAGAGTATTTTTATAGCATATATATTGTTGCATTAAAATGTCTAAATAAATTTCATTTTCTTTTAATTAGCTAATTAAAGTTCTATGATAATTCGTTTATTACAAAAAAAAAATATCCATTATTTATAAAGTTGTATTTTTGTAGGCTAATAAATCAAGTAAACGCATGACAAAATGGGGAGAATCCAAATGAGAACTTATTGATAACTAAATCATGTACTTGATGAACCAAATGGTAAAAATCTTCCAAGTGCTGGGGAGCTCAAATCTTGCAATCACTTGGCAGATAGTATGAGAACGTCTGAACTTTCTTAAGAAACAATTATGCACAAATTTCATAAAAAGGACCGAAATAAATTGTACTGGCTTTATCAATTGATTAAAAATTCAACTGAATCTTTTATGCTTTCAGTGTTTATATGAAAAAATTTAGTCATGGAATAGTTTTGCATAAGATGCTCAATTATCGAGTAAAATTGTTTGATCTTGTTAAGGCTATTTATGTTCGTTGTTGTTTCTTCTTTTTTTTAATATTCATATTTTTTTTTTTAAGTTTGGAGAGGATTCATAAGCCCCACATCCAAAGCTAAAAAAATTTATTAGATTTTAGTAGCTTGTTACATCAGAGCATCCTATCTATGTAATTACAGATTATTTACATTTTTCCTATGCTATGCTAATGTGAAAAAAAATACAAGAATTTACATTGGCCCATTAATAATCGGCCCAAAAAGAAATAAAAAAATTTATCGACAACTATACTTTGAGTGCAGCGGTCTCACTTCCAATTTATACTTTGACTACCTCGATCTCTCCGTCTCTCCTTCCATCTGAAAGAACTCTACCTCTCGAAAATCACACTCTCTTACCAGGCTGAGCTCCTCCCTGATTTCCTCAATCAATATCTCACACGATTTCTTCTATTCACCAAAAACTCTCTTGCGTCTCTCGCGCCAGATGACGAATTCAAACATCCCACTTCCTGTCTGTTCTTTCGACTCCCCTTTCCAGCAGTTAGGGAGTTATAATCTTCCGAAATCGACCTGTTGTCAGCTGGATTTTCGTTCAGAGTGTTCTGAAAGAAGGACCAGAACTGTTGGACAACTCTACATTTTTCTGAAATGTGCTGAACTGACTCCCAAGCCTCGCAACGCAAGACACATCAATTCACCACATAAGTCCCCCTCTTTCTTATATTGTCTTGGGTTACTGTTCGATTTTGCCTTTTGAGCCACGAAAAGATCTTTTTCTCAATGGCAAGGAGATATTCCAGATGTACCTGAGCTCGGATTGTGTATTTATTCTATGAGGAGAGACTTGTCAGCACTAATGACCAAGAACCACCTCCACCGGATTTTATCACCCTCCTCTATCAGGCTTGAGCCTCTCAGCAGAGTAGTCAGTTGATTCAACTCTTGTTGTGGCTTATCTGTTGTGATTTCTTTGAAGAGCACAAATAGGTCCGGAATCCCCTTAAATTACGCAAATAAACCACATCTTGGTTTTGCATATGTGAAAAGAGTTGGAAAACCAATTTCCAAGGCAGCAATTTCCAATTCTTTTTCCATCTGCAGTCCCATAAATTTACACTTTTACCATCCCCTACTTCAAAATCAGAACAATGGAAGAAAAACTCAAGCTGGCACTTCACTTCTTTCCAGAAAAATGAGTCCCTCATAGACTCCAAGACCTCAATACCATCATCTTCAACATTGGATGCCAATTTATCCCATGACAAGCCATCTACACAAATAAAAATTGAGAAGTAATATATGGGTAAGACAGTCAAGACTGCATTTACCAATATCAGCCTACCCTACCACCAGAACTCAGCAATGCACTTTTCCATCCTTGTAGCTTTTTATAAAACTTTGAAATCAATTCTTGGTAATCCTCTCTACTTGGTTTCTTGTAATGGAGAGGATAGTCAAGATACCTGAAAGGAAGATTTGAGAACGGGCAGTTTAGCTCTTGAGAAATTTCATTAATCTCAGCAAGACTTTCAGGAACTGTTGTGAACTCAGATTTATCAAAGTTCACTTATAAGCCAGAACTGTTGCTAGAATAATTAAGTACCAATTTGAACCTCCTGACTTGTATCAGATCAGGCCTTAAGAGAAATGATGTATCATCAGCATAGAACAATGAAGAATTGCTAATGCATAATGACTTTTCAATGAAATTTTGGGAACCTAGGAGTAAAAACTCCATGACCCTGGCAAGTGAGTCCATAGCAATAATGAAAAGATGAATTGAAAGTGGGTTTCTTTGTCTCACTCCCCTCGTATGATGTACACTTTTGCCTAGGGTTCCATTGAGAATTACTTTGGCTGCCCCTTTCAGAGCATAATTTCTGACCCAATTGGTCCAATTTGCCCCAAAACTCCTTATTTACATGATCTGAATTTTCCATGATCTGAATTATGAAATCCATGGAATTGTATTAAATGCCTTTTGGACATCTGCTTTGACTTAGACTATTCTCTGCAAGAACAAGACCATATCATCACCCCCTGTGAACAAGACCATATCATCACCCGCTGTGCAAGCACTGACAGTGCTAGCGCGACCTCTTTTTCTTTTATTATTTACTCTTTCTTTTACTTTCTCTGTACAACCAACCAACATAATAGATCCGATTTGGATTACTTACCAAACTCTAGTCCGGTACTTCAGCTTTGATCTCCCTATAGATCGACACCCTACTTTACTACAATGCAAGGTCGTGAGGGCGACCGCGTATAAGTAAACTGAGGTCTACAAATTTGAATTGGAACCTGAACTTAACCTATACAACCTATACAACATCCGTTCGTCATAACTTGACTGGTAATTTTCATATCAGGATGTGAGTTTCAATCAAGGCACTTGGAGGAGATGTTAGAAATTTGATCTATGGTTCCTTCTTGCACAAACAAAGAAATCTGGGATTGTCTATGCTGGGTCTGTTGAGAGATGGGGTTGTTTTTATTTGAGGTTTGATTTGCAAAATTTTGCAATGTGGCCAAAGCCATTGCATTTGGAACATTTAATTGGATTTGAGCAGTTTTCTCTTGTGTGAGTTGATGCAAGACATCAGTAGCATGGCATTGCCTTGGTACTATCTTGCTTCTTCTTGTATGCAATGTCAATCCATTCTTGTTGTTTTTCTGTGTTGTCACTGTGAATTGTTTTGTTTTGAACTTTTACTAGTGCTTTCTTCAAGATCTGGACAAAGGAATTGTTTTGGATATGCTTCCCCTGCTCTTCTTCTTATATGGATTTGAATTTTTCTTTTTCGAGCTTTTTCTGAATCTCTCAAAGTTTGCTCGGATCCAAGAACTTCCTGTATCACTTGAAGAATCACCTCTTGCATCTCTTTCCTTCGATTGAGCATTACTTCCCTCTCCATTTCTGCAAAAAAACGATCTAGATCTTGATCGTCGTTGCAACTCATCTTAGGAACACCCCCACTCATTCTTTTTGTTAAGAGTTGATTCTTGATTTTCCGACTAGGGAAGACTTTCTACAAGGAGTCGACTCGGGTAGACTATAGGCCGCACTCCACTCCCTTCGATAAGTATTCCCCCGGCGGGAGGAGATCGATGGAGAATCGTCGGAGTTACTCTCCTGGTGAATTCAAGAATCGCCTCTCTTCTCTTAAATAAACTTACTAAGAAAATTTAGTTGCTAAACAGATAAAATAAGATAAATGTGATATCATGACGAACTGTAGCACGCCCAAACACAACGGACTATATATATTATTTTTCCGCTTTTTAATATAATTTTTTTTTATATACGGTTTTCATTGTTTTAGACATATTTTTATTTTTTTATGTATTGTTTACTTTTGAAATTTATATATATTGTTTTACGCTTTTTAATATACTATTTCATTTTCTATATACTGGTTTTACTGTTTGCGTATATATTGTTACAAAAAAATGAAAATTATATTTTTCAATTTTATACACTGTTTATTAGTTACATATACAATCGTTATGATTTGAATGTGCTATAATGCGTCATGATATATTAGGTCTCATAAAATAAAATTCTTAATTCACAACTTGCATAAGATGCTCCCAAGATCAAATTGCCAAACCCTAAAACCTTAAATATATCCCCGGTAGAATTCCTCTATAGTCTCAAGTTGAAATTGTCAAAAATGTCAAGATTTGAAACTAATTCCCATTTTGACACTTTCGCACTTTGGGCGTCCGATTTTAGAGTGAAATTTGCAAATAAATCCCTATTGTGCTATACATCTTCAAATTAAAGACAATTTATTATTTTTCATAGTAATTTACAAAATTATATATATATATATATATATATATATATATATATATATATATATATATATATATATATAAATTCACAAACAACTATCATAAAAATGTAATTTCACCATAATATCTTTAAAAATTATATACACAAATAAAAAAAAATATTGATAATTGCAATAAAATGGAAATGGAAATATTCACAACAATAACATGTCACGTGAAATTTGCTGTAAAAATATTATTTTATTATGTTGTGAACCTTATTGCAAAATAAAATTCAAAATATTTAATATAATAAAATATTTTATTTGTGTATATAAGTTTTAAAGAATATTAAATGTAAAATTAAATTTTTATGATAGTTGTATGTGAATTTAAATATCATATATATATATATATATATATATATATATATATATATATATATATATATATATATACTTTGTAATTACTATAAAAATAATAAATTGTGTGCAATTTGGAGATGAATAATACGGTAGGGGGTTATTTGCAAATTCACTCAAAAACGCGCTCTCAAAGTGCGATGTCAAAATAGGAATTAGTTTCAAATCTTGATATTTTTGACAGGTTGAATTTGAGACTTGTATAGACCGGGAATTCTACCTATATCCCCGCTTCAAAAGTAGCTTTCGAGTATGAAACGTCCACTCAGTCTGAGATGTCCTTGAGTGGATATATATACATCCCCACTCAAAAGGTTATATGAAACTAAGAAAATCCTCACTCCGCTTCGGAGATGCATTAAACATAACTAAGTATATATTGTATTTTACTTTCTATTTTGTAGAACCAAATAATACTCAATATGACAGGTTATTCAATCTCACAGTGCACTACAATACGGTCTTTTCATGATAATTGTTACTAAAAATTATATTGATGATGTTCTGAAAATTTATTGTTTATATGAAATTCATGGCATGCTACAAAATATCTAAGAAAGATAAAATAATTTAAGTTGAAATATGTAATGCTAGGTAGAATCTGATATATAACGTTTTGTATAACCACCTTATCCCTTTGCATTTTAGAGGTGCAATTAAATCAAATGAAAAATACATACATAGCTCCATTTTTCTTCCCCCTTTTTCTTACCTGAGCTTGAGATTGTATTGATATGATTGAGGTGCAATTAAATCAAATGAAAAATACATACATCGCTGCATTTTTCTTACCCCTTTTTCTTACCTGAGCTTGAGATTGTATTGATATGATTGAGGTGCAATTAAATCAAATGAAAAATACATACATAGCTGCATTTTTCTTACCCCTTTTTCTTACCTGAGCTTGAGATTGTATTGATATGATTGATATATTTCACATTTATTGGGTATTTGTGAAAAAAAAAAGCAAGCAAAAAGATGTGAGGATAAAAAAAAAGTGTGTTCGGTGGGTGTTAGAGTCTAGTACATTAACTGGTTCAGCCCAACCGTCAGGCTCATACCATATTGTCCTGAAAAAGACTTAAGCTTGGTTGGTGCTAGTAGTTAATGCATTAGCATATTTAAGTAATTCCAATTTCGATTCACTATTCAAGGTGGGACTAATCAACTAGCCCCCTTTCCACTATTTGGTTCCGAGGTGTAACAAACTCCCCCACTTAAATTTCTGACGTCGATGTCATAACTAGCATTTGGTCTCAGTCTCGTCCTAATACACATCTGTGCGCACTTTCACCCCATACATGTATCCTTAGGGAGGCATTTACGATCCTCGGGTTCTCTGGATATGATAACAGTATGGTACGTTTCCGGCCACACGGTAGTACCTCCAGGATCGAACTGCTATGAATACTATTTGTTAGAGTCTAGTACATTAATTGGCCCAGCCCAACCGTCAGGCCCACACCATATAGTCCTGTAAAAAACTTAAACTTGGTTGGTGCTAGTAGTTAATGCAATAGTCTATTTAAGTAACTCCAATTTCTATTCACTACTCAAGGTGGGACTAATCAGCTAGCCTCCATTTCTACTATTTGATTCCAGGATGTAATAGTCTCCATTTCTACTATTTGATTCCAGGATGTAATAGTGGATTTTGAACCCAAGTCTCTTGGACATCGACCAAGGAAAGTTACCATCGGGGCGAGAGCTCATTCATGATATTGAGCCTTAAATATTTTATTTAACCTCGGAATGATGCCTGTTAAACTATAATTTTGAAAAAATGAGAAACAAATGCCTCCGCCGGGTTTCGAACCCAAGTCTCCTAGAGTTCAAGAGAGTAGTGTTGCCACTGGAGCAAGAGCTCCTTGTTGATATTTGGCCTTAAATGTTCTATTTATCTCTTAAAAGACGTGTAAGCTGAGTTTTTATTTTGCAAAATAAATGCTTTCGCCGGGATTCGAACCCTCGTCCCTTGGACTTCAAACAAGTGTTACCACCGGGCCAAGAGCGCGTTTGTGAAACTGGGCTTCAAATATCGTATTTAACTTAAACTTAACAGTACACGTGTCAGACCCAAAATTCACTTGAATTTTCTTGTATATATGGTAAATGTCCATTCGGTCTGGGTCCAATCATATATATACAATGAAGCAGAGAGCGCAGAATTTAACGTGCTTGAACGTGCAGGTATATGGGCATATCTTAAGTTAGTTTCATTAAGAAGGCTTATTGATCGATAAAGGGCATGTTTTATTTGAGGTATTCCATGATATACGGATATTTCAAATACATGGATCCAATGATCCATGGATTTGATGATCCATGTGAGTTGTTTGATTATATGGATTTGATGATTGAGGATTTGAATATTTAATTTAAGTCTAGTAAATGATAATTCTTGAGTAGTTATAATAGTATACAAATTTTGTTATATATATTATTTAACAACAATAAATAAGAATATGGATATATCAGTTGTGTACATAAAAATAATAAATAATAAAAATAAAAGTAATAATAGTTATAATAATGATAAATAATATAATATGAAAATAAATAACATAATAATATAATATAATATAATAATATAAAAATAAATAAATAATATAATAATATAATATAAAAATAAATAATATAATATAATATAATATAATATAATATAATATAATACAATACAATACAATACAATACAATACAATATAATACAATACAATATAATAATAATAATATAATACAATACAATACAATACAGTATAATAATAATATAATATAACAATACAATACAATACAATACATAATAATAATAATAATAATAATAATAATAATAATAATAATAATATAATATAATACATTACAATATAATAATAATATAACACAATACAATACAATACAATATAATATAACAATATAATACAATACAATACAATATAATAATATAATATAATATAATATAATATAATATAATATAATATAATATAATATAATATAATATAATATAATATAATATAATATAATATAATAAGTTGGTGTATTTTATAATCTCAGAGTTTTAAGTGTATTACAAAATCCCCGGATTTGAGACCTAAAATCCATGAATTCTTTAAAATACCTCAAATCAAACAAGAGATTTTGTATAGAATTTTGTATTCACAAATACAATCTTCTAAAATACACCAAATCAAACATACCCAAAGTAGGTCATAAGTTGTAGTATACGGGCATCTCTTTGAATCTTAAATTAATGCTTGGATAAGAAGATGATTTGAATGATAAACCAGCCAAAAAAATAATTTTCTAAACTGATTGATTCCTCCCTAAGTCGACTTTTGCTGGCAACATGATAATATTAGGGCCATCTTTGGAAGAAAAAAAAAACATGATAATATTAGAAAAAAGAAGTTCTGTTAACACATTTCTACCTAATTTGCTAAAATTTTGAAACGTGTATTATGAGAAGATTTTTTATGATATTTTTGTACAATATTTTGTAAAGCAAGTAAGGTAATAGTGATATAGATTGGCCCAGTTACCCGTTAATGCTTTTGCTTCATCAAATGGGTTAGATAAAAAAAAGGATGGGCCCACAAATAAAGGCATTTTCAATATTTTTCATATACACAATTGTATAATATTTAGTGTATCGAAGTCATTTAGAAAGTATTTAAATGACTTATATTTTTCAATAATAATAAACATCGCAACATTCACCCCTTCTAAAAGTAGTGCAGCTTAATAAATCTTTGTGGAGCCCACATTATAATAAAATAATACATTATAGTAAAACAATCCTACTTTAATAATTAATTATCTCCAAAATATATTTTATATACATAGATTAATTATGTTAAATATTTAATTTTTATTCTTTCCTTTGAGAAAATAGGTTGTTGCTATTTTTTTTAGTTATTTATGAGTCATTTTATAGATTGTTTGAGATAAATTTTTGGCACATATCTACACATTATTTCAAGGGTACATTTTCAAAAGAAAATTGAAAAAGTTTGTGAAAGAGATACTTTCAATCACTTTTTCATCCTTAAAAAATATGGTATATATATTAAAATATCAAAATAAGATTATCTTCAAAACATGTAAAAATAACATCCGACCCGGTGTAACTCTTTGAGCAGCTAGTTAAGGGGATGATGTTGTAACGGGTTTCAGGGGTTTCATCTCAGATCATGATTGTGTACGTAGCTGTTTGATCGAGATGTACCGAATTGACTTTGTAAATGTTCATGTGTATTCATGAAAATTGATTCAAAAATAAAAAATCTTTATAAAAATGCTATTAGAAATCTATATAAAAAGTACAATGTATCGGTACAACTTTCTGAAGTGGAGCGCCGATACCTCTCACAAATCATAATCTTCCTTAAAAAAAAAAAAAAACACATAAATCATAATCAAAAGTAAATGCTCACCAAATAGCAACTCAACATAGCAATCAAGTTTACTATTTACGAAAAACACAATCAAATTCCCAACTGGGACAGCACGAAACAAAAAAAAGATGTCTTTAAAAACTTGATCTGAGGCATTGTAAGATACATGGATATTGTAAATACATGGACCCAATGATTTATGGATTTGATAATCCATGTGAGTTGTTTGATTAGGTGGATTTGATGATTATGAATTTGAATTTTTTATAAGATGGTAATTGTTGAGTAATTAAATAAAACTATATATCATTTTTTAAATAATTTTGAAAAATGATAAAAATAACAATAATAATAGCTATAGAGTGATGATAGTCTTCCTTCTATTCTTCCCCCTTACTCTTTGATGACGTGGCAATTTGCATTATGGACTGCTAATAAACATAAAAATGAATTTATGATTTCCATATAAGAAAAGAGATTTAAGTTTACCACATGTTATATTAAGTTTATCATCTCATGTCAACTCATAATAAATCTGTAGTCTCTATATATAAAAATGAACTTTAAGTTTACCACATGTTATATTAGATTTATCGTCTCATGCCAACTCATGATAAATTTGTGATTATATATAAGAAAACGAGCTTTAAATTTACCACATGCTGTATTAGGTTCACCATCATAATAAATTTGTTTTGGTTTATCACATATTGTATTAGATTTATCATCTCATGTCACATCATCAAGGGATTGGGGGAAAAATAGGAGGAAGACATAGTTATAATAATGATAAATAATAATAATAAAATAATTATAATGAAAATAATAATAAATAATTATAGTAATAATAATATTAACAATAAATAATAAAAATAAAAATAATACAATAATAATAATAAATAATGACAGTAAACAATGACAACAAAAATATAATATAATATAATATAAGTTGGTGTATTTTGTAATTCCAAATTTTTGAATATATTACAAAATCCTGTACCCATCCAACTCAAATCCATGAATCTCACAAATCAAACAAATTTTTTTGAAGGAGCACCGTAATTTAATTCAAGAATGCAATCCACGCAAGATCCCTCCAATCAAACATGCCCTTAGCGAAAGAAAGAAACTTGTTGATTGCATGTGCAATAAACATAGTTGTTCTCAACTTCTCTGACCTTCCCATGTCTCTGTCTTCTTTAATGCCTTTTCCTATAAATAATATCTGACTATATAATACACGAGAAAAAAGAAAAGTCTCATCCACAAATAATTCATGACGGATAAGTCCATCTACTTGAACCGAACCGGACCGGTTGGCCCAGGCCAGATTGAACCCGACCGAAAATCCGAGCTGACTCGCTCGTCTTCTCTCTTCGAACCCGTCTCTCGTCCTCCTGCCTTCTCATCACCAATTCTTCCACCTTCTCTTTCAATCCTCTCACCTCTTTCAAAAACCCTTCATCCCAAGCCATCCATTTCCAATTCAATGGTTTACAGTTCATCTCCTCAAGCCGGTTCAGAACACACGACAACTCAACCGAATCGGAAAAACTCATCAATCTGACTCTCTCTTTCATCTCTCTGATCCGTAAAAGTATCTCCGTCTCCATATTTATCCAGTCCTCTTCTGCTTGTTTTACAATTTCCATGACCAGTTGATTTCCCTCAACTGAACCCCGGCTCTCAGGTATACTTACGATCACGTCAACCACAGCTACAAGTGATTCCATTTCCTTTATCAAATCGCGATCCGGAAGCATGATTAATCTGTCCGGATCCGAATCAGACGAACAAGGTGCAAGAAGCATCAGTTCAAGAACAGTAGCGAACCAGCGAACCCAAGCCGAGAGAGAAATCGATACATCAGACCTAAAGGAGGCGAGCGCAAGAGGATTATGACCCGACTCAGGCCGTCGTAGTAAAACCGGGAATATCTGATCCTTGATAATAAACGCGCCACGACAGAAAAGTATGTGGAGGGCAAGGAGAGACTTTAACACAACTGAAGGGTTCTTGGTCGAACGGAGACGGGAAGAAAGGGCGGATATGAGTGAGGAAGTGGTGAGGCGAGACGAGCGGCCGAAGGAGAGGAGAAGAGAGATTTGCTGTGGAGATGGAGGGGAAGTTGAGGGATGGTGAGAGGTAGCACGGAGAACGGCGAGGTGGATTGAGGAGGTGGTGGAGGGTGAGAGGGCGATGACGACGGAGGAGGTGGTGTCTTTTAGAGCTCCTACGAGGGTTTGGAGGTCTAGACGCATTTTTAAAAAGAGAGTTCACGATGTTGCTGAGAAAGAGGAAGAGATGGAGAGAAATGCTGTCATACTTGGACAGTGTTTATATGTAGTATATAGTCATGGTCAAATTACATGTTGGCCCTCAAAAATCTGAAAATATAATTTATGTATCTATTTTTTCTTTTTTCTTTTTTGTAAATGTTCTGTATTTAAAAGTTGATCTGCTAAATTATTTTTTTTATGTTTTTCACAGCGTGTTTTGTTGTAGTTGTTTCTATTTATAGCTTTTTTGTAAATGTTCTGTATTTAAAAGTTGATCTGCTAAATTATTTTTTTTATGTTTTTCACAGCGTGTTTTGTTGTAGTTGTTTCTATTTACAGCGGTGGTTTTTATGTACAAGAAATCACATATCCCCATATCACGTTAACCTGACCAAATTGTCCTTAAAAATGTTTCAGCTTGATTCGAATATGAACTTCGAAAAACTAATACAGATAATCATTGGGAGGAAAAAAGTAAGAGCGAAACCTAGATCTGGGCCCTCCCCCCCGGTTTCCGACGGCCCCTGCCTGAGAAACTTCCTTTGGTGATCTCCTTCTTTTGCACACTCGACCCTCTTCTCTTCTCCCTCTCGCATAAAGCACACGAAAAACATGATTTAAAATCTCAGCCAAGCCATCCCCAAATCCAACCCAATCGATCAACAACACAGCTAACTATGCGAGACCGACTTCTTGAAGGATAGCCGCCGTCCATCCTCCTTTGCTGCTCATGTGGCCTATCTCACCTCTTGTTTCCTCCCTATCCTATCCCTCTCTCATTCTTGAACAACAACACGTGCAAGAAGCACAAGCACACGGTTGAAAGATTCAGCAACAACAAGCACACGGCTGAAAAAATCAACAATAGGTGTCGAGCGGCTGAAAAAGCGGACCCGCTCAGCCGTAGAGGTGGACCCCAACTCGCTCCGGCGGTAAGGTGATCCCTCCAATGCCCCTATTCTTCCTTTGAGCTCTCTAAACCCTAGAGGCGCCGGAATCCAAGATATGATCTGCATATTCAGACCCCCCCCCCCCTCCCCCGTCCCAATACTTACTACATTTCAAAGCCTAAATATGACGAGACCGAGAGGCAATAAAATTAGAATTTTTTTAAAATAGTATTTTTTTTGAAAAATAATTTATCGCGTGCCACTGTTTTGAAAATAATTAACTCATTTGCACTTCCGTCAGATCCGTCAGACCTTCTGGCGGAATCACTCCAGTATTGTCAGAGATTCCGACGGAAGTGCTAGTAAGTTAATTATTTTCAAAACAGTATTATCTGATTAATTATTCTTTAAAATTACGCTAAAACAAAAAGAATGATAAAATTGGCTGGTCAAATTTAACTCAGCTTAGCCTTTACATGGCTTTGGTTGCTCAGATAGGGTTAAGTAGTTTGAAGATTTAGAAAAGATAAACTCTCATAACTATAACACAATAAAATTATCGCATATATAAAATGATATAACATGGATTCAATTATTATTGCTAGGTCGGTTGGATTATTCGTACGGACAAAATTTTGAAACGAAAAATGTTTTAGGTGAAATATGACTCGGTAAAACACTTCATTTTCTAATAGTTAAATAGAACAACGCATTTTTTTAATTCGTCAACCATGTACAACAATGCATTTTTTTTTAATTCGTCAACCATCTTAGTACAACAATGCATTTTCTAATTAGTCAGCCATCTGCCTCAGTACAAGAATGCATTTAATTAGTCACGCATTTCATCTCTGAAGATATCAACTTTACTGTAGTCCAGACCGAGGCCTATCACCCATTTTTTACTCAGTTACGGGATAAAATGACCACTAAAACAGCCAAATTTATTATCTCAGAGGACAAAGGCAAATTGACCCACGCAGAACCCCCCCGCCCCCCCCAAAAAAAAAACATTTTGCATTGAAACACTAATTTTGCAACAGAGGCCCCAAAAAAGGTACTGAAGCACACGATTGAAAGCTGAACAACGGAAGGTAGATTCGAATGGGATATATTTTGTTCTAAAAATGGGTTCGGCTTCTTTGGAAATATTTTGGATTGAGATGGGCCGTAAGTCTGTATTTTTTTTCTCTTTGGTATGAAAAGAAAAAGAAAAAATAAATAAATATCATTTATAATCTATGTTGTACGGACACGAACACACATATTGTATCTGATACGACATAAAACGGCGACATGACAATTATAAAAAAAATAAAGGACACAACATATTATATATATATATTATTATATTATTTTTATAAATAAAATATATAATTTAATTATTGTATATATTATTTATGTCAATTTTATTTTATTTTAAAAGATTATACATAATACTTTTATTTTATAATTAGAAAATTATACATAATATTTTTTAATTAATACAATAAATATATATATATATTGACCCCCATCTTTATCACCCCAATCTCACCCCCATCTAATTAACGGTTTTCCGTTACATCTCTCTCCTTTCTCTACTCTCTCCCTCGATCTCTTCTCTCACTCCGATCCCATCTCTCTCTGGTCGAAGCTCTCTCGAACACTCCGAACGCTGTCTCTCTCTCTCTCTCGAAGCTCCATCTCTCTTTCGAAGCCTCTCTCTCTCTCTCTCTCAGCTCTCTCTCGATCGAAGAGAGACGGCACTAGCCAGGGACGGATTTCGCACGAAGCTCGAGCCTTGACACGTTCAGGACAACGAGAAAGATGACACAAGTCAGGCTCAATCCTCTCTTCTTCACCCCTCCTGCCGCACAAAAACAGACGGCATGAGGACCACTGATTCAACCGAAGAAGAACAAATTGAAAAGGTTGGTATCTCTTTTCATTTGTGCAATTGATGTTGTTTGTGTTGATATGTTGTTTTCAGTTCTTATTTAGACTGATTTGATGGTATTTAGGATTATTTGAACTGATTTGAGGTTATTACATCTAATTGAGATTATTTGAGGGTAAATGATGCTGAATTTGCTTCATGATGCTTAATTGAGACTAACTGTGTATAATGAAGACAATTTGGTTTTTGTATGGGAGCAATTGGGTTGGGGCTACTAATTGTGCAGTTAGGGCCGCCATGAGGCACTAATTGGGATAGTTTTTGACAGGTTTGAGCGCGAATTAACCAAATGAGTAATAAATTAAGGAAAATTCTACAGTGCTCCATTCTTATAATCGGATGGTCCGGATTAATTCTAAAGTGGAGTACTGTAGATTTTCTTTTTCTTTTTAAATGAATGAAGAAGGGTAAATATGTCATTTGGTAGTCGTAATTCTTTCCCTTCTAGGATCCAGTACCCTCTTCCTCTCTTCACGATTCAGTACCCTCTCCCTCTCTTCACGATCTATGATCCAGTATCCTCTCCCTCTCTTTACGATTCATATTCATTCAATGCCCTTCTCTCACGCTCTTCACGACTCGATTCAGATCCAATATCGTCGTATGTAGAGGATGAAGGAGAGAGAGAAGAGGAGGTGAAAGACTCTCAAGAAGAGACAGTTGGCTCTAATAGCGAGAAATCAGGGTTAGGGTTTGAGAATTCTAGCCGATTTGTGCATAGTTTGTTTGAGTAATAAATTGAGTTGCATTTGATGATCCTACTTGTATTATGCTAATTGAATATTGGCCGACCCGTTTAGTTTCCATGATAATTATTTAATTGGCATGGACGTAAGGTAAAAAACGATCTTTCAGAATAGAGTATGCAAAGAAGATGTTATAATGGCTGGATAGAGAATCATTCATATATCCACACCGAACAGATATTAGCACTCTAAAATGAGTTATTTTGACATGATATTATATACTAACTTCAAAAACACAAAAGATTTGGGAACCAATATGAAAAAGAAATTTATATGCTCATTCTTTTTAAAATGTAAGGTAAAATACTTACAACAAGAGAAATAAAATGCAAAAGGATTTGTGTGTGAGGGAGAGAGAAATTTAATGGAGATCTCCTTGATTGACTCAAATTGGAAACAAATTAAGAGGAAATTTATGTAATTAATATTGGTATATACCGAAAATACCCCTATTAATCTCAACGGTCTAGATTAAATTTTTCATTAAATTAATAAAATGAAGTGGAGTACTGTAGACGAGCTCATAAATTAATTATATTACTTTTTTTACTCTTTTCTGTTGATGAATTTAGATCAATTTTAAGCTCTAATCGTTGGTAGCATTTTTTTCTTGGCTTAGCAGGGCCTTTTTGAATATTAAGAAGAAAGCTAGGGATGTTGAACATTAAGGAAAAAAAATAAGTTGAAGATTCAAAAGACAAGTAGTAGGAGATTAAAAAAAGTTGCAACTGAGCATATAAATTGAGAATCTGTATGCTCCAAAATTATATATGGTTGTATGTGGGATGAAGCTTGATGAAGGCTCATAGACTCGCAGGCTTGACGAAGGCCCGTGACCTAAAAGGTGGACGAAGCTCAGTGACTCGCGCGTCGCAAGCTCGTCTTGGACGGCTTTTTTTGTTTTTGTTTTTTGTTTCTTTTCATTGCTTTTTTTTTTCACTTTTAGGGGTTTTCTGGGATTTCGGTTGTCTGGGATTTTTTGTTTCGTGTTGTTTTGAATTTGGTAAATAGTCATTGTAACAAGTCCCTTTTATTAAGGGCATGTAAAAGATTAGATATATTTATATTGTTGAATAAGTTTGGTATGAATGGAATTTGGTACAAGTTGTTTCTAAATGGAATTTGTTATTTGTGTATGAATGTGATCGGTTTAGAAGAAGATTTGATATTTTTAATTGGATGGATTTTATTGCACAATGTAAAATGTTTTTTAATTCCAAAGTTTTGAGGTAATTTATGAATATATGAGGAATTTGACATTATACCAAATAAATACTGAATTCAATACCAATCAGTACCATTCCGATACCCATTCTGTAATGAATTTTGATGAACTCTAACATGGTACTGCCGTAATACTGAGCCAATACCAATTCAAAAGAAATTAAACATATTCAATATTATTTATATCATTCAAATGAAATACAATTTATATCAAAATTTTGATTCCCTATTAATATTATAATACCATCTAATATTAAAAACTATGATATAAATATACAAAACTCTAACCAATTACAACTAAATCGAAAACTAATCATAATCCATGTAATACAATTACAATATATAACATCATAATATTTAACCATCTGAAAACTCATCGAGATTCAGCTTCAGTCTTCAATTCATCATGGTCATCTTTACTTCAGCTATCAATTCATCATGCATGTATTGACCCGAAATCCAACCCTAAATCAAACACTCTAAATTCAAACCTAAATATATTCATGTTGGTTCAAGAGATCCAATTTGACTGTCAATATCAATACTAAATTAATGATTTCCTTGCCTCTTTTCTCTTGCTACAATTACCTGAAACCACAACAATAAACACAATAATAAAATCCATAACCTGATAAATAGGCCTAAAAAATTGAAGCATAGTATGGTAGTAACCTAACTATACATAACTAGGAAAATAGAATGGAACATAGAGATACCTTCAGTTTGGCAATTTCAATAAATGGAGATAACAAAACTAGTTGCATGAAAGCAAATGTTCATACATACCTGCAATCAGGAAAACTGAATCATCAAATTGCAATATCCAAGTCCTTCAAACTACAAAAATAAAATAATAAAATAAAAAATTAGTATCATCTCAGATATTATAATCAGTCGATTGTGACCAAGAAATTGTTCGAAATGAAAGTGATTTCAGTAACATCTTACGTATATAAACTGCCATCTTACCTAATTAACTATATAACCCCAATTAACTGATACAAAATTGAACCACGATGGACTGTATCATTCAAGAAGAGTGCCTAATTAGATAGCTCCCAAAATTAAATGTACTAACTAACTACTGTATCAATTAACACTGTTTCATCCAATTTACATTAATTCAGACCTAAAAATCACTTATTCAGGCAAAAAATTCTCAAGGTACACCCTAAACAGCACAACTGAATCAAGAGTAAAAAGTAGAAATGAGAATCCAGATAGAAAGAACGATAAACTGAAGAGAAAGTGGTTCAAGAGAGATAGACTACCTGTTGCTTTCTTGGTTCGGATCGATCTAAGATGAGTGGGTCGTCGACAGGGAAGGACGAACAGAGAGATAGAGGGAGCTGCCGAACAGATAGAGGACATGAGCTTGAGATCGAGATACAGAGAGAGGAGTGAAGCTCATTCTTAGGGTTTCGAAATCGAGAGGAGAAAGAGAGACAGAGAGGGAGGGCTTCGAGATGAGAGAGATACAGGGAGGGGAGAGGCTTCGTCGGATCCTCTTGAGGCTGAGGCAAGAAAGAAAGGAACTTTAGTTTTTGCCCAAGTCCGGAAGAGGAAGAGAAAGGGAAGAGATCGTCGAGAGAGAGATGGCAACGGAGTGAAGACGGAGACTTTTGAAAAATCGTATCATCAAGATTTCTAACTCACCGCCTCAATCTCAACCGTTAATCAGGTGGGGTGAAAGTGGAGTGTGATAAGTTGGGGGCAATATATTCCCTCCCATATAGACTTTTTTTTTTTTATAGCACTATTTGCCAAAATAAAGCAACAGTTGCCACTGGTTTGAAAATAATGTGGTAACTACCATTTCCGTCACTATTAGTGGCGGAACAACCTGTGTTCCGCCACTAGTAGTGGCGGAACAGATAGATTTTCAGTTCTGCCAAAAATGGTCCATTTGACGCACTAAACGTGGTTAATTAGTATTAAAAATCTTGTTCCGCCACTAGTAGTGGCGGAACATATTAAAATATTTCATTAAAGATTAACATGGCTCATGAATGGGCAATTAGCGTAAAAATTGAAGAATTACTATGTTCCGCCACTATTAGTGGCGGAACAGGCCAAATGAACTTCTTAAATCTGACTTAAAAAACGCAGAAAAAACTACCTGTTGGCGGAACAGGTGAAAATACTCTCTGTTCCGCCCAATGTTTTAAATTGCGATATAGCGGTCCGTAGCGCTTGGAGTTTTTTTGTAGCGGATTGCGGTAGCCGGCGAGATTGCGGCGCTACGGCCTTGTAGCGGAAATATCACTTTTGTATGGTTATAATTATTAGGGGTGGGCAAACGGTCGGTTCGGGTTGAACCGAACCGACTAACATAAAACCAACTTGAACCGAACCGACTCTATTATAAACCGAACCGAACCGTTTAAAATTTTGAACCGGATTAAAACCGAACCGAATTAAATAGTCAAAATGACAGAAGAAGTTGAACCTTGGCTGTGGTGGCTATGGGCGGCGGCAGCGGCTCGGTCTCAGGCGGAAGAGAGACAGAGGAGGGGCGGAGCCGCGGAAGACAGGAAGAGAGACAGAGAGTTGGCGGAAGAGAAGAGAAACAGAGGGGCGGAATTTTTTTTTTTTTCTAAACATCGGGAAGTAGTATGCATGAAGGGGATGGAATGTTATATAAGGGTCAGACATTTGAAACGAAATCAGAGTTACAATCGGCTATAAGATTATATAGTGTGATGTGTCACCGAGAAATTGAAGTCGTTAGTTCAGACAAAGAGAGATATATTGTGCGCTGCAAGCTTAAACATGAAGCCGACATGTGTAATTGGAGGTTGCATGCATCAATAAATAAACAAGAATTATGGCAGATTAAAACATATATGCAACCACACATATGCAACCATCAAACACCTATAAAAGATCACAAACAATTAACCAGTGTGCTTGTTGGGGGTTTAGTTCTAGATATTGTTAGAGCAGATTTAGCAATTAAACCCGTAACAATAATAGAAACCATTAAAATGAAGTATGAATATAACATATCGTATTAGAAGGCTTGGCATGCGAAGCAACACGCGCTTAGATTCTTATTCGGAGGTTGGAAAGAGGCTTATAATTTGCTACCTGAATATATGGCGGCAATAAAAACAGCAAATGTCGGTACTCGTTACTCTTTTAGACTTGGTGCTATAAATAGTAACGGTGAGACCGAGTTTGAAGGGCTGTTTTGGGCATTTGGCCCGTCACTTAGTGGTTTCAAGTTTTGCAAACCCGTTTTAACAGTAGATGGAACATTTCTAACCGGAAAATATCTAGGAACCTTACTAACGGCAATAAGTAAAGACCCAAATGGTCAATTATTTCCTGTAGCATTTGCTTTGGTTGAGAGGGAGAAAAATGAGACTTGGGAGTGGTTTTTTGAGTGTTTGGATAACGTACTCGGTAATCGCAATGGCTTGTGTATTATTTCGGATAGACACGCGGGAATAATAAATGCAATGAGGGGCGACAAATGGAAGGAACCTTACGGATTTCATCGTTATTGCTCGCGTCATTTGGAAGCAAATTTGAGTACCCACGTAAAAAACAAATAAGTATCTCAGTTGTTAACACCATTAGCTCGAGCGCACAATATATATAAATTTGAAAAAATATGGAAAACAATTGAGAAGCAAAGTAAAAACAAGGCGACATAATGGTTAGCGCCATTGGCGAAAAGCAAAGGGGCTCTTTCATACGATGAGAACGGTCGTCGGTGGGCGAAATAACTAGTAATAATGCTGAAATAATGAATTTTGTTTTCAAAGGAATAAGAAAACTGCCTGTTACGGCAATTGTGATGGCGACTTTTTACAAGCTCAATTCTTATCACGTGAGATATGGAGAGAATGCTACTAACACGCAAAATAGGTGGCCCGATGTTGTTTTGATGGAAAAATTGGAGAGAAGGATCAATAAAGCTGCTTCCCATACAGTCACTTGTTATAATTTTAACAGAGGAATCTATCAGATACAGGCAATGCCTCGGCGTACGATTAGTGGTATCGGAAGAGGAGGAAAGCTTTGGGAAGTCAATTTCAATGAAGGTAGTTGCGGGTGCCAGAAGCCTCAGATATATCATTATCCGTGTTCACATATCATAGCAGTTTGCATGCACAAACGGGCTTCGCACGAGCCGTTCATTAATAAATGTTATTCACTAGATAATCTGAGGCGTACATACAATATGAGTTTCTATCCTGTTAAGGACAAATCGCATTGGAGGCCACGCGCAGAAGTTTGTGATATTACATTAGTTCCTGGTGATAAACTTGTACGGAAAGACTCGAACGGAAGAATACAGCGCGGTAGAAGACAGGAGAAACGATTCCACAATAGTATGGACACCATGAACAAAGAGAGTCGTGGGAAAAATTGCAGTATTTGCAAATTACCCGGACACACTGCACCAAGGTGCACGCAAAGGGGTGGAGGCCAATCTCGTGCAAATTTTCCATATCTTCAATAAACACTAATGGCATGAGGGAATATGAATCTCCATTTGAGTCGGTAAATAAAACATCGGTGAAGAAGGCTATGATATAAGCTCGACAATATTGTTGCACCCTTAAGAGTGGGGCGACATTTTCCAAATCGGAAATTTTTTCCATAAACCATTTCTTATAAACTAAAATCTTGCCTTTTCTTTTGTCACCTCTGAACATCGGTAATGTATTTAAATATGATTCTATATATGTATTTATTTGATTACGTAAAAATATTTTACTTATATTTTTCGTTAATGCAGGTACCATGGAACTATCAGTACGAGCCATATTTTTTGAATGCATGTTTGTTACAAACACAAAAAATCGGTCATATTCCTATCGAGGCTACTATGATAAGTGCTCTGTAGGAGCGGTGGAGACCGGAGACACATACGTTTCATATGCCACACAGGGAAATGACCATCACCTTGGATGATGTTTCATGTTTGTTGGGGATGCGGGTTGATGGTACGCCGTTGTGTTTGAATACTGGAGATATTAGTTGGGTAGATAAAGCGACGGAACTGCTCGGAAAAACCCCACCGGTAAATGTGATGCTGCCTGAACCGATAACCCCCCGGCAATGTACTCGGCGTTTTTTCCTCGAAATTTCTCGTTCTGTGTCTGTCTTGTAATACATTTAGTTGACGATATGTCGGACGTTGGGGCTCAACCATCGGAGCCTTCCCTTTGTTCGCCCGATTATGCCCGCCCCGACTTGAACCGGCTCCAGATGACATCTTTTTCCAGAAAAACTATTTTCTTGAAATTAAAATAAAAAATTCTTACATGTTTGTAAAAATATTTTTTTCTCCTAAAAAAATTTTCTACAAAATTTTTTCCCTACTAAATATTTTTTTCCCCTAAAAAAATTTTCTAAAATATTTTTTCCTCTAAAAATATTTTTTTCCCCTCAAACAATTTTCTAGAATATTTTTTCCCCTAAAAAAATTTTCTAAAATATTTTTTCCTCTAAAAATATTTTTTACCCCTAAAATATTTTTCTAAAATATTTTTTCCTCTAAAAATATTTTTTACCCCTATCTACAAAATAATTTTTTTCCCCTAAACCAATTTTCTAGAATATTTTTTCCCTACTAAATATTTTTTTCCCCTATTAAATATTTTCATAATTTAAAAAAATACTATATAAATTATACATACCAAATAAATCTAATATCTTCTTCCTTCACCTTCACCTTCACATTCACCTTCTTCTTCTCCTTAACCTTCACCTTCCTTATTCATATTTCACATATTTGAAAAAATAATTATTAATTTTAAACAATAATTTCAAATAAATTATTTCAAATCAATCAAACAAATTACTCTAACAAATTAATCTAACTTCAATTAATTCAAACTTATTTCATCCTAATTTCAATCAATTCAAAAAATACCAAAACCAACACCTAAACCTAACCTCAAAATAACTCAAAATAAAATAAAATCAATTACCTTTCTCTTTTTCTTCCTTCTAATTCTTCCTTTCTCCTGCAATTTTTACTTTTTTGGGAATTTTTCCGCTCAAAAATCGCCCAAAAAATCGGTTTTTTTTTCCCCGTCGGGTTGAATGTTTTAATGGGGGGAGTGGAGAGAGAAAGAGCAATAAAAAGGGAAATTTTTGGGTTTAATAGCCTGTTCCGCCACTAGTAGTGGCGGAACAGGTCCGTTTTTTTTTTTTTTGCGTTTTCCAGGTCAGGGGGTAGTGAGTGGAAAATTTGGGCTGTTCTGCCACTATAATTGGCGGAACAGAGAGTATTTTCACCTGTTGTTTTTTTCTGCGTTTTTTAAGTCAGATTTAAGAAGTTCATTTGGCCTGTTCCGCCACTAATAGTGGCGGAACATAGTAATTCTTCAATTTTTACGCTAATTGCCCATTCATGAGCCATGTTAATCTTTAATGAAATATTTTAACATGTTCCGCCACTACTAGTGGCGGAACAAGATTTTTAATACTAATTAACCACGTTTAGTGCGTCAAATGGACCGTTTTTGGCAGAACTGAAAATCTATCTGTTCCGCCACTACTAGTGGCGGAACAAAGGTTGTTCTGCCACTAATAGTGGCGGAAATGGTAGTTACCACATTATTTTCAAACCAGTGGCAACTGTTGCTTTATTTTGGCAAATAGTGCTATAAAAAAAAAAAGTCTCCCATATATATAAAATGGGTTCGGCTTCTTGGGAAATATTTTGGATTGAGATGGGCCGTAAGTCTTTGAATCTTTTTTCTCTTTGGTATGAAAAGAAAAAACAACAAAAAAAATGACATGGGTTACAATCAACTTTGGAAAAGTAAATAATAAAGGACAAACTGAAAATAAAGGAAGATAATCTTTTTTTTTTTATTTCAGAAATGATGTGAGTAATGAATTTTATTGTTTTTTTTTTTTGAAGAAGTGGTAGGTGATTGTCTGTTTCGCTCGTTTTCATTAATTAAATATATAAGATTTTACATAATGGTGGATTAGTTACTTGAATCATGAGAAAACGAAAAGAAAATTATGCTAACTAAGGTTGGCATTAAACCCTAGGCTGGATTCCTCTTTTGCTATGGCTTCCTATAGTTCCTTTCAGCCAGGAGGATGACAGCTTCGCTGACGATGATTTTGTGAGGTTTTGATTTTTTTGTGAAGATGCGTCGGTTCCTCTCTTTCCAAATGTTCGACCAGAGAGCAATGCACGTTGAGTCCCATCGTCTTTTTCTTTGTTTGTCTCCTTTGCAATTGAGCAGCCATAGTTGAAGAAGATCGTTTGTTGTGGTGACAGGCGGGTCAATAGCGTTGAAATGAATCCATATGGCAGTTGCGTAGATGCAACTGACTAGAAGGTGGCTTGTTGTTTCTGGTTCCTATTACAAAGCTTGCATCTTGCATCATGTGGTCAGTTCTTCTGCCATCAGGATTTTGTTGTTGAAAACTAGCCACGCAAATTTTTTGCATTTAAGCGGGATCTTCATCTTCCACAGGTAATTTTGCCAAGGAATGGTGATTCTTGAGTTGGCCATTGTGTTGTAAGCTTGTTTTGCGGAGTAATCTTCTTCCGGTTCCCAATGCCACTTGATTCCAGTAGGTGGATAAGTCGTTGTTAATGAATTTTATTGTTAAACAGAGTTTGAGATGAATTTCTATTATCTTCGTCATTTTGACTTGTTATATAAGAAATCTCCGTACCTTTTTACTTTTGTCCGTTAATTGGATTCTACGAATTAATTTCAAATTTTATTTTTATTTTCATAATTATAATTTTATGTATTTTATATCGAAATAAATAATAAAATTGAAATATTCGCTCCATGAGTATTGTTCTAATATATTTTAATTACATACGGCATCCCTATCCGTTTTGGACTTGATATAAGTTCTATTAACTTCAAAGAATTGAAGTTACACCTCAAACCTTCTTCAATCAATCAAAAAATGATTGCGACATTCTGACCATGTTTGATTCGGGTGTTTTTGAGGGATTGTAATTTTAAATACGTCATTTGGAGCAAAATCTTTTGTTTGTTTCGCATAGAATACTGGATTTGAGAATTACAATACCGCATCTTGTTATACAGTCAAGCATGCAGTATTACAAAAATACACGGAGAGCTAGCTCTCGCGCGAAGCTTCTCTCTCCCATCAGGCCCCAAGTCTATTCCCTCGAAATTTCTCCTTCCTCCGTCGCAAGCTCTCTAACTCTCCTGTGGTCGAAGCCTCTTCCACTCCAGTAGAAACCTCTCTGGTCAGTCTCCTCCTACATCTATCTCTCTCACGTCTAAGCTTCTTCTCTCTTGTCCTCTGCTCCAAGCCTTTTCTCAAGAAAATCCCACAACTCTCAGGTGATAAGTGTATCGTTGAGTTTGTTTTTAATCCATGCATGCCCAAATTTGTGCTTCTAATCTTAGTGTATAGTGCTAGAAATTTGTGCCTTTTTACTAGTATATTGATTTTTAACATCTCTTTGAAACCTGAAGTGTGTTAATATTTGTGTTAAATATGATAGTCTATTTATTATGAATTTTCGTAATTTTTATTTCAGACCATCAGGTTTCTTTAGGCTTGATTTCAAAGAAAATGGTGTAAATGTTTTAAATTTGAGTGTGAAATTGAATCTTGTGGTTGAGAAAAAAGGTTTAATTTGAGAAGAGGATATAACTGGTGCGAAATTTGATACAAACTGAATTGGAAGTGTTCAATTTACTGAAGAATAAAGATTTTATGTTGCTTGTGTAGTTCATGCTTACCAGGACTAATAAAATCATCCTAGGGTTTATGCTGATTTGCAACAGATAACTTCATTATAGGAAGTTCTTTGAACCATTTATTTTTTGATAATTCATATTAAGCCAATTGTCATGAATTTTGCTGAATTTCGAACAAACCAAAGAAATTGGTACTAAACTATTTAAGCCAATTCTTATTAGGGTTATAAGTATACTTAACTTGTATATTTATTGGAGTTATTTAAGCCAATTTGTTAGTTAATTATAGAGTTAAGTATCCTCCCGGATAAATTTTCAAAAGTTTTTTACTGATAAGATTGTGCTCTCTTAATTGTGGATTATGCATGAAATTCATTTATTGGTACTTTTTGTTTATGTAGTGTGAATAAAGAGTCAGATTGAGACTATTGCGTAATATTTGTATGTACATAATACACGATAGAATTGTATGTATGGAGTTCAATAGAATTGTTCTTTATTTTTTTATTAATTAGATTATATATTAATAATTATAGGTTTTCAGAAAATGCGATTGAATTAGACTGAGGAGCATAACCGGAAAGAGCCAACAACAGTTAGAGAGCGTCATCATGAAGCTCAAGAGTGGGTCGTAATTAGAGATGATATAATGAGGCAAATGTGGGATAATTGTGGAATTCATTAAGTTATATTTTATATTATTTTAAATTATTTTGTGTAATCCGCTTTTGTATCATTTATATTTCGTACCAATGTTGCATTGAACAAGACTTTATTTGTGGTAATATTTAAATCTTTTGTTATATGAATACAATGAATTATTCTTTGCATGATCTAAAATACACCAAATCAAACAACTCACTTATATTTTCAAAATGATGTATTATCATGATGATGATGTATTTGAGATATACATAAAACTTAAAATACCTCAAATCAAACATGCCCAGAGAAGGAACATGCTATCGAATCTTAGCAATATTTACACACGAACACCAAAACACGTTATCTTTTCAGACAACGGAGCATGTTACCTCACATACCAGAACACCAAGTTTGAAGGCAACTAGAAAAATGTCATGCTTATGGGAGGTTTAAAAATCCGATCCCCGTCTTTATTACATGGTTATATAACAAAAGTGATTATGGGAGCCATTACATTCTCACAAGATCCAACGCAGATTTCCCTGCAAGAGTATTACTCTGTTGATACTCCATGTAATCCCGATACTTGAAGCCATGAAAAACAGCTGGGGATTCAGTACTTAACAAATCGGAAAATGGCCCGACAAATTTATCTAGTGATGGCCCCACAACCGTCACAATTGACATTCTAGTCATTGTATCGGTTAGCAATGCTCTATGCAACAGGCTCTTATACTTCCCATTGGTAACAATCTTCACAAAAATATTTGAGAAATGATTAGTAGGGAAAGTAAGATCAATGTGAAACATACAAGGAGAAATTATGTTAAGGTAATGGAGAAAATATTGATGTATAGTAAGGGAACATCAAAGTATCAGCACTTCAACATATTTTTGTTTTACTTTTTTATCTTTATTTTTTTAAGTAGAGATATGGTATTGCAAACTACGGTGTATCCGGATATTCCAATTTTGCATGGTATAAACGACATATGACATTTCTCAGTGACTTGTTTATTTATTTTTCTTTTATCAATGTTATAATACCTCCATGTGATCACCAGTGTTGACTAGAAATGAGTTGGGTACAGGCTTGACAGTGATCCATTTTTCTTTATGCATTACTTGTAGACCATCAATTCCATTTTGGTACAAAACAGTAAGAAGGCCATGATCTGAATGAGGTGGCATTCCAAATTTGTTTTCTGGATTTGGGCACGGTGGGTAAAGATTGCCAACTAAGATTTGAAAGCAAGAATTTAGGTCTAAAAAGTTGCTAATGCGAGCCTCTTCAAGGCCTAAACTCTCCCAAATTGCCTTCAATAACTTTAGAACTAGAGATCTTATACTTGTTGTGTACTCTTCCGATACATCTCTACATAGATACATAGCAATATCATATATGATACACAATTTATGCTTAATTTTTATTTAGTAACAAATAGTAGCCTTTTAAATTGCAAATGGATTGTGTTTGCTATTATAGAAATGTTGATGTGCGTCGGTTAAACAAATAATCTTTCTAGGTATATTTATCTTATTACTTTCACGCAAATGATATCCTTCTCTCTCTTCTCTCCAAATTAAATAAATATTGAATTAATTGTTTATTCTACTCTTTCATTCATTTATTGTGTCGAACACTCTTGGAATAAAATAGAAGATGCATTTTTTCATTCTTTCACTCTTCCGCTATTTCACTTTTTGCCAAATAACATTGTTCAAAGATTGTTACCTAAAATTAAGAGGCTTAGATGGAGAATGGAAATCTGGATGAACAAATATCTTGGCATAGTGTCTCCAATACTTGTCATTATCTGCCTTGGCGTTAAAGCTAGTTCCTACTCGGATCGGATCCAACACGTGTCCTCCCACATATGCTTGTTTCTCGTCAGCCGTCAGATCAAACAAATCCTTGAACGCCATTATCATCGCCTCCCTCAGACTTTCTGATACACCATGATTCACTATCTGATAAAAAAATAAAATATATATTTACTAAGACATAAAAGAAAATCAAACAGCAAAAGAAAATAATACTTGGTCACACATAATTAATTACCATGAAGAAGCCCCAATCTTCACAAGCGGTCCCAAGTTTTTGGATCATCTCAGACCGTTGGTCTGCTGATCCGTTCACTAGTAGATTGAAATCAATGGTTGGGATTTCCTCTTCTGCACCACCAGGTACTATTTCACAGTTAACTGTAGGAGCCATGAGAGAGGCGGGGGGGTGGAGGGCAATCTAGATAAGTGATGACTGATAATGAGAGAAGCACTAATTGATGTGTTGTTTTTAATTCATTGTCTTGCTCAATAAATGATAACTTTGACGGTTGAAAATAGCCTAGACCAATGATTGGATTTGGGGTAACCTCAACCAAATATTTACCTAGAAGTGATTTTTCTAATGACTTTTTACTTACTATTACGATGATAGAGCCTCAGTTAAATAATCATAATAATATCAATTTCTTTTTTGATAACGGAAAAGTAAACCAAAGTTTTGGTAAAGATGCTAAATTCCATGTGATTATGAGTGCCGGATCTTAATAAGAACTAAGAGGACAACCGCTCCTCTTAGATTTTAAAATAGTAGTATATATATTATTATATTACTGTATTTTTGTATAATTGAAAGCTATGTATATATCGCCCCCAAAATGTTTGACGTGTTTTTTAAAACAGATGATAAGAATAACAGTACTTTTTCAATCATATCGACCCAGAACAAGAATATTGGAAATATAAAGCCCAATTATGAAACTAGGCCTTATCCAAAATAATATTAAACTAGGCCTTATCCAAAAATATTTGGGGGCTATATTATCCAAAAATGACTTGCGAACAGAACAGATTTTCAGATGTGCAACTTGTGATGGAAGACAAAAAATCCAAAGCTGATTAGGCTGAAAATAACTATCAAATAATATAAAGTTACCTCCAATAAGATGCTTTTTGCTTCACTTTCAAAAAGAAACTTATTCATTTCATAATACTTATCTACTAATTTTGGACACATCGACACAGTTTAAGATACCTCATGCACTAATAAACTAATAAGGCATCTTTTTCGTTTCAGCATTCAAAAATTCACAATACAAAAAAAAAACTAACATAATGTCCATAACTGAATTTACAAAGGCAGCGACTATATCCTATTTTATTGTATTATTCTTTATCCGATATAATTATCATCAATTATGTAGCCTGTGGCTGTAGGTATTCAAGCGACTAATTTCTTTTTTTTTTTTGAAGGAGAAAAGCAACTAATTTCTTACTGGATCAAACTCCAATTCTATAAAAATTATGTATTATTTTTTAATATTAAGTATTCTTATTCATGTAATTATTCTTGATATGAATTTCATAAATATATTAATAATATTAGCACGCTTGTCTAGTTATTAAAGTTAGTTATTCCACAAAATTAGAAGTAAACAGAAAAACCAAACCAACTAACTAATATTTAGTAATTAATTCATAAAATAATTTTATTAGAGATTAGCTAAATTAAAATAATTCAAAAGCACAAATGACAATATTAAGTGAGACGCTATCTGAAAGGGGAAAAAATTGAAACCAGATTCCAATACAAATGAGATGATACAATTATGAAATTTTTATTATTTTCTATCAAAAGAAATAAAATTTTTTTAGGATTTAGAGATTCAGAGAATGAGATTGACAATATAAAACAAATAGGAAAGGGAAATCTGAAATCAAAACGGTGTAGAGCACGCCCAAATTATGACATAATTTATATATACTGTTTTTCCGTTTTTCAATATACTATTTTTTCATATACTATTTTCATAATTTTATACATTGCTCTTTGGAATTTTTATATGTTGTTTTTCCGCTTTTTAATATATTATTTCTTTTCTATATAATATTTTCACTGTTTCTTATACATTGTTTACAAAAATAAATTATATATACTACTTTTTCAATATTATACAATGTCTATTAGCTATATTTATAGTCGTCGTGCTGCACGATGGGAAACCTCCGTCATGATAGATCAGGTCCAAATAGGAAAATAGCGAGAACGACGCTCTCAATAAACTAAAGATATATTCATATCATTAGTGTATTTATTATTCAAATTTCGTTTTATTTAACTCATAATATAATTGACATACACAGCAAACAAAAGCAACAAAAAATCCTTTTTTTTACTGCTTTTCTATTCTTATCAAATAATTTCTTGTCCATATCATCAAGCCTCATAAACCTAAAAATATATAATTTAATTATTGTATATATTATTTATGTCAATTTTATTTTATTTTAAAGGATTATACATAATATTTTTACCTTATAATTAAAAAGTTATACTTAATATTTTATAATTGATACAATATATATAACATTTGAAGTTGCACTTTTACACATACATACAAAATATTTGATGTTTTACATGTTTGTATATGAAAACTTGATACTAAATAATCAAAATTCATGTTAAATGTGTAGTTCAACAATTACTGGAATAGAAAAATGAGATGAACTAGTCTTTAAAATACGAGGATGATGAAATAGTGCAATAATTGCGCTAACAAGCCCAATGCACTTGTCTGAGAAGTGTCCTGACGATTTTTAATAATAAAATATTTGACACGCCACGTGGTGTGTCGGACACGTATCCGAGGAGTGTCCGAGGAGTGTACGGACACGGCCAGATTTTTGAAGTGTCCGCGCAACATAGTATACTGATATTGAAAATAATATATTAATATTTTTTAATACTAAAAAGAAAATATTGACATTAAAAGTGATCTATTGATACTAAAAACAGTGTTTTGATGCACAAAAAATAATATATTTTCACAGAAAATAGTGTACTGACACAGAAAATGATATATTGCTATTGTAAATAGTAGATTGATACTGAAAACTCAATATATTGGCATCAAAAACAATATATTAACACTAAAAATAATTATTGAAAATGATATATTGGTACTTAATGACGCTGGAAATAATATAGTAACATTAAAAATATTATATTGATATTATAAACGGCATATTGGCACTGAAAAATTTATATATTGGTACTGAACACAATATATGAATATGTATTTGATAAAATAATAAGCAAAAGAAAATATTATCAGTTTTAAAAATAAAATACAGTTTTTTTAAAACAAAAACCGAAAACCGAAAACTGAAAATTGATTTTTGTTTTAAAAAAATAAAAAACAGAAAAATAGAAATGCTAACAAACGAGACCCTAGTTATGGAAATATTTTTAAATTAACGCTATTTTCTTAATTATTTTTCAAAATAGTGCTAGTCTAAAAAAAGTTCTACTTTCAAGAGAGCTTCCTAGTCGAGAGTGAGAAATAACTCACCGATCAAGACAAAGAAAGTGAAAAAGAAAGAAAGAAGAGAGAAACCCTAGCCGCCACCGACGGAAAAAACTGATCCAGGGGGAGGTGACCCCTTCGGCGCCTCCCCCGGGGTCCTCCAGGCTCCGCCTCCTCTTTCTCCTCCTCTTCATGCTCTAATTCGCCTTCCTCATACCCGTTCTCCCTCTTGCCGCCATGGCCAAAAGGTAGCTCGGATCTAAGCAAACCCTGACGGCGCCGGCAAGTCTCCCGTCTTCTCCCCCCTCTTTTCTCTAGTGCACCACTCCGGCCGCTCCGATGACGGCCCTATTTTTGCACTAAACCCTAATTTTGGATTTCTGAGCAAACCCTAATGGTGCCAGCAAGTCTCCCGTCTCATCCCCCCTCTCTGCTCTTCTGCACCACTCCGGCCACTCCGACGGCCGCCCAGATTTTGCACTAAACCCTAATTTCGGATTTTTTTAGCACCAAATTATACCCTTAATTTCAAGGTCGGCAGCACTTGATCTCTCGACCTTATTTTCTCTTCCCTCTTGTAGATCTTCCCTCTTGTAGATCTATTTCGAGGCGGGGGTTCTCAACTCTCTTTTGGTCTTTTGGTGGATCTACAAGAGGCGCAAAACCCTTGCTGTTACACCAAGGTCTCGTGTTTGACGTCGCTCAACCCAATATCCCAAATAACATGACCTGAAATCTGGAAATGGGAAAAGGAGGGGGGTGAGTACAAAAGTCAGTAAGGTATGCCTCATATACGTTAAAAATAATATTAATTATATTTGAATAAATCGTAATAAATATAAATATATAGAAAATTATTTTATATTGGGATATCGTCTTTCTAATTTCTCTTCACGTACGCACATACACACATTAGAACATGCTCCGTGGCATCGAGTACGCGCACAGATACAAGTCTTTCCGAGCTCGTTATTTGGTGATTCGGCGGCCCTAGCTTCCACCTACTAAGTACGGCCTATCACCTTGATCATAATCAGTGGCCTTGGCTTTCACCTACCAAGTACGGCTGTATTGACCTTAACTATTTCACTTTTCTCAACATAATATTTTTATCCCATAAAATAATTATCTCTAAAAAATATATTATTGTTATTATGTAATATTCTATTTTCGTAAATTATAAAATATTCAGTATGAGCAGTATAAGTTCAAAAAAAAAAATTCATATTATAGATATTTATTAATATCAAAATAATTTAAAAATTATAAACATATTTTTTGAGCAAAAGTCCTTATCTCAAAAGAAAGTATGACATGTCTTAACGACTCTTTAAACATCAGTTCATCGAGACCCGGCATACATATTAAGTAGAAAGTGTTTTGTCCACCAGTAAATCGGTGTGATTTTGTAGTAATATATAGATATATAAGGAAAGAATGAAATGGATGTTTTAAGCTATCCTTGATTCTTATGGAGCTATTTATAGTTGGAGGCTAGCTAACAAAACACATTTACTGAAAATTGGAACGTGCACATCGGTTGCTAAATTGCCAATAAAAGACTTAAATGAAATGAGCCATAAAGTTACACGTTACTTATAAAACTCCATTAACCTGACAAAGAATCTTATGCATTGTATACTAACTACTAACTCAAAGTATTAAATCAAAATAAGAATGCAAATATTTGATAAAAATTTCGGTTCCAGCTTGATAAATATAAATATAAAGATAAATGAGAAGAATAAATGAGTTGGCCAATTAATTATCACGTTATATGCATGACTTGATTACTAAACACAAGGTTTTGACCCGGTCCAATTCATTAAGGAATATAAACTATTAACTTTTTTTTTGATAGATATTATGAAAAAATATATATATAATTTTTTTATACGGAAAAATTAGGGATATAACAATATCACCCTCTTAAAAGGATCGTTTGTCCCCAAACGATCGGAAAAAAAAACTCGAGGTAAACCTAATCTGAAATTTGTTGATCTTTTATTTAACTAATTTATTTTTAAGTTTAAGAACAAAATATTGAAAAATTCCAATGCAGTAAATAAATCTGTCACTACGTTTGAAATGCCCAAAATACTTGAAATCTACATTTATAACAAATCAAAAACAAAATCCTTGTTACAAATCTGTCCGAAAATCCATAAAATGACTTCTCGATTTCTCAATCCTCATAAATTATATATTAAAAAAACAATATATATATATATATATATATATATATATATATATATATATATATATATATATATGAAATCCATAGTCAATTTCTAAATTTATAAATATCCTTGAAATTTAATCCAAGATTATGAGAACATCTTAAATGAACAATTTAATCTGCCTTACTACAAAAATAAAATCTCCATATTTTGTACAAAAAATAGATTTATCGTAAAACAGTTCTATAATTTGTTTTCTAATAAAAAAAAATCTGAGTTGAGAACTTAAAGTAATTAAATAGTTTATGTAGTCAGAGATTAAATAAGGGTAATTAATATAAGTATTAGATATAATTATACCACTAGAAAATATAAAATTCTCTAACAAGAAGTAATATTTAACAGTCAAAGAAGCTAACACAAGAAACCTGAATGATGGTGCGATTGGCGCATGCTGAAGAAACTGGATCAATTATCTACTCTTGGTTCGCTAGCACCATATCTTACACCCTTTGATGAATGAATCAAGTAGGCCATGTAGGAATAAGAAATTCTATCACTAAAGGTCAAAATATCATGAGAGATGGAAAAACAAAGGAAAATCGGAAAAGGGAAGAGACACACTGACAAACAAATTGCTTTGAGTGGGAAATTCAGATAATTTATTCTTAAAAGCTGAAGTTTGACTATTTTATAATTTAGCCCCTGGTTTTTTTTATGACTAAAATAATTCTATATTAAACTAAAATAACCCCACTCACTCACGACGACCTACAAGACCAGATTCATGTTCCGAGAATCGTTTCGCTCTGATACCATTTCTGTTACACCCCGACTCCAATTTCAATCCGAGGTGTAACGGTCGTATATCCTTAAGGATATACGACGCTAAAATCGTATTACACAGCGGAATAATACAAGGAATATACAAAATCAAGTATTTAATAATTATTTTTACATTTATTACTTGTATTACATTTTCTCGTGTTTGACGTCGCTCAACCCGATGTCCCGAATAACATGACCTGAAATCTGGAAATGGGAAAAGGAGGGGGGTGAGTACAAAAGTCAGTAAGGTATGCCTTATATACGTTAAAAATAATATTAATTATATTTGAATAAATCGTAATAAATATAAATATATAGAAAATTATTTTATATTGGGATATCGTCTTTCTAATTTCTTTTCACGTACGCACATACACACATTAGATCATGCTCCGTGGCATCGAGTACGCGCACAGATACAAGTCTTTCCGAGCTCGTTATTGGGTGATTCAGCGGCCCTAGCTTCCACCTACTAAGTACGGCCTATCACTTTGATCATAATCAGCGGCCTTGGTTTCCACCTACCAAGTACAGCTGTATTGACCTTAACTATTTCATTTTTCTCAACATAATATTTTTATCCCATAAAATAATTATCTCTAAAAAATATATTATTGTTATTATGTAATATTCTATTTTCGTAAATTATAAAATATTCAGTATGAGCAGTATAAGTTCAAAAAAAAAAATTCATATTATAGATATTTATTAATATCAAAATAATTTAAAAATAGTAAATGTATTTGAGAGCAAAATCCCTTATCTCAAAAGGAAGTATGACATGACTTAACGAGTCTTTAAACATCAGTTCATCAAGACCCGACATAAATAGAAAATAGAAAATGTTTTGTCCACCAGTAAATCGGTATGATTTTGTAGTAATATATAAATATATAAGAGAAGAATGAAATGGATGTTTTAAGCTATCCTTGATTCTTATGGAGCTATTTATAGTTGGAGGCTAACAAAACACATTAACTGAAAATTGGAACGCGCACATCGGTTGCTAAATTGCCAATAAAAAGATTTAAATGAAATGAGCCATAAAGTTACACGTTACTAAAACTCCATTAACCTGACAAAGAATCTTATGTATTGTATACTAACTACTAACTCAAAGTATTAAATCAAAATAAGAATGCAAATATTTGATAAAAGTTTCGGTTCCAGCTTGATAAATATAAAGATAAATGAGAAGAATAAATGAGTTGGCCAATTAGTTATCACGTTACATGCATGACTTGAATACTAAACACAAGGTTTTGACCCGGTCCAATTCATTAAGGAATATATTAACTTTTTTTTTTTGGGATAGATTTTATGAAAATGAATATATATTTTTTTATACGTAAAAATTAGGGATATAACAATTGCCTTCTAGGACAGTGCTTCCTCCTCATGGTATGGCTCTTTCTAGAAGAGCACTAATACTAGGTGTGATCCGGCAAGCATGATTATGGCGGTAAAGCCGCTGTCAAGGATGACCGAAGCCAGTGATGAACAACCCGCTTTCTCAAACCTTGGCTTACTTCCGACAAGGCGCTCTACAAGTCACTATCATTCGAGCATTCTGCAATTTCGCCCTCTTTTTAGCCGTTTTTGCTAAAATTGTACGAGCTGATATAGGGCTGATTTGACTGGTACGGCTCTTTGGTACTGTAATGTGCATTTTTATAAAGACATTTTTAGGATTTTTATCATATAAAATTCAACATTAAATCACATAAAATGTTGGAAAAATGTTTAAAATTAATAAAAAGTATTTTTGAAACTTTTAAAACACTTTTGTGAGATTTTTCAGGTAAAAAGACCAAGAAAGAAATATTTGGATGACTTGGTTAAAAGTCAACTCGAAATAAATGGCTGATCTGAAAATCATGGGCCAAGGATGGCCGAATTCTCGAAAAATCTCCGCGAAAAACCCTGCACACGCCTCTCCGACCTTCTACAGTCCTTTCCAACCAATCATTCAAGCAAAACGGCAAAAATCCACAAAAATATAAAAAGTCAAACCCGAAAACCGTCTTTTACCAAAAAGTCAACTTTTTCGAAACCGGGTCTTGTGGGGGTGTCAACACGAAGGTCTCGACGATACGAATCCAACGGTACCTATCTCGCGAAAAAAGACTTTCTAGAACTCTCTGAAAGCGCAAATGAAGATCTGACGCATGGGAATTAATTGCAAAAAAAAAATCAACCAATCTCAAGTGGACACGTGGCAGAGGACCATTGAATGGAGAAAAGTAGGGCTGGCCAAAAAGCTCGTGGCTCGATAGCTCGCTCAAACTCGACTCGAAAAAAGCTCGAAAAAGCTCGACTCGAAAACAGCTCGAATCGAAATCGAGCCGAGCCGAGCCAGCTCGATCCAAAATCGAGCCGAGCTTGTGCCGGCTCGAGCTCGATATCTTACATATACTAATCATTACATAAGTATGTAATATTATATGATTAGACCCAAATTGGATAACATATCAAAGTCAAGGCAGGACCTAATATTATATGTTACACGTCTTATAAATATGTAATTCAAATGTAAATTGGATAACATATTATATAATTAGGCCCAATAAATTTTGTACTATGGCAGTGAAACATATGTTTCATTTTGTTTGTTTCATTGGACCAATTAATTTAAATATATGTTGGGAGTAAGTTCAGATTTATTTAAATTTATGTTGGACTTTTATTTAAGTATGTTGAATGTTGTTTGACGAAATATTTAATAAAATTATTAAAAAAAATTGCACAAACTCGAGCTAGCTCGACTCGGCTCGTGCCAGCTCGAGTTTTTCCCGAGCCGAGTTCGAGCTAGCATTTAAGCTCGAATTAGGTTAAGATTTTGAGCTCGGCTCGGCTCGAGCAGGAACGCGAGCCGAGCTTGAGCTTGTCCCAGCTCGGCTCGAACTCGGCTCGATGCCACCCATAGAGAAAAGGCTCAGCCAAATAAGAAAACGCGTTTTCTTTTCATCTCTGCTTAAATCACCTCTATTTATCATAAAAAGACCCTCCATTTCTTCTCTAAAGCTATACAAAGAAAACATAAATGGGCTCTCCGGTGTTATGAAATGGAGAAAGCGTCCACGCATTTTCTGTTTCTCTCAGTCAGAACATTCCCTGCAGGAATCTATCCGCCAATCTCCTTCCGCCACGTGGCAATCTTTTGCAGAACCTTGTACAAGGTATTAATTCAGATTTTGAGGAAACAAACTGACCAATATTCGGCTGACACGTGTCACGGCAGTTGTTTATCTAGACCAGTCAGAATTGGACACGTGTCTCAGTTGTTGAAAGTGAATGAGTTTGAGGGGAATTAATAAATGCACCTCAAAAATTGTACCCAAACAGAATTGAATAGGAAAGAAGAAAAAGAGTGCTAAACATCCCCAAGTCAAAACCGGATTTACACATTTCTTTAGTCCCACAACCCCATTTCAAAACCTTTTCAAGGCAACATATTTCTATAAATTAAACCCTTCTTCTTCCTTCAAAATCATCCATTCTCACACATCCATTATCTCTTCTCTAAACCATTGTAAATACCACTCTTCTTCTTCATTTTTCTCTTTCTCCATGGATGACCGTATTTAAGGTTGTCCAAAACTTGATTTTCTTTTTGTGGTGTTGACACAAAAGAGAGCTAATCTTCTTCAAGAGGGAAGTCTCATTCGAGAAGAAGCGAGATTTGAAGGAAGATTCAAATTGACCAAGGAGGCTCTAGCTTGAATCTCCATTATTTGGTTTGATTAATTTTCTCTTCTTTTTCCTTATTTTTTTCTCTCTTTTGTTGAATTAATAATTTGTCAAGCATGTGTGTAAATTTTGTTTGTGTGTGCATGTTTGAGTAGTTTTGTGTAGGGAAAGACTTTTTGTATAATTTGTGATGAAATCTTATGTTTAATTTGGGCATTTTTTTTGGTTTAAGAAGATTAGCTTAAGAACACTTAAATTGTTGAGTTAAATTATTTGGAAGAATATATTTGATTCAAAACTTGAATATTAAATTAATTCTAATTAGAAGATTAGTTTTGATTTAAATTGTGACGTGTTTAGGAGGTATTTAATCATTTGAACACTTGGAAGAGGTTTTTGTGATTAAGTTAGGTTTTAAATCGAGTTTATGTAAAACTTGAAAGTGGAAGTTTTTGAGTTGAACTTAATCTTTGAGTTATTAATTGATCAATTTTTGGAAGAAAATTTATCAAATCTTACTTTTTGAACCATTTAAATAAATTGCTACTTTTTTTGATTAATGATTTACATGTTATATAAATTGTCATAATTTCCCTACAATTTTATTAATTTTTAAAATAAAATTAAAAAACAACAAAAAGATATTTACTTTCTTTTATTATTTTCGTGCACTTGTTTCTATCATCTTGGACAACTTCATCATACACACTTTTATTGTTCTTAAATCATAACCCTTGAAATTTGCATAAACACTTAACACTTGAAATTGATTTGTGAACTTGTTTTACTTAAGGCCAGTCTCCTTGTGTTCGATACCCTAAAACTCAATACCACATATACACTTTGTGAATGAATTAGGGAAACTTAAAAATATTTCTGTTGAGAGTGTGAATCGAACAACGACACGATTTACACGTTCTTACAAATGACGCCGTTGCCGGGGAGACGGCTTTAATTAAGTTAAAACTAACCACTAATCTTTTCTCTAGTGTTGTGTCTTTCTTATTTTGAAGGTTTTTAGGTCACAAAATGGATCAGCAAGGCAAGAAGTGAAATGACGGGAAGGCAAACGTGAAGTGGATGGCCTAGCGAGGGCTATCGATTCTCGACAAATCTCTGCGAAAAACCTTGCACACGCCTCTCCGACCTTCTACAACTCTTTCCAACCAATTATTTAAGCAAAACGGAAAAAATCTACAAAAATATAAAAAGTCAAACCCGAAAACCATCTTTTACCAAAAAGTCAACTTTCCCGAACCGGGTCTTGTGGGGTGTCAACACGAAGGTCTCGACAATACGAATCCAACGGTACCAATCTCGCGAAAAAAGACTTTCTAGAACTCTCTGAAAGCGCAAATGAAGATCTGATGCAAGGGAATTAATTGCAAAAAAATCAACCAATCTCAAGTGGACACGTGGCAGAGGACCATTGAATGGAGAAAAGTAGGGCTGGCCAAAAAGCTCATGGATCGATAGCTCGCTCGAACTCGACTCGAAAAAAGCTCGAAAAAGCTCGACTCGAAAACAACTCGAATCGAAATCGAGCCGAGCCGAGCCGACCAGCTCGATCCAAAATCGAGCCGAGCTCGAGCTTGGCCTAGCTCGGCTCGACTTTGGCTCGAGCTCGGCTCGAGCTCAATATCTTATATTACTAATCATTACATAAAGTCAAAGTCTTATAAATATGTAATATTATATGATTAGACCCAAATTAGATAACATATCAAAGTCAAGGCAGGACCTAATATTATATGTTACAAGTCTTATAAATATGTAATTCAAATGTAAATTGGATAACATATTATATAATTATGCCCAATAAAGGCCTGATAGACCTTCATAAAAGATAGAGTGAATCGTTCATCTTCATAAAACGTGAATCCTTCATCTTAAGATCCAGAAGCTCTTGGCGTGACTAGTTTGAGTCCCTTTGTTCAGAATCGGTACCTTTTCTTGCTTCTTTCCGGCCAGATCGTCGGAGCTCCGTCGCTCAGGACCGCTGGAGGTTGAACAACAAGGTAAATTTTTGTTTAGACCATTAATTAGTCCAGATTGGATTGAATTTGTCGAGACCATTCAATTCACGCTAATGAATTTGAATTCACGCTAATGAATTTGTCAAGACCGTTAATTACTCCATATTGGATTGAAGCAAATTAATAGTTCAAGACAATTAATAGTTCCAGGAAGAGAGGGAAAAAACAAGACAATTCAATTCTTATTCTGTCAAGACCACACTTCAGATCTCTTACCTTATATTCATTATTTTTTTTAATTCAATTGTAGAATGTCTAATGTTGTTGAAACCGCTACCCCAACCGATGATGTAGTAATGTCGGATGCCGCTAATGAGACTGGCGCGAGGGAACCTGAAGTTCACAAAACTACACCGAAACCAAAACAGAGATCTGAAGTGTGGACTTACTTTAAGAAGGTCAAGACCGAACCAAACAAATGGCATGCCGTGTGTATCTGCAAAAGAGAGTTCTTATTTCACAAAAGCTCGCCCACTAGTACGCTCAAGAGGCATATCGAAACCTGCCATAAAGTGCTAACTTCAAAAGGTATTATGAGAAAAAGTGCATTTGATTATTCATCTCGTGTGGGCAAGAATGAGGGAGAAATGGTGATACCTGAATTTACTAGAGGCTATAATCATCTTAAGAGTAGGGAATTCTTAGCGAAGATGATCATGGCACATGAGTTACCTTTCATATTTGTGGAATACCAAGGTTTTAATTTATACATGAAGTACAATAATCCCCTTCACGAACGAGTGAGTAGAAAAACTATTAATAATGAGTGCATCATGGTTTATGATTTAGAAAAAGAGAAAATGAAAAAAGTTTTTGCAAAGGTTGATAGGATTTCTCTTACATCCGATTGCCTCAAACCAAACAATTGGTTACATGTGAATAACGGCACATTTCATAGATGCGGATTGGAAATTAAATAAGAAAATTATTAGTTTTAATGAGCTTTCACCCCTTCATAGTGGTGAGGTGATTGCGGAAGCAATTATGCAATCTCTAATGGATTGGGGTATAGAAAATAAAATTTGAACAATAACCCTCAACAACGCATCCAATAATGATAAGGCCGCGGGAATTTTGAGTTCTATTTTCGAGGAAAGAGACAACTTATCCTTTTTAGGGTTTTTCTTTCATGTGAGATGTTACGCTCACGTATTGAATTTAATAGTGCAAGATGGGGTTAAAAAATTGAGAATTGTATTTGGAAAATTAGGGAGGCCATAAAATACCTCAAAAAATCACCAACTCGAGTTAAGAACTTTAAAGAAGTAGCGACCCAATTACGTATAACCACAAAATGTTCGTTATGCAACGATGTATAAACAAGGTGGAATTCGACCCATTCTATGCTTCAATCGGCTTTGCACTATAAAAAAGCGTTCAATGGCTATTTGAGAAGAGATCCAAATTTTGATTGGTGTCCCACCGAGGAGGAGTGGATGAACGCCGAGAAAGTTTCCAAGTTGCTTGAAGTGTTCGTCGATGCAACCTCTATTTTTTCGGGATCATTTTATCCCACCTCTAATTTACTTTTATGGCATATTTTTTTGGTAAAAAAAGAGATATGTGACGCTTATAACTCGAGTGATGGTTTCGTAAGGGAAATGAGCAGGGCTATGTATGAAAAGTTTGAGAAGTATTGGGGTGAAACTAGTGTGCTAGTGAGCATGACATCCATTTTAGATCCTCGGTACAAATTAGCTTTGCTTGATTATTGTTTTGAGAGATTGTATCCGAGTTATGAGGTCACCGATCGTATCTCGGAAGTTACAAGGAAATTGCGTACCCTTTTCGAAATGTATGCAAGTGGTAACGCTACCGCTAGTGAATTGGGTTCGAGCTCAGTTCGTGGTGATGGTAGTAATTCTAGTACCTATGTTGGTAAAGGCAAGGCAAAAATGGGTGAATTTTACGCAATTCAGAGATAAAAAAAATGACCAGTTCAACTCGTAAATCGGATCTTGATAGTTATTTGGATGAACCGGTGGATAATGATGAAAATGATACATTTAGTGTGTTGGATTGGTGAAAGGTCAATAGCGTGAAATATTCCGATCTCAACAGCTGCTTCCGAATCGGCTTTTAGTGCTGGTGATCGTGTATTGGATGATTATCGGAGGGGATTGGATTAGAGCAAATCTGAAAGCTGAGTTTCAAACATCTCAAGTAAGCATGTTGATTTATTCATTCATATATTATGTTTAAAACTGGACCATTTATTTCTACTTGAATTAATAATATTTTTTTTTAGATTGCGGCAAAGGTGGAAGAAAACCTTGAAATTTCCTTTGATGATTTAGATATTAATTAGCTAGATGACTTAGATATTAATTAGCTAATTGGGTAAGATTAAATATTTTGTAGTGAAATGGGTTCTTTTGCGTGCTTTTTGGATTAAATAGTTTGCATGCTTTTGTTATTTTGTACTATGGCAGTGAAACGTATGTTTCATTTTGTTTGTTTTATTGGACCAATTAATTTAAATATATGTTGGGAGTAAGTTCAGATTTATTTAAATTTATGTTGGACTTTTATTTAAGTATGTTGAATGTTGTTTGATGAAATATTTAATAAAATTATAAAAAACAAATTGCACAAACTCGAGCTAGCTCGACTCGGCTCGTGCCAGCTCGAGTTTTTCCCGAGCCGAGTTCGAGCTAGCATTTAAGCTCGAATTAGGTTAAGATTTTGAGCTCGGCTCGGCTCAAGCAGGAACGCGAGCCGAGCTTGAGCTGGCCCCAGCTCGGCAATACAAGTGAGTTAATCTAAACCATGAGCTAACTAGCCATTGGAACTATTCTAGCCACTCATTTAGTAATCTAATCCTAGCCATGCATTGAGTAATCAACTCCTAATTATCTTCTCAATATTCTATCAATATATCCTAATACTCTATCAACAGACGACGGTGAATGAAGTAGCATACAGGTAATTTCTCGCGAATTTAATAAATTTCTTTTCAATTTCTCCCAAATAAACTGAATTTTCACTAATTAGCACTGAACTATGACTCTGGTTTCGATGAGGCTAATTGCATTTTATTATTACTGAATTTGCCTAATTAAGATTAGTTATGTTGTTTTTTATGTTGTCCTCAGTTTGATGATATTTAAAACTATTCCGAGCTACTAATATATTTGTGTGAGAATGTCTTGAGCCAGATAGTCACACGTTCAAGTTCTCGGAAATGTCTCGGTCGCATCCTGTCTATCTCAGAAGAATAAGAAGTCGTCACGCATGCAAAGGATTTCAAGAGAGTATTTCAAGGTGTGGGAACGGCTCATTTCAAAACCTCATTTCAAAACCTTTTCAAGCTAACAAATTTCTATAAATTAAACCCTTCTTCTTCCTTCAAATTCATTTTTCTCTTTCTCCATGGATGACCTTATTTAAGGTTGTCCAAAACTTAATTTTCTTTTTGTGGTGTTGACATGAAAGAGAGCTAATCTTCTTCAAGAGGGAAGTCTCATTCTAGAAGAAGCGAGATTTGAAGGAAGATTCAAATCGACCAAGGAGGCTCTAACTTGAATCTCCATTATTTGGTTTGATTAATTTTCTCTTCTTTTTCCTTATTTTTTTTCTCTCTTTTGTTGAATTAATAATTTGTCAAGGATGTATATAAATTTTGTTTGTGTGTACATGTTTGAGTAGTTTTGTGTAAGGAAAGACTTTTTGTATAATTTGTGATGAAATCTTGTGTTTAATTTGGGCAATTTTTTTTGGTTTAAGAAGATTAGCTTAAGAACACTTAAATTGTTGAGTTAAATTATTTGGAAGAATATATTTGATTCAAAACTTGAATATTAAATTAATTCTAATTAGAAGATTAGTTTTGATTTAAATTGTGACGTGTTTAGGAGGTATTTAATCATTTGAACACTTGGAAGAGGTTTTTGTGATTAAGTTAGGTTTTAAATCGAGTTTATGTAAAACTTGAAAGTGGAAGTTTTTGAGTTGAACTTAATCTTTGATTTATTAATTGATCAATTTTTGGAAGGAAATTTATCAAATCTTGCTTTTTGAACCATTTAAATAAATTGCTACTTTTTGTGATTAATGATTTACATGTTATATAAATTGTCATAATTTCCCTACAATTTTATTAACTTTTAAAATAAAATTAAAAAAACAACAAAAAAATATTTAGTTTCTTTTATTATTTTCGTGCACTTGTTTCTATCATCTTGAATAACTTCATCATACACACTTTTATTGGTCTTAAATCATAACCCTTGAAATTTGCATAAACACTTAACACTTGAAATTGATTTGTGAACTTGTTTTACTTAAAGGCCAGTCTCTTTGTGTTCGACACCCTAAAACTCAATACCACATATACACTTTGTGAATGAATTAGGGAAACTTAAAAATATTTTTGTTGAGAGTGTAAATCGAACGACGACACGATTTACACGTTCTTACAAGTACAAGGCGGCGTTGAGGTTGGTAGGGGCTTGATTTTGGGGTGGTTTTTGGGCTGGTACATGGGTGATTCGGTGCCGATATAGTGGCCATTACGCCACTGGTACGGGGTTAATTAGGTACCGATTTCGCAACTGAGATTGAGCGAAGAGTTGTATGCAAGCTGTTCGATGTAGTGTCCAGAAGCTGGATTAACACTGTTAGAGTCTGTTTTTGCTCGGTGGATTTTGGACTCTTCGGGTCTTAAGCTTTTTAGCTGTTGATATCCATAGTGGCGCCGAAACCTATCCTACAGGGCGGTGCGAAACCCTAATCGGTAATCAAATCCGAAGATCGACAAATCTGAAGATCGGTAAAAATGTCAACAATCCTCTCATCGGTTTAATCCGACTTGTGAGAATGTAGATAGAATTTAGGACTGTCGTTTTTCTTTCTATCTTTTTATTTTCAAGTTTAAGCTTCGAATGATATCAAATGTAATGTGCCATAAATCTTGTAACCGTTTTTTTTATTATTATTAATGCAAGTCTTTATTAAGCTCATACTATTTCAAAAAAAAAAAAAGCTTCCTAGTCCCTGAAGGAAAGCAATTGCGGCTCATTCATGGCTTCATTTCAGTTCCAGAACCACATCCCAAGTACTTAAACTTTTACACCAACGAACCTCATTCTTTTAAACTTTACAATTTAAATATAAATTTCATTTACAAAAAGTAATAAAAAATTGAACTTCATAAAATAAAATATGTGAATTAAATAAATGCTCACAAAAATCTTGTCATCCTACAAAACAATATATACAATTCTACCGTTACGGACTCCTCTACTCGATCCACACATTAACGGCTCTTCTTCTTCCACGTCACCAAAGTCTTCTCCCAATAACTAAAAAATCGAACATTCCAAAATAAAAAATAAAAACGAATCTTACAGTTTCAACCCCAAAACATACGGTAATTACGCTCCGCCGTGCTCCGCCTTGTCTCCGCCAGGCAAACAATCAAACTGAACCTTAACTGATCCAAATCTTCCTCTTCTAGTCGACCCTTCTCCGTCACCTTTCTTAATCGACCCTTCTCCTTCGCCTTTCTTAATCGAAATCGATCCTTCTCCATCCTCTCCTCTCCTCCCAACAGCCCAAGAAGAGAATTTCTCCGACAAGTTCCTCACGAGCAAACCGGGCCACCTGCCGGACCTCCCCATCCGTACAGTTCCTCTGTATCCCGCCCTTGAACTGCCCTCTCCGGCCGTAGGAAATTGTATCAGGCTGGCCGTTCTTTTCAGTTTACCGGCCGCGATGATTGATCGTAGTACCGGTTCTGGTAATTTTAAAGTGTATCGCTCGGGATAGTCTCTAGTTTGGGTGGCGCTGGAGAGCGAGTGACCGGTTGAGTGGGAACGAGGCAAACGAGGCGGCCGTCTGCTCGATTTTGAGCGCATTGCACGGCGTACTGAACCGATCCTCTCCAGTTCGAGCATCTCCTCTCTTCTCCTTTGTTCTTCTTCACTTATGTCTACGTCTATTACTACAGCGTCGGCTGGTAAAACTTCAACTGGCTCTTCTCCTCTCTCATCTTCTTGACTCACGATTATCTCCCTCGTGTTTTCTCGCTCTGATGTTGATTCATTCCGATCAATCGATTGCATATCGTCCTTTATATCCACAATAGATAGATTAGACCGGCAAACCGGGCAGGTGACGTGGCCGGAGAGCCAGGCATCAATACACTCAGGATGAAAAACATGAGAACACTTGGGCAAAAGTCGTAAAGTTTCATCATCTTCAAATTCACTCAAACAAACGGCGCACTCCAAAGCCCCCTTGCCCATCTTGTGCTCCTTAGCCTCTGAATACAACATAGTGGGGAACGTTTCTATCAACGCCGGTTCTAATCCCCTATTCCGGCGAGCTGCCGCCGACCTGGCGGGACCCTCCGCCCCGGTCAGATCGCCGGCGCACTGGCGGATGTATATAGAGAAGAATCCGAGGAAGAAGAAGGCGGAGATTAAGACCACTATGACTATCGCCATGGACGGGCTGAAGTTTGTCTGAAGGTATCCGTTCTGGGAGCCTTGCGGCGCCGACGCCTGAGCTGTAACAGACGGAGCAGAGGATACTAGCAGAAAGAAGAGAACCACTACAAGAAGAAGAAAAGGGTAATGATCCCCTGCACTGACAGCTTTTTTCATGGTTAGGATATTTTGATGTTGGAACTTCGAATTGGGGTTTCGTTGAGAGAGAGGATGGTAGAGAAGAGAATGGATGAGTGAGACGATGAGGTTGATATATACCGAAACAGAAAGAAAGAAGGAATTGTTTGCTTTGTACGCTGAAAGTCAAAGAGGGGGATTTAAGGGAGGTAAATATGATTAGGGTCAGGCTGCGAATTGGAGGCACGTGTTCATTCGTGCATATTCATAAATCAGTTATGTTCAAGTTCAACAGTTAGATTGGTATCGGATTGGGTTCAGATCCGTTTAAATTTTTTATTATGAAAATATTGTTTATTTTTTAATTCCCATAAGAACCTGGACTTGTTCTTCTTGGATTAATTTATGATAAGATGTAATTTTGTATTTGTCTTTTCTTAACGTATGTGATTGTGATATCATTTTGAATATTTCCACATTAATACTCTTAAACTATGCAATAAAATTTTAGAAATGAAATCTATGTACGTTCCTGATTATATTTTAGCGGATTGTTAAATTGGATCCATAGGACCATAATAATGTTTAGTATGGGTTAATGCATGTGGTCAAAGATGCCAGCCTACGGATTCTAATATTGACCGTCTTGTTAGATAGGAAGGTTCCTTTCTAGTTTATAGACACCCTCAAAATTGTGGGGGATTATGAGTGTATAAAATGAAAGAAAAATACAGTGTATCTCAAGAATACACTGAAGGTAGCCCGTCTGTATATTCATGTTGTTATCTAAAAAGCCTAAAAACTGAAAAGAGATATGATTTCTAGATAAATTGAATCTAGTAGTACACTGCCTGCAAAGTTCATAACAGAAATAACAAAAATAAATTTATATGAATCTTCATATAAATTATATGAATAAATTAATAAAGTTCAAATTAACAAAAACAAATTAATAAAGTTTAAATTCAATTTATATGAATCTTCATGTTGGATAATCATAAAACAAAAATAAATGTTGAATATGCAGTGGGGGATCTTGATCCGAATCAATTGGGGGGCCGTAGTGCAAAATACACTGAAAATTTAGAGAGGGCAAAATACATATAGCTTTTGATTCTATATAAAATACAATAGAATAACCAGACATATTTAATACTATTTCGAAATCTAGGGGAGCCGGCTGCCTCTCCAGTCTCTACTAAAATCCGTTAATGTATATATGGATCTTCCACTCTCTTCAAATAATATTTGTAATTGGAGATGCCTTGCATTACATCATAATTTTCTAAAATTTATTGTTAACAAAATATAAAAAAACATTCTTTTTAATATGTTAACAAAATATTTTTTTCATGTTAACTTTATTTGAATAATACATTAATTGTTTATTTATTAGTATTACATATACATTTTCAATTACTGCCACTAAGTTGGCAATAAAACTTCACAAACACATTATTCTAAGTGTTGTAGAAAATTTTGATTTTATTGCTTTAGCAGCCCATATGAGCATATAGATATTGTCAGTATCCTCGGGGTGTGTGCGCAGTTGTTTCTTGAATTATGTTTTCTTTCGTAATACTGTGCAATTAGCTAGTGAATTTTCAATAGAAAAACAAAGTCGTTCTCCAATGTGACATGGCATGATTGAGAAATTATTGTTCTTGTTAGGATACCTTACCATTTTTCTTTTTCCTTTAGCTGTTCGGTTGGTAAATTATGATTACCGAACAGATTGGAACCTTGAGCATTTTCTAATGTTTCTCAAGGACTAATACAAATAATACATAGAAGGTACCAGATAACTTCCAGCTTAATTGGCTCCCGAAACTTGAAAGCCACATATGCAGATTTTGGAGTCAAAACGCACGAACTCCTCATTTTCAGCCTTTGTTACTTTTACTAGAAAATTCCTCCGCACTTCGCTGCGTTTTTTATTATTTTTATTGTTTAATAATTAACACATTAAATTTATCTTATGAATTAACAATCATAAAAAGTTTATATAAATTATCTCAAGAAACAATGAATAATTCATATTTTTGTTAGAAATTATCTTTGAATCAAATAAATTTATACAAGTTATAATAAAAAATATATAATACTGAAATAAAATTATAACTCAACAAATTTAAACTTTGTTTTCTCATCGATGTGATATTTAAAAAAAATAAAGTACAAAAAAATATTTTTATAAATTGATTAAAATTCCATCATTATTTTCACAGCAATTAATTTGTATATTTCTCACAATTTATATCATATAAAAAAATTTGGTTGTTGATCTCATATTTAGATGTTAATCTCTCAGCTAAAAATTTAATTATGTACTTCTTATACAAACATTATTTGTATCTTGGTGTATCGTAACTGTAAGCACCTATAAGATAAAAACTAAATAAATCATGTTTTTATTACAGTCTTGAGTCATAATGTCATCTGACATGGTGATATTTAATCCAGTCGATTGAAGACACGAGCTATTGAAAGTTATTATGAGAAAACATAATGGTGCATTCAAAAATATAACAATTGAGATTTTGAATGAAAGATTTCATCATCCTTGTTCTATTTTTCATTTTTTCACAAAAAAATGAGCTATTGAAAAATCATATTTTGAAAGAAAACATTAAGAAAAAATTACCTGAGAGAGAGAGACACATGGAGCCCACATTCTTTTTTTTGGAAAATGATTTATTTATTTATTTTTTTAATTATTTGAGGGAGAGAGAAAAAGAGGGCCAACATTTTTAAAAAAAAATCATTAATCTATTTTTTATATTTATTTGAGGGAGAGAGAAAGAGAATGACATGTGGGACCCACTTTTTTTTTTTGATAAATCATTATTTTTTGTAATTTAGGAATGAATTATGTGTAGCGAGTATTCAGTGGTTATTGATATTATAACTCACAACATATAAGTTACACAATTTAGTTTTCAAAATAATTAATTATATTTGATTTGATATTTCACACTAAATCAGGATAGAACACCGAATTCGACCAATCATATTCTGACACCATCTAACTACACAGAAATCACACAGAAGCCGCCATAAAATATCAGAAACTCTAAACGATCGGACGGTCCATATCGAACCACGTCACCCCATCCAACGGTCCCCAAATTGGGGTGACATGGCATCTTCTTTCCGCTTGCTTCACGCGAGTTGCGGATAACACGACTTTTTCCACATATTTTAGAAAAATACAAATTCCAGAAAAAACTCACTTAAAATGCTTTCAAAATAAGATGTGTGGCTTTTATTGTGTTTCAGAAAAAAGTATGATGATTTGAAAGTAAGGTATAATATTTTGTGTACAACGTGTAGTATTTTCAAAAATAGAACATACCAAAAAAATAAGATATAAACATTCCAAAAAATAAGGTATAATACTTCAAAAATAGAACATACCAAAAAAATAGTAAAGCATATCTATCCAAATACTTGCCAAAACAGACCAAATCTGTCAAAACACTTACCATCATGAAGGTATATTATCAATTATAAAAGGTATATTGGCAATTATAAAAAATACATTACAATTAATATGAACCGAATAATTATCATGATAAAGGATTATATGAAATATATAAAAGGTATGTTTCAAATTGCAAGAAAATACAACATATAGGATAAGTTAAAAATTTACTCTAAAAATATATATCTAAAAACAAGTAAGGTATACCAGAAAACAAAAAGGTAGAAGATACCTACTATCATGTATGAAAACTACTATATATGTTATATCAAAATTTTGATGATAAAGCTAATTCAGAACCTTCGAACTTTAGAGTACCCGAGGGTAAATATTTAGGTCTACATTACATAGTCGAATATAAAAAGTATACAACAATGTTAGAAAATTATTACCATCCTGATTCAATAATATTGTTGGAGAAAATATGACAGAAAAAAATGAAAACTGCTTAATAGAATCTATTACTGAAAAAAATCAATTAAAAAATATATATTATAAATTATAAAAGATATAATAACAATAACAAAATAATATGTTTAATCTCAAACAATTCAGAATAAAAAAAAAAAAAATAGGGGTGGCCATTAGGTCGGTTTGGTTCAAACCGAACCGAATGAGTTTTAAACCGAACCAAATCGAATAAATATAGAACCGAACCGAATAAACCGAATTCTTATTCGGTTTATTTGGTTGAACCGAATAAAGAATAAATATTTTTTAAATTAAAATTTCTTAATAAAAAGTTATTTTAAATTAATTAAGAATATAACTAGATCTTTTAAACATATAAATAACTTATTTTAAATATGTTTTTTCATTTTAAAGTTGACTTAACAAAACTTACAAAAATGAGAAAATAATTATGTACATCGGTTCGGTTCGGTTTATAAGGTTTTTCCAAATTAAAACCGAACCGAACCAGTCAAACCGAATAATATCAATTTTCAAACCGAACCGAACTGCATAAACCGACCGACCGAATCGATTAAACCGAATTCGACCGGTTCGGTTCGGTTCCCGAATAAACCAAGCCATTTGCCCACCCCTAATAAAAAAGAAGAATTTGATAAATTTGATAAAATTACAGATAAATAAGGTGTTCTAACCTAATTTCAAAGAAGAATTGAAGAAATTTAATGATCAAGACACCAAATCGCAAAAAAATTGCACAATTGTAGTTCGGTAGAAGGATTTGAGAAAGAAATTACCGCAAAAACATAGATCGCAACTCATTTTCAGCTTATCAAAAAAAATTTAGCTAGAAATCAGCCATATAAAAAGATCGCAACTCAATTTCAGCAAGAATCAGTATAAAATCAAATCTCGTTAGAATAATTTCAAAGATCTCAAATGTCAATTTCAGCAAGAAATAGGAAAAAACACAGCTCTTTAGTTGTTATATATGAGTCATATTTCTTTTCTCATTATAATTTTATATTTTTTGGTCGAGATCTGGATTTGAGTTGTTATATATTCCTTTTGATAGAATGGAGAGAACTTTTTGTCTTGACATATATTTTTTAATGCAAATGGATATGACCTATAATTTTTATGATTTACACTATGACTAGATATTTATCCAATTTGCTTGAGTTGTTATATATATAAGAGCTGTTAGGAGCTATATAGACGGGCGGTTGGAATAATTTCTTTACATAGAATAGTTTATTTAAAAAAAAATATGGTAAGTATGCTGAACAATATATAAATATTAAAATATTAATAGGGAGGAGAATATGACCTTTCAAACGAACGGTGCCTTGCTTCTCTTTTTGTTAATTTTTATCTTTCAGTAGATGCTAAAAGCTTTTCGTGCTTTAAACGGACGCTTAGTTTTTTCTAGCATAAACAAGTTCGTTGAAACGAAGGCTTTGGCATGATTGTTTTATATTTTTCTGGATAATGGTCTCATAAAATGCTACTTAATATATATAAAGTTTTTTCGGGAATATTAGGTTCAATTTACGGGTTAGGTCCAAATTTTATAAGATTTTGAATGACTTAAATATTGCGAAAGAAAAATTGCGGAATTCACTAGTCTCTTTTTTTTCGGCATTATCCGATAGTTTATTTTGTCTGAATTTATCTACTTGTTTGATTTATAAGTATTGTATTATGTATAAGACAATTACACAATTTTATATAACTAGTAATTTTTATACTTAGAAAAAGTCCACTTTTAATTATTAGACTGTGGTCTAATTTTCAAACCCACTGAGAATTATTAATTGGACTTGTAAGTTGTAACTTTCAATATGTATGGAAAAAAAGAATTATTATCAATTAAATTCCAATATTCTCTAACCAAGAAACGACCCCTAACTTCTTTCACGGAATAAAAGTAGAGCCCCCTTCTCTAGTCACATAAAGAGAATTTAACAATAGAAGCGCCATTACTATGATAATGAGGCAAAGAATTAATAGTAACTTTGATATATATATCATGGAACAGTGCTGAACCTTTAAAAACCGTCATAAGACTTTTTTTCCTGGCCAAGCCAGCCCCCAAGATTTGCCCGTCTCCGCCAAATTGTTCCAAACACAGCCAAAATTGAACTAAAAAGAACTTTTATGTGAATTTAATCCATTATCCTCTAAAAAATTTATTTTTTCTAAATGCATTTACCGTGACTCGAACTTGACTCTTTCTACAATAAAATATTTAAAACATCAATATGATCTTCCTCTTTTTTGAAGAATTTAATCCCGACAACTCGCAATAAACCAAGTTATGGTTGAAAATTATTCATAGCTTGTAGACAATTAATAATGACACCTCTACACATTAAGCCGTGATATGATTTATTATTGGATGCAGCTTTTTTTATTGATGAGGGCTCTCTCTCTCTCAAGCAAATCCTAGCCGTCATCACAAGGCCAACTCCGATCTAGGGGGAGGTGGGCCTCTCCGGCGCCTCTCCCTGGGTCTTTTGCCGGCGCCGCCTCACTCACCCCCGAATCCCCATTACTCCCCTTGAATCTCGTCCTCCCACTCCCCTTCACCTTTTCTTACCATGGATTCGCCCCTACAACTCCCCGGAGGTCCGGATCCGCCCTTCCCCTTCACCAAATCCCCTTTATGCTCATGAAACCACCTCTTTCCTCACCGGATAAGCTCCCACATTCACCAAACCCCCTTTCCCCCTTGGATCCGCCATTCACCGGATCCGTCCTTCCCCTAAAAAAAACCCCTTTACCCTCATGGATTCGACCCTTACTTCACCGAATCCGCCCTTCCTTCACCGGACCCGCCTTTCCCCTCAACAAACACCCTTTTCCTCATGGATCAGCCCCTTCCCCCAACCGGATCCGTCCCCTTCCTTGCGATGAAACCCTAGCTCTATCCGTGTTTGGTTCTTGAAATCTTAGCCGGTACCGTCTTCTTCGTGTGGTAAGACTAGTCCTAATTTAATTGGATGTCATCTTTCTTTTGTGACGTAACCGTGACGCTATTGGGAGTCATCTTTCTCGTATGGAGAAATCTAACCATGAAGCAATATGGTGTCATCTTCGTCTATATGGTGCGGAGAAACCCTAGCCATGGCGCATTTGGATATTATCTTTCCGGTGCGGAGAAATCCTAGTCATGCGCTATTGGATGTCATCATTCCCAAGCGGCGAAACCATAGCCGTGACCTCATTGGGTATCATCTTCCTCTCATGAAGAAACCCTATGAAACCTCCGCTTGTCGTCTCATCTCTCACTTCGGTACGTCTATGAAGGCGTCGAAACCCTAACCTAGATGGTCGTGTAGAAACCGTAACCCTAACCCTAAAAGCCCGCACAAGCATCCTTTCTCGCTACATCAAGGCCATGTCCTAGAAGGTGTTGCCGTTGCGACATTGTCTACCTTTGACGGTCATGATAAGTTTGGCCGGTGAATGCTCCTAGATCTTGGAGCGCGTCGTGTCAAGCTTGACGTCACATCATCTGATTTTCTATTATCTTAATTTAGGGCTAGAGTTATCATTTGGATGTAATTTCATTGTGTAATTTCTATTTTCATGGATGTAAAATTTTTATTTATTTAATGAAATCGAACAGAAACAGGCGATTGCCTGCCGTTCCTTCAAAAAAAGATATGATTTATTATTATTATTTTTTTGATACAATTGAGATGACTTTTTGTCATACTTCTATTTTTTAATGCCAAAAAGTTTTGAATTCGTAATCTATTATTTTTCATAATTCGTACTCAACTATTAGGCCATGATATGTATTTGTGATGCGAAAAAGTATGTAAATGTCTGTGTCAAATATTCTGTTGTTTAGGTTTAGGGTCAAGCTCGGTAGTGTATTTTTTAAGTCCTTTGAATGATTATCATAACAAGGTCTTGAAATACATAATTAAGTTGTTTAACAAGTAAATATTAACTAAAGAATTTGTCTTCCTTTTCTCTTTTTTATTACAATTGCAATTAGTTTCAATTATTTAGTTGTGTTGAAATAAATCTCAATTTAATCTAAATTATAAAAATTAGGCAAATGGTCTATATCATAGTTACTATAGAATATTACATGTGTAGCAATAGTTCATAAATTCAAGTCCGGACAAAGCACAAATTTAACAACATCTTTCAACTCATTAAATATGGGTTAAATCTAAATAAAAAGAAATTACAAAAATTAAAAAGATAAATGCATAGTTAAACAATAAAAAAAACAGAGAAAAAAGTGAAACAAATCATGAAATAAAGAAAATATTTCATAGACAATACTGGGCTATCTCTGCCAAGTTTTGTTGCAAAAATAGGCCTTAGCTAAATCCATTAACTTTTTTGTAATTTGAGGCCTTAACTGAATCTGGGCAACCATGAAATTATGCCAGGTTTCATCTTTTTTTTCTCTACACAAAGCTTGGGACCAATTAACAAGTTACCAAGAAACCGAAATATAAAAAGACAAAGGTAAAGAAGTCATAAGCAAAATCCTTGATTCATCGACCCGCCTCCTACTTGATTACTTTTGACTTCTCCCTTTTTATCCTCTTGCGACACAAAAACCCTAGAGAAAAAATTCAAAATTACAGGGAAATAGCTTTAGCACAGCCATGGGTGTATTGCAAATCTCTGAATAATCTTCGCAATAACTTCTATCGCCCTTTGTACAACTTCAGTACAAATTCGTTTCCGTAATTTCTAAATTTTAGAGTTTTAAATGATTCATAGTTCTTTCAGAATTTCCTGTAATTGGATCTCAACTCAAAAAACTTTCACATTATAAGCTGATTTGAAGGAAACATTAGAGTAATTTTTCGCATTGACATTTGAGCTAGTCCTAAACAAATCAGATTTAATTTTCTGTTCAATTGAAATCTTAATTAGGTTAATCTGAGTCTACATTCAATACAATTTTTTTTTGTCATAATTGGCGCTTAATTGCTGTCTCCAATTTTAAATCCAAATAAAAAAAATCTTACCAAATTCTCTTCAAATCCCAATCACTCTAATTACGGGGTCTAGATCACAAAAATGTCCGAGTTAGACAATATGGATATGGTTTGAATATTACGGATCAGATACAAATACATATTATTTAGCCTGATATCTTGTTAAATAGAATAAATTGCTATATGACACATTAACGCCAGCAGCAATCACTACCACTAGGTTAGCCTAGTGGTCATGGTACCAACCCCATCTATTCATAGGTGAGGGGTTCGAATCCCGCGTATAGCAGGATTGATTTAAAAATTTAGGTGAAGACATATGAGCCCATCTAAATGAGAACAAATATCAAGCGATCGCTTGTAGGTTCTCCCTCAAAAAACAAAAATGCCAGCAGCAATCTAAAATATGTGAAATAAATATTGAATATTATAAAAAAGAAAAACATTGTTCTAGTTCATAACACTTATACCAAGTAGCAGCAATAAATACATAATTGTGAGCAAGGTTCAATTTAGTGAATAGAGTTTCATCATATGGAGAAGCGAGAAGATATATCACTATATTGTATTGGAGAATAACGAAATAAAAAGAAACATTTTACAGGTTCTGAATGAGAGGAAAATAAGTTTTAAAGGAATTCAAATTAAGACCATGAAAACAAATATGTGATTCAAAGGCCAAATTTCGCATGTACGTATATAAAACCTCAAAATGTCACATATACCCCTTCAAAACTTGAATTACCATCGATACCCCTTAACACCATAAGAAACATCATGAATAAAATTATAAAACACCTAAATCACCAAGTCCTTTCATCTCTTCATCTTTAAATATACCATAATAAATCAAACATAATTTTGGACTTCTTAAAATAAACATGTTTTGTGGGATATGTATAACGTATAACGTATAAGATATTTGCTATGTATCCATGGTATTTCTCATTTTAAAGGTGTATACACATAATATTTTGAGATGCTACAATGGTACACGCAAACTTAAGCTCGTACATTTTTCACTCGAGTCCAACAAACCCTAGGCTAAAAGTAAAAACAAAACATAAATCTGATAATCCTCTACTAATTCACGCTTCCAAAATAGAACCTTATTAATTCCATTTCTTAATGCATTATTTAATTTCTTCACAGTTGTCTAATGCTAGGGGCAGGCTTATAATTTCTAGTGACGGCGTGTGGGACGCGATGTCTTTCAAGAACGCCGTGAAGTGCTGCCATGGATTGCCTCCTTCCTCTGCAGCCCTCCAAATCGTACAGGTAAGGACAAAACAGAAAGGCAATGTTTCACATATATCCTTCCAAAATCTCAAAATGACAACAAATTTTGCCCTTCAAAAGATGTAAATATGAAATCGTCCTTGGATGGTGTCCTGTACTTGTGTTTTATCTTTGGTTTTTAGGCGGGATATCAACTATACGCCTACAAAATTATTATTGAATTTGAATAAATTATGGTCTTTTAATATCATTCAAAGGGTAAATGTCTTAATATAACAAATTTAACGGTGTTAGCTAGTTCCGTTAAGTGAGGGACTAAACGTGCACAATTTATAAAGTACAGGGACCAAAAAGTCTAAAACAATAGTGCAAGGACTAAACGTGTAACTATTTAAGGTACAGAGACTAACGGTGCATTTATCTCTATCAAATTTATCCTTGGATGGTGTCCTATCCCTGTATGTTAATCTTTGGTTTTTAGGCGGGATTTTACTTTTACCCTTACAAAAACTCAGAATGTTAGTTATGGCCCATCTAAAATGTGAAATATCATGAATGCCCATGCAAAACATAAGTATCATGAATATTGTTCTTATTTTTCGAGAAGAGTACCTAAATTACCTAAATATCCATTTCCTTTGAGTCTCCGGCTCCGAACCTGAAAATCAAGAATCCAAAATCCTGGATTCCGAAGTCCCGGAATCTGAAATTCCAGATTTCTCCAAAACCGGAACAAAGAAAGCTGAAGCGGAAATCCTATTCCACGGTTTGGAATCTTCACGAAACGGATCGGATCGGACGGAAACGAAAAAGCGTGCTGCAATTTATGCGACGGAGAGTATACGATGAGTCCTGTTTTTGGTACCACTAATTTACACAGACATATCGAGCATCATCACGTACCAAAAGGGCGAAATATGTTGGTGGCTCGAGCCGTACCGGTACGAAATCCAGTACCGTTTAAGTCTGATGAGCTGGCGTTTAAGGAGAGTTTGGTCAAGATAGTTAGTGAAAACGAGTTTGAGTTTGAGTTTTTGGAAAAAGAAGGTATTAAGACTTAAGAGGTGTTTTGGGACGATTTGTCCTGATTGGAATTCGTGAGTGGGGATATTTTGAGGGGCAATTTGGTAAAATTGTATGAAAAGGAGAGAACGAAGGTTTTGCTGTTGTTTGAGAAATTGGCTAGGCGAGTTAGTTTGAGCATCGATTTGTGGACCAATATGAAAACAGAAGAGTATATTTGTGTTAACGCGCATTATATCGATAGAGATTGGAAATTGAGAAAATAATTTTGAATTTCAAATATTTGCACTCGCCTTACGACGGGAATTCGTTGGCCAAATTTATTTCCAATTTGTTCAAAAGTTGGAAAATTGGGAATAAATTGTTTTGTGTCACTTTAGACGAGGCCTTGAGCGATGATTCCTTTTTGGATATTTACAAAACCCAATTAGTTTCCAAAAAAGCCCTTTTGCTCCAAGGAAAATTCTTCAACTCAAAATGTTGCGCTAGGGTTATAAACCTAATCGTGCATGAAGGCCTAAAGGAAGTTGATATCGCGATTTACAAAATAGGCGAATGCATAAAATACGTAAAGGGCTCAAACGAAAGAATGAAAAAGTTCTTGGAGTGTTGCCAAAAATGCAATATAGACCCCAAAACCCCGTTATTCCAAGATATACCCACAAGGTGGAAAACCACGTTTATAATGCTAGAACATATTTTACCGTACAAAAACACGTTAAACGAGCTCAAAACCCTACCCCTAAATTTCACCGATTATCCAACAATCGAAGAGTGGAATTCCATTGACAAAATGCACCGATTCATAAAATCAATTTACTTCTCGACGAATGCCTTTTCTAGCGCGAAATATCCCACATCAAACTTATGTTTTCATGGAATTTGTAAAATTCAATTAGTGTTAAAAGAGGAATCAAGAGGATTGGATTATTTAATAAGAAATGTGGCGGCAAGAATGCTCTCCATTTTTGACGAGTTTTGGAGAAAATTTAGTACAATTTGTCGGTTTATGTGGTTTTGGATCCGAGGTATAAATTGGACGTGGTTGATTATGTGTTTAATAAGATTCATGAGGGTGGAAGCGAAATATTTGTCAATCAGGTTAAACAGAGTTTACAAGCCCTTTTTAATTATGAGTATACGGGGAATTTCGGTCCGAGTTCTAAAAAAGGAGAGAAGAATAAAGAAAAAGAGAAAGAAACTGAGGTGAGTTATTCTATTGTAATATAATCATTTTTACCTTTTTTTTTTGTACTTTTAAAGGATAATTTTCACATATATCCTTCCAAAGATGCATAATATCTAAATAGAAGTACATCTGAATATACTCAATATGAAATTGATATTCTTTTAAAAAATAATGAATTCAGTTAAACGTCAATTATCAATTTTAGATGGGTAAATTCGATATATCTCCATTTTTGGAAGGGTTCATATTTCCACAAAGTAGACTTTCCTATTTAAAACTTTCCGAAGGGCCTATATGAAAACTTCTCTTACAATCCGTGTTGTGAACAGTAGAAGTCAGATCTGGAGCTTATAAAGGGAATTCTGTTGTAATTTCATCATTTTTACCCTTTTTCTGTATTTTTGTACATTAAAGGATAATTTTCAGATCTACCCTTCCAAAGATGCATAATATCTAAATAGTAAGTACATCCGAATATACACTCAATATGAACGCAGATAATGATGAATTATGAATATCAGATGGGAAAATTTGATATATTTTGACAAAGTAGATTACTTCATACTTAAAATTTGATAATTTTAGAAGTCGGAGCTAGAGTTGTACTTTTTCCGAACCAAACGCAGATTGGACGCGTCATTAGATGTTCTAGAATGGTGGAGAGAGAACCAGCTCTGTCCTCTCGTACCGCAGTTCGCTTTCCAAATCGGTATAAAGGGAGGCTGGAACCGAGTGATTTGGAGGTTTTGGTTTGTACGAAGGAGTGGGTGTTTGGGGTTGAGGGTGCTGGTGGGGATGTTCAAGAGGATGATGATGGGTTGAAAGTTGAGTTGGTATGTTGAGCTGATGTCAGCAAAATAAAAAAGTGATGTGTTGTTCATTTTCTGGAGATCTTGTACGTTCTCTGCGCAGAGATGAGTAGGATTGAGGCGGTTGCGGTGATTACTAGTAGTACTAGGAGAATTCCCCGGGGTTATGGAATTTGTTGTTTTGTTATTTATCCAATTTAACAAAAAATGTTACATATTTGTTTTAGCTATCATATTAGTGCGTTGAGGATGGGTGAAGTCCTCTTTTGATCTCTTTCTGGCTTAAATTATTTTTGTCATGTTTTTATAGCAAAAAAAGTATGTATGATATCACATTAAAACATATATGTATATATAACGAGTCATCACATTAAAACTATAATAAAAGAAATATATTAAGTACATTGAAAAATTATACAACAAGTTTGGTTGGGTAGGAGAACTATATCTGAAAGTAATCGAAAATGTCTATACGTATATACTTGTTTTATACAGCAAATATAGTATTATACCTAAAAAACTATACTAAGATGCCAAATATGATTTGAGCAGGAAATACAATTGTCCATAATTAAATTTATCCTTATGAGTAACTTGCACTTTGTGAATGCAAATAAAAATTTATCAAATCTCACATTAGCCTATAGTGACTGATCATTAATTAATATATCAGACAGACAAGGTCTCCCTAAATGACCATCACAGCTGAGGCAAGTTTCCACTTTTTCCCCTTTTTCTTAGTTCAAAGCATAATAAACTATAAGTCATAACTTCACATTTCTATGACATCAAAAAAGAAAGCGAGACAAAAGAGTCTTCTTCATTTCATAAACAAAAATACAGCCATTGAAAGAGGAACTGTCTCTTTTTCTCATTTTGTAACTTGAGGTGGTGCACATGATATTTTGAAATTTTACTTGAATGTACAAAATAAAAGTGTGCTAATAATTGAGAGTCAAGTATCAATATATAACATCTACTAGCTTTTAATGATGTCATATTATAAATTTTAAAATATTTTAGTTTTCACATTTAATCATGCTAGCTAAAATGATATCTTCATTTTCCTAAAATTGATTGTTTTCTTCCCTATTTGATTAATGTCATTTTTTTCCGCGTTTGTACATATAGAAGAGCGATTATGAATTTGGCTGATGTTGTAAGAATTTTAAGCTTGGCCATTAGACAATTCAAGTGAGAAACATGAGTTGATAATCAAAATTATACATATATATATATATATATATATATATATATATATATATATATATATATTTTATTTTATTTTTTTTCTTCTGATATCGTTTTTACTGTCGTTGTCTATTTTTCTTATTTTTATTTTCATTTTCTATTTTGTATCAATTCCGTTACTCCACTCAATTCTGTCCCATTACAATTTAAGTGTGAATAGTTCACAACAAATGTTTGATTTTTTTCAAAAATCACAAATAGTATGATTAAGTTAATATATAAAATAACATATTCAGTCACACTCTCACCTTATTGGTAATCACAAGTAATTTACATTATGCGTCCTAGTTCTTACTATACATTTTTTAGACTTACATTGAAACAATGGAGAAAATCAGATAGAAAGACAAAAAGTAAGATAATAAAAGACTTTTTTTCAATGTATATTTTGTTCACAAGCCAATGAGCTCATAGTCTAGTGATTGAGTACAAAATATCACAAACTATAAGTTGGGATTCATTTTCATTTGCATCAAAATAGAAATAGAACAAAGAGTCATCTCTATTCAATCAAAAAAAAATATTTTGTTCACAAGATAACATGAACTTTTTTGTATGTAGTATATGCAAATATTCCAAGTGAGACAAGGTGCAACAAGTGCTCAGGAGGAATCCACCATGCTGCCGGAGTTGTGTGGGTGGTGCCGATGCAATCACTTTAATGGACCGATTGCATGCATATGCTATATATTTTTGAAATAGATTTGATCAAAAGAAAAGAAAAAGGAGAACCGTACACTAGTGTGCAAGTCACTAAATATAAATATGAGCCTTATGAAATTATAAATAAAAGACAAAATAATGAACAAGAGGAAAATAACAGTTTTTTATTTGATTTTTTCTGTTACAAACTTTCTAATGTAGGCTAGCTAATGAAATTATTCAACATTTTAGTTCATAGTCATGTTAAACATTCGGGCAAGCCAATTCTAATTTATATTATTAAACATATATATTAAAGTTTTTTATGCGACAATGTGCTCACATTTTGCCTCGTTCAGCCCAAATTAACCCAATTTAGCATCAAGTAATGGTCAATTGTGTAATTAAAAGATGAAAATTTAAATGAATAAAAGGGTTTGAATTGGCCGAGATGGAAAAGTATTTTTCTTCTAAAATAAATAATAAAATGAGCATGGTGTGTGTATGTATTGTACCAATTAAAAAAAAATGGAAAAAGTATTGTTGTTTTAATTGTAAAATGTATGATCAAATTATGAAAATAAAAATAAAAATAAAAATTTATTTTTCTGATTTCATTGTTACTCGCATTGTTTTCTTTTTATTTTCACTTTCTTTCTGTACCAACTCGGTTTTTTTTTCTTTTATTGTTTCAGGCTTCGGAAGGTGGATTGTCTGCTGATATTTTGATAGTAACCAAAAATAAAAAGATACAATGTTGGAGACCTTCCAAGCCACGAGAGAGATTCTTAATCATGCCCACAAAAACCTAAAATAGCTAACGTTATGTTGAAGATAGACTTTAAAACAACTTTCGAAAATATTTTGTGGGAATACCTCCGCGAGCACCGCTTCCTTCTAGTCCTCACATGGATCCTCCTAGCTGTCACCTTTCTCTTTTTTTTGAGACAATCTTACGGTGGATCGAGCCACACGCAAGTATTTTCATTAAGCAGTAAAACGTAGTATTTAATAATATTATAAAACAATAAGCTTTAGTTACCGGGCACAGTGAGAATGCTGGGATTGAAAACTAAAGACTAAAAGAAATAAAAGACAAAATTCCCAGCTATCACCTTTCAATCTTGAGCTACAGAAACCAACCTTAGCCTCTCAGACCATCAAATCTGTTGGCTTCCATTAAGGTGCTTTCATATCGGATGACCTTTAGATCCGATGAACTCCACTTCTTCCATTAGGTCTTTTTTGTTGCGAAAATTATTGTATTTTCTTTTCTTTTTATTATCGATTTTCACTCAAAATCAAAGATCAGTTTCAATTATTTCTTGTTGGTTTATCCCCTTGACCTCAAATGTGGGCATCTTGATCTAATTTTAATCTCGATTTTTTTTTATTTTGTATTGAGGAATCTAGCAACTTTAGTGCAATCGTCATAATTGAATCGGAAGAATCAAGCACATAGATCTGTCACTCTCGTCTCAATAGTCATATTAAGCACTAAATGAAATAATTGCATTTTTTATTTTCTATTTGTTTTTATGTTTTCAAATTATAGTGAGATTGATGAGAACCAACAGAGAATATATGATGCTTTATACTACACTGGTAGGAATCATGATACATTTCTTTAGAAAACATTAAATAGAAAAATAAAATAAATATAGAGTTTAGAAGAACAATCATATATTTCTATGGTATGAATCATGATACATTTTTTCAGAAAAATATTAAATAGAAAAATAGAATAAATATAGAGTTTAGAAGAACAATCATATATTTTTATCTATCATGCTAGATCAAATGACAAGCGTATGATGAGGCCATGTCGCTCTATATTTTTTGACCGTCCGATTTAAATCTAATGGTCCAGATTTGGGCGGGTGTATAAGGGACAGATATAGACCAAGTCTAAAAATAGACCATGTGGCGGTCTATATAATACATAATTTCGGGTATATCCCTACTAAAGGCCAAAATATCAAATTTATCTCTTTTAAATGCTAAATATCAAATATATCTTTCTTAAACCTAATTAGTATCAAATTTATCCAAAATTAACACATCTGTTAAATCTAACTAGTAAAAAGACTATTTTACCCTGTTTCAAAATAACCCTCACCTTCGTCTCCTTTTCCTCTCCCGTTAGAATCGCCAGGCAGCCTCTCTGAGTCCCACCCCACTCCGCTCATTCAAACGCAAAGTGGTTCGTACACACTCATGAGGGAGCTTTGCCTTTGTGCCATGCTCGTATATCTCCGCTCGTCTGAACAACAAAGGTTTTTTTTTCACTTCTCTTGCTTGATGAATTTGATTCCAGAAGAAATCTGACAATCCTAAAACAATCCTAAGAATCGATCCTGGATTTTCTTTCCTTCTTTCTTTCTTTCTTTCACTCTAAAGAAACAATTTTCCATCTGCATTGCAAGCTTTCAAGGATGTTTCTATAGCTCGTCGGTTCGGCGAGTTGAATTTGTTCATTAAAATAGATAATAATTGTGAAGTTTGTGATTTTTGTGCAGGACTGAAGAAGGGAGCAGCTCAACCAGATGGATTTTTTTCCTCTGAAAGAATTGCATTCTGCCACTAATAGTTTTAATTATGATAAAAAAAATAGGCGCAGATCTGTTCGGCATCGTGTATTGGGGCCAGCTTTGTGTTGGTCATCAGTTGATCCAATTCAAGCATTCTCAACGGAGAGAGATTGTGTTGTGTGTTATCATGTAGAAGCCAAGAAAGTTGTTGCTAAGAAAGCATCTGAACCTTTTCGCAATTGCTGACAAGCAATTAAATATCAAGTGTTAGAGGCGAGCAGCTACAGGTGTGCTACGTGATTTTATGTTGAAGGGGAAGGAAAGGGAGGGAAAAAGAGAAGGATGGAGAGGATGGAATGAGAATGGATAAGAGAAAATATTTTTTGCTCTAATATTTTTTTAGGAGGTTCAATTAAATATATATATATATATATATATATATATATATATTTTAGGAGGTTAATGGATGATACAAGGATATTATTGGTATTTTAATAGTAGAGTCTATTTGTTATAGAATAAATATAATATGAGTATTTTCGGTATTAGTTCTTTCAATAATTAGTTCCCTTCATTATCCCCCAATTTGAAAGAGACAAAGTTTAGAAAAAAAAAATTTTGAAAGAGAAAATTCGTTCCCTCTCATCTTTTTACCTCATCTAAAATTAAATATTAGAGCAAGATAAATTTTTTCCTTCCCTTTTCTTCTCTTTCCCTTCTCTCCTTTACCCCCAACTGGAGCAAACCCTAAGAGGGGAAAATAGAGGGAGAGGAAAAGAGAAATAGCAAGTGTTTAGGTACTAAATTTGAATCAAGAGCATTTTGGTCAAACTAAATTATATTTTGTAATTTAATTAATGTTTATAAATTATTATTATTATGGAAAACTGGATGGAAAGTTAACTATTTGTGTATTTTTGATATTATATTACTTTAAGATACATTTGATATATTTTTAGTTTTATAAGGATAAAATTTGATATTAATTAGGTTTAAGAAGTATATATTTGATATTCAGCATTTAAGAGGGATAAATTTAATATTTTGGATTTTAGTAGGGATATACCCAAAATTCTCCGATTTACTGTATTTTTTATAATTGTATCGGGCTACTGATGGGACATATATCCATGCCACTCCTCCACAAAATGGGGGTGCAGCATTTCGGGGCCGTAAAGGCTATACAACTCACAGTAGATTTTGAGCTTCATTTTCTTTATGTCCAACCTGGTTGGGAGAGTTCTGTACATGATGCGCTTGTGCTAAAAAGTGTGATTGAGCAGGACGACGGTCTTCGCATATCTGGGGAAAATATTATTTAGTAGATGCGATATACTCTACGCATCCTGGATTTATTACCCTGTTTCATGGGGTATGATACCATTTGAAAATATTTTCCAACAATCCACTAGTACTGATGAGGAATTATTCAATCATAGACACTCGTCGTTACACACGACCATTGAGCGAGCAATTGGTGCTTTGAAAAATCATTTTAAAATAATAACCACTCGACCTTTTTTCCATGGCCCAAGCAAGTAGAGATTGTTCTTGCATGTTTCATTCTTCATAATTTCATAATCGTTCATACAAATAGACTAGATAATTTTATACCCTCTATTGTAGAAGTCAGTAATATGGGTATGTAAGAGATAATAATGCAACTTGTTTGTGATATTTTGCATTTTGCTAGTTGTAGCGGATTTTATGGGTTTGTAATATGTTGGAGAAAATATTTTATCAGTAATATGGGTTGATGTTTTAAATATTTTACATTTAAATTTTAAATATTGCTTAATTATGACATTAGTTTATTTTTATACTTGCTCGATTTTATTGCTTAATTATTTAGTTTCTCAAATTGAAATTGTGCAAAATGTACTGGCTTTTAATCTTGAATAGTTTTCAAGTTAGTTGCCATTTTTCCATATCCTTTACTTTCTTACAAATTAAACAAAAAATTTCATTTTCCATCAAATGAGATTCTATCTCAACTAACAACACATTGAGAATCACAATTCTCTCAACTATTTTACCATAAATTCAATTTCAAGAGCCCCCTTTCTTACTTCCATTTTCTCTCGAATCAAACAGGCTCTATAAGATGTTTTGTATTCAAGTTCTTTGTTTAAATTAGTTAGTTAATTCTTGTAATAAGAGGGGTATCTTACCCTATAAATAGGGATGTTTAATGAAGAATAATAATAGACGAATGAAATTTTGTATCTTTCAATTTCTTTCTTATTTTTAGCTCTTATTTTATTTATTTCATAACATGTTTCATTTCATTAGGTGATTTTGATGTTTATGTTTTGTTATCTAGACAATTTGCTCTCAATAAATTTGAATCAGAAAGTAATTTTTTGTCTTTCTATTGCTCTTTTGGGCTTACACTTAAGCCCACAAATATCTATGACTATTTTTCTAGACCATATGAGCTAATGATTTCATAAAAAAAGGGATATTCAAGCTAATGACTTGGTTGTATTTGGAAGACGGATATTCAAGCTTTCTCTCTAAATTTCCTTAAAAAATATTATCATGTCCATAAAAACTCAATATATGATTCGGTCGAAGAATTGGCTGATTCTGATTCAATTTAGCAGACTCGAATAAAAATCGGTAAGCTCCGAATCGAATAATACTCGGTTCTTACGATTATATTAATTTTTTTTACAAATAAGTATGTTTTTATCTGATTCGGATGAATTTGATCTGATACGGCCGACTCGGAATTATCCAGAATCCAAAAAGACGGAATCTGATTATGAATTTTTGAACTTGATTGAAATGCAATAACTAATAGCCTTGCTGATCCAAAATTTCTAATTGTTTGTACAAAATTAAATTTTCAATTTAAGTCAATAAATCATAAAGATTATATAGGTTATCAACCTTGGTAACCTATGTTGTGCAAACACTGCTCCGACATGGCTCGGGCACGTGTATGATACGTCATGTCCAAATATTTTAAGATTAATTAACTTTCAGACACAGCTATGACACAATTGGGTAATATATAAAAATCCAATTCATACCAATAGTTTTCTATATATCCATTTGTTTTCTCATTTTTTTCTAAAAGCTTTTTTCTTTCTTTTCTTTTTTCTAACAATCCTATCTTTTATTTCCTTTTTCTAATAATGATAACTTCTGAGAACCAGATGTCAAGGACGACATCATCTGTTTTCGTGGTGCATTTTCTGTAGGAAGAGTTGTTACTCTTATCCTATTCTCGAATCCTTTATTATTATTTCTATTGTTTTTATATTTTTAGATATATAATTAATTATATAAAAATAATAATAATGTCATATATGTAAGCATGTCGTATATTCTAATTTTTTTTGAAACTATCGTGTCGTTGTTGTGTTCATTAGACACAACACTCATGTTTGTTCGTTTCCGTGAGACTCCTTGCACGGGCTACACAATCCACATGAGCTAAGCTAAAGAGAAAACTGCTCTTTCTATCCTTTTACTGTCAGCCTTTTTAACAGAGAAACTATTTTACCATATTTTACCTTGGATTATACGAGTTTGGAACCTGGCAACAGACCAAATTATAGCCTGATCAGTACAAAACTACTCGCAAGACAGCCTTTCAAATCCATCCATCCATCCATCTATCCATTATTTACATGAATTTGCTCCTTATGCCAACAAATTTTGCCCTACAAAACCCCATGTTACATGTTGTGTATGTACTCACTTGAAATTATCTCCATTTCTTACAAGAGATATGGTAACTAATTCCAAGTAAATACTACCCGAAATATCAAATGTCACAAAAACATATTAGTGATAAAAACACATGCTTTTTTAATTGTTCAATATTTTTAAGATATATGAGATCTCATCTCATATATAATATGATATATATTGCCTTTCAAACAATCATAAAAATTTGTTCATACACAAAATAATATATGCATATTAAAATGTATCTTGGCACAAAAAAGATATATTGATTTAATGGGAAAGATGCAAAATAGAACTTGTTATACAAAAATTATATTTTTATTAAGTAGAAATGGCTATTTGTCTTACACTTATTTTTGTACCTGCGGAACTTGAACCCACCGTTTTTGAGTCATTAATTATTATGTTATGCGCTTAATTACTTGGGCTATGGGCTTGTTGGCAAGAGCACATATTTTTACATTTTTATATTTTCTATTAAGATGTAATATTTTAAAAATATTTATCAGTAAATATATTTTGTTCATCAGAGGATCATATTTCAGCTGCAGACTATGAAAAAGAGTGAAAAAAAGTAGCAAGTATAATAATACTAACATACTAAATAATAAATAGCGAGCTTCCCTATTTATACTTCTACTTTGCTTATTGTGGTCGGGAACATTCTGGTTATGATTATCTCCATTAGACCTTTTAACAGGAGATGAAACAAAACCTCTCTTCCCGGGTCCCGGCCGTTTTTTTCTCCAAATGCGTTCATAAAACTCTCTCTCTCTCTCTCTCTCTCTCTCTCTCTCTATTTCTTTCTTCTATTTTGTTAAAAGGGGAATTTCATATTTACCCTTCCAAAAACCAAAATATAATATTTACCCTCCAAAATTTAAAATATCATATTTACCCTTCTAATTATCCAAAATATCATATTTACCCTTCCAAAATTTAAAATATCATATTTATCCTTCTAAAAATCCAAAATATCATATTTACCCTTCCAAAACTTATGAAATATCAAAAATGCCCAAATTACTAATTCCATCCAATATTTCCGTTAAAGCTAACTATTCTCATTTTAAATTACTATTTTACTTCCCCCTCCCCCTTCCTATTTCAAATAATTTTTCTTAAACTAGTTTGTTATCTTTTAGTTCTTAGATGATAACTTATGATTATTATAAGGATTACAAATATAACTAATTCCCTAAAATATTTATAATAACTAAAGAGCATATTGATTACAATATAAAGTAAAATAAAATAAAAATATAGAACCATAGTCTTCAAAGACCAAGTAAAAGTTTTTAAGGAACTAGATCGATTTTTATTCTTATAATAATCATAATAATGCAAGAAATAAACAATAACAAATTACTTTAAGGGAAATTATATGAGAGAGAATGAGGGGCTAAAATAGTAATTTGAAATGAGAACAGTTAACTTTAACGGAAAAATTGGATGGAATTAAAAATTTGGGCATGTTTGATATTTTATAAGTTTTGGAAGAATAAATATGATATTTCGAATTTTTAGAAGAGTAAATATGATATTGTAAATTTTGGAAGGGTAAATATGATATTTTGGATTTTTAGAAGGGTAAATATAATATTTAAAATTTTGGAAGGGTAAATATGATATTTTGGGGTTTTGGAAGGGTAAATATGAAATTCCCCCTTCTTAAAATAAATGGCCTTGGAGACTGTAGTTTTTCCACAAGGCCTCTTTAGTGGCAATATGAAATCATGGAGCTACCACTCAGAAAATGTGAACGAGAAAAATATTCCCAAACTAGAACCATACTTTGATGAAGTTCATTTCCATGAGGTATTTGAAGCCTCTTCTTCTCCCAGTGTTAAAAATGGCAGTTCTGATCAGGTAGCTGGGAGTAGAAAGAGGAGATTGAAGAGCACAAAGAACAAACAGGAGGTTGAGAATCAGAGGATGACTCACATTGCAGTTGAGAGGAATCGTCGTAAATTGATGAACGAGTATCTTTCTATTTTACGATCTTTGATGCCGGCTTCTTATGCGCAAAGGGTAGGACTATATTTCCTTTTTGTGTTTCTTTTTGATGAATAAAGAAAGGTTTAAAGTCTCATTAATTGCATTACTTTCGTTGGTATGTTTTGAATCATATTTTTGGCACTTTTATTTAATACATCCAATCAAATTCCATTTAAGATCTAGATGATTAGTCATAAGGGATTCTTTTTGTGGTGAAAACAAAGATATTCGCAGCCACTTAACCAAAATTGTTTGATTACTCCCACATTAAACCTGGCTTGCCACATCTTAATGACGTGAGAGAGTGAGAAATTTTAAGTTTTACTGTATTTTTTGTAAATTAATTTAATATTGTTTTATAGAAAGGGAAGTCTTTGGGCAATGTCCTTCTGTTTCTACTCTAGGAAAGAATCCAGGACCCTGTTCAAGTCCAGACTACCAGTGCATTAAAAGATGCAACGTTTTGTAACATATATATAATCTTGTTTGTCGTTACACGTCATAAATTAATTAATCCATTAATCGACCTAGAGCCTATAATTTAATTTTCATAAAAAAAATTATACCATTAATCAAATTAATTTATTAATTAATCCCTTCATATAATCTCCAGGGAGACCAAGCATCCATTGTAGGTGGCGCGATGAATTACGTGAAGGAACTAGAACAACTCGTTCAGTCTCTCGAGGCACATAAAAGAACCAAAGATGGTCTCACTAATTCACCTCCATTTTCCAATTTCTTCACATTTCCTCAATATACTTCAACTGCCAAAGCTATGAAAAATAATATTGAGGGTTCAAATGAGGCTAATATTGCGGATATAGAGGTGACCATGGTGGAAAATAATGCAAATTTACGAATTCTTTCAAAAGGAAGGCCTAAACAATTGTTGAAAATGGTGATGGGTCTCCAGAGTTTGAGATTAACTACTTTGCATTTGAATATGACTAGTACTTCTGATCAAATGGTCTTATACTCCTTCAGTCTAAAGGTATTGTTAGGGTTTTTAGATCATTTATATGTAATTTTGTTCAGCTTGGCATGTGTTTAAATATTTCAATGTTTTAATTATTAGTCTCATCGTTTTTTTTAGATCCAACCCATATTTAATGAGTCAAAAGATTTTATTAAATATGTGATAAATAAATTGCATTTGTCGAAAATAAAAAAAATAAAAAAAATTCTTGCTACACATGTAAAATATGCTCTATTAACTAAATTTAAATCTTATCTTTACTTGAAGTAGAAATGTGTTAATAATTTAGTTTCAGTAATAAGAGTTAGTTAACGGAAAAAATAGTTTATCTAGTAGAATTAATATATGACTTTAGATGCGTGAAGAAAATTAGCGATAAGGCTTAATTTTGAACTTGTTTTAGCATTGACCCCTTTTCTTGTAAGTTTAGAACCAGTTCACTTGCAAAGAAAAATGTAGGGGTTTTTTTTAATATCTTTTGATAATGTTAGGGCTTTCCTTTTGTAATTTTTGAGATCTTCTTAGAATAATTGCACGTCTATTTTGTTGCTATGTGTCATTTATATTTCTTTGATTTGCAACAGGTGGAAGATGATTGCGGGCTTTCGACGGTGGATGATATCGCAACTGTCGTGCATCAAATAATTGAGACGATTAATAAGGAGTCTAATTGTAATTAATATTAATAGCATATAATCGAATTTGACATCCTATGTTTAATTTGTTTAAGAAATGTAGAACTCTCTAGAGACTAGAGTTGCATGTAAATTGTATGCACGCGCATCTTATCTATTTTGAGCTTTTCTTTGTTTATGCTGTCTTTGATAATATAGTGTTTTTTAGTGTGTCTAATTAATTTTTTTTTAAGGAATTAGATGCAAAAGAAATGATTTGTCTGGCAAAGACAGTCCAAAGTGAATAACAATATGCAATTTAAAGATGTCAAATTAAAATATGACTGTTGCAGTACAACTTAGGTCATTTTATTTGACTGGCAATAAATGTTTACAAAGTTGTCATTTTCAGAGAATTCTCATATAACCCTCCCTGATTAGACAAGTTTTGATCATGTGATAAAAATTTAAATAATTTATATATATAGCCAGAATAATTTATCATTAAGTAGTATATTAGATAGATATTTTGATTGTCAATTCAGCTTTAACTGCTACACTTAGCTCAGTCGGGTTGTATAAAATGACATTTCTTTGTTTTAAGTGTAATTTACTTACTAATTAGTACTTACATTTGTCGTATCTGATTAGTTAGTATATATTAGTACTTATATTATACTTTTAAAAGAAGCATTAGTTAATTACATATTCCCCGAGTGTTATTGAACATTGGATTATGTGTTCATAATATGCACTTAAAGTAAGGCAAGAACAATGAAAATTTATTGTGATTTTTTTGCACATTACTCCAAAACATCATCGTATTTGTAAATGACAAAAAGTTATTTTGCCCTCTTAAATTGCTCCACTTGTCCTTTTGTGTCTGTGAAGCGTTTGAATGAGAAATAGTGGTAAACTAAATCCCGTCGATTACGTGTCATAGACAAAAGGGACAAGCTATGTTACACGAATACTTTAAAAAATCGGTTCTATTGGTGTCGGACACGTGTCAAATACTGACATGTCATATGGCATGTTCAAATATTTTAATATTAATTATATTTCAGGCACGGTCAAGACACGGCTGGACATATTTTGGACACGGGAGGGACACGGCTAGACATGTTTCGGACATGTCTGGATACGATTTGGACGCGGCTCAATATATAAAAGCTCAATTTAGATCAATATTTTTTCTATAAATCCCTATATTTTCTCGTCCTTTTATCTATAAATAGTTCTCTTTTTATTTTTTCTAACAATCCATTTTTTATTTTATTTTATAATAACCATAACTCATGAAAACCAACTAATATTTATTTCTTTTCTCCGTGCATTTTAATAAAATAAAAAAAACAAATCATTGTTTTTGTTCTCCTCTCAACTATAGAGTCAAACTTAACTTTTCCATTCAAACTTTATTGAATGGATCAAAATACCCCTCATATATCTATTTTCACACTTATATTATATTCAATAAAAAATAATAAATAAATGAAAAAAATAATATTTTGTAACAAAATATGTCATGATAGTATTTTGATGATATTTTATGATGCATTAATTAATTTTATGATATTATATCGCATAAAATATATTTCAATTATTTTATAGTATAAATTATTTTTTGTTGTAAAATATTACTTTATACTTTATACTTTATACTTTATTATTTATTATAATTTTATTTTTATTTTAGTTCTTATTTATTTATATTTTTATGTAACATATAATAATAATTATTATTTTTTGGTTTGAAAAAAAAAATAAAAGAAATTTATTGAGGGTATTTTGGTCTAAAAAATATTTATTTGATGGAAAAGTCTAGGGAGTAAAAAAAAGTTCCAATCATTTCATAAAGTTAAAGGATTTTGATAATGTTCAGAAAAAATTAGGGCGTTCTTGAAGAATTTCCCAATAATTTTTGGCCTTACCATCAAGTGCGGTAAAGATACGCATCTATCTAACGTGTTGTATTGGAGACACCCAAAGGGTGTTGGATGTAAGTTGCAAATAACATTTATGTTAAGTGCTATTTACATAAGACCTTGATATAATATCTTGACTTGACAAGTCTTCACTTGTCTCCTTTGTTACGCGGACAGAAACACGGATGTTGTGTCTGACACGACACGGACACGACGACACGACAATCTCAAAAAAAAAAAAAATCTAAGGACACGACACGTGTGTGTGTATATATATATGTATATATATATAATATTTTTTTTTATATAATTTATTATTTATCTAAAAATATAAAAAATAAAAAATATGAAAATTGAAATGAGATCGAGTCTAAAAAAGATTCAACAATAATTTATAGGGGTTTTTGAAGAAATTTAAAAGAAATATTTTCATAATTTCAAAAAAAACGTTAGGGTGTTTTGGCAGAATTTGCCAAAATTCTTTCTTACTATTAATAGTCATGCAAAAAATCTTGAGAGTTAAATACATGTATTTCAAAATTTTATGAAGAAAGATATGTTAGTCAATCAAGTATCTTGGGTGGTCAAAACCCCCTTAATATTATTAAAATATTCATATAATATTTGTAATGTTGTATCAGATGAGTTACAGAATGAGACAATTCAAGCACAGGACCCGCCTTGAAAGAAGCAAACCAAAAATTCTAAGCATTTTATTCGCAAAGGGATCCCATTTTAAGGGAGGCCTTAAGAAGATTTAATTATACCTAATGTTTGTATTATATGGTCAAAATTGATAAACAAGTAAATAATTAGTAGTTTAGTTGGTTAAAGTATTTGTATGTGTGGCCAAAGATTATAGGTTTAATTCTCACTGAATATAATTTAGTACATATTTAATAAAGTCTCTCAACTTAATGGGCTAAACATAAAAAAAAATATTGATAAACAAGTATCGAAACGTACGATGAGCATATTGATTGGTCAATGTTGAGAAGATTTACAACTTTTTTAAGAATACTGGTCAAGTGATCGTCTCTGCTTGATTGTAATTGTTTTATTACATTAGAACAAAAAGAAAAAAAGAGTAAATTGTTTGATCAAATACTATGCTGATACAATACCACTTGTATTATAATAAATCATTGTCGCTATTTAACTCTTCAGGTCACATGTACACCAATTTTCTTACGAGTCATTTCTTCAGAGGAAACAATGTATAACTTTTACATTTAGATCAAAAAATTTATTAGATCCAAATGACTTCTGCATGTAAATTCGTAGACCAAAGTGGGCCTTTATACCATATTTTCAAAATAACTATGTATTTTTTTAAGATAAAAGGATGTAATATAAATTAAAAAGCCCAATTTATAAATTTTTGTCCATAATTTAGTACTTGGGCCTTTATAGGCTAAATTTCCTGAAAGAAGTATATGTTTTCTTTACACTACGATGCACAGATAAGGAGCCGTCTTCTCAAAATCCTCTCTTCACTCCGTCCATCAAAGAAAACAAATCAATGGTAGGAGTTCTCTTGCAAAACCCGCTCTCAATCCGTTGCAACGTAGCCAATCTCCATTTTCTCCCCCTTCGATCTCCCAAATTCACCACATTCAAGCTCTTGTACAGCAATGTGGACCTCTCAGCAGAATCCAGCTCGAAATCTGACGCTGTTGTGACTCTTTTCCATGAGTACGGCTTCTCGTCGGACCAGGTAGAGTGGATCCTCAGCAAGCGGCGGAATCTTCTCACGGCGGAGTCAAGAATCAAGCCCAAGCTTGACTACCTCCTCAGCTCCGGCTACTCCCAGCCGGAACTCATAAAACTCATCTGCACCGATCCGAACATACTCACAGTCAGCCTGGAAAGACGCCTGGTCCGCAACCTCGACCTTCTGAAAACATTACTTGGGTCTGAGGAGCTGGTGAAGAAATGCATTCGCCGTTTCACGCGTCTCCTCAACTACGATTTGGAGAAACGCATGCTTCCCAATGTTGAGACGTTACGGGCGAGCGGAGTCCCGTCCGAACTGATTGTTTACGCCGTTTCTGATGTTAACCGAGCCATTGTTCACAACCCAGATGCATTTCTAAGCGTTGTGGAACAAATCAGAAATCTAGGTTTTGATCCGTGTTCAAGGAAGTTCGTCGAGGCCATCCAAGCAAGGACCCAGTCTGGATGGGACAAGAAGATGAAGCTCTACGAGAGCTTGGGATGGTCAGAGCAGATTTTCTTCTCGGCTTTCCTCAAGTATCCTCACTGCATGTTGAATTCAGAGCAAAAGATTAGGAAGATGATGGGGTTTTATGTGGAGAAGCTTGGATGGGATCCGGTTTTTCTCTCTGAACAGCCGCTCTTTATTGCTTTCAGCCTTGAGAGGAGGATAATTCCAAGGTGCTCTGTTTTGAATGTTTTGGCTGAGAGAGGACTTTTAGGAGGGGAACTGGAATTGCATAGAATTTTTGTGCTCCATGAGAGCCTGTTTGAAGCTCAATATGTCACAATGCGTGAGGATCAAGCTCCTGGGATAATTGAGGTTTATCAGAACAGTAAAGAAGAAGATTTCAAGGCACTTAGATCATGGCAACAAAGAAATAATCAGACCGCTATTCTCCCAAAGAAAAAATCTGAAATTATACCAGTTTCCATTCATAAGTAAGACCCATTTCCTCCTTTCAGTTTTTTTTTCCTAGACATATATTTTCCCCTAATTAATAAAGGTTCAAAATTATTCTGTAATTTTGATTTTGACACTTCATTATTTTTCGTATTTAGGGTCGATTTTCAGAATTTTGATACAATAAAGAACCTTATTTTTTGTATAAATACAGTAATGATCCATTTCTAACGTAGTCTTTCTTGTTACTTCAGGACTTGTGAAGATAATGAAATGGTGTGACTTTCTCTTGAAGTTTGGCACTGAAATTCTTCCTTAGTAAGTAGTTAAGTAGAATTAGGTTCTGAAGCACTAAATTGGTGGTATTGACATGAGAATGTGATTTATAAAAAATAAAAAAATTTGTTTGTAGTTTGTCTCTTTTAGTTTCATTGTGTGACATGTGGTTATTGAGAATAAAAAACAGTGCAATCTCTCTTAGATCACGATTTTCTACAATGAACCCTCAAGAAAGATTGATTATGTTTCTAACAAAAAAAATAATAGCTTTAAAAAAAAAAAAATAGCAGGACTGACTGAGGATTGAATAAATGTGCACTTGCTGTGATTACTGATTACATATTGAGCATAACTCATAAACAAAGAGTACAATGTTTTTTTATCAAGTAGAAAAATAAAAGTGTTTTGCACATAAATAAGCTGTAATTTTGAAAAGATCAGTTACATTGAGAGTTACCAAACTGGTCAGATTAAAACCTCAACATGACTTGAAAAGATGTGCCTTTCACATAATATTTTGCAATCATGAGAAATATATCAAGCTTATAAAGTATTGCTAATTTCACAAAAGTAAATTATAGGAGACTATCATAATGAAAAAAGGCAACATATTTTGGGCATGATTTGTGAGCTCAAGTACAACTACACTACTCATTCCAACAACAATTTAACAATCAAAACAAGCATAACTACAGCTAGCTTTGGAGCTAATTTTTTTTTTCATAAAACACCATGTTTATTTGAGCAAATTGATGCCCATTTCACCAGAAAATACAATATCCTTACAAGAACAAAAAAGATTTATCACCTCATTTTTGAGGCGCTCATACCATTATATTGTATAAAAAAGAGCATCTCCAGTTTTGCCGGTTGCCCTCTTACAATTCTCAAAACTCAGAAAAAAAAAGGACCCCAAAATAATAAAACACAACATTATTTTTATCTTTTCAGCTTTCCATCTAATTTCACAACGGTAGAACAGAGCTTCTCGAACGGCCGTTTCTAGAGAAGAAGAAAACCCTGCTACTACTACTAGACGAAAGAGACCTCTCCATTTCAGACTGACCCGTTTGGGTCAGTACCTTTTCCGTCATAATTTCACAGTTGGATTCTTCTTTACCCATTTCGCAACCTGTACCTGTACCGATTTCTGGTATTGTGACAACAACGTTGGAACTCATGAACGGAGAGTCAACAGAAGCTGAACGGTATCTAACCGGTCGGGATTCTCTCTCCTCAGTTCGCACCAGCACTTCGGATGAATTCTCACCATCAGATGCAGAATCTGAGAGGGGAATTTCAACAAACACCTCTTGCGCATGCTCATTCCCCTCTTCATTTCTCCATTGTAGATCTGAACCCACCTCTCTAGTACTTCTCTCACTAGATTCACTTCCCGTCTCTGAATTCTCGCCCTCAGGTATTGACTCGCCAGCCGTACCAGTACCGACTGCACTTGTACTGACCAACGGATCAATCACATGGGCACGACAAAGAGGGCAATTCACATGAGCCCTCAACCACGTGTCAATACACGGTACATGAAACGCGTGACCACACTTCGGCAAAAGCCTTACCAAATCCCCATCAGCGAAATCGCCGAGACACACCGCACAATCCGCCGCACCAACTAACCCCGTTCTATACTCACTCACCGCAATAGATTCAATCGTGGCCTCATCCAATCCGACCGTCCGGATATACCAAACATGGTGGACCGGGTCGTCGCTCGGACCCAGACCCGCATCCGAAGGAAAAGACGGCGTCTGTTGGATTCCCTGCGCAGCAGCACGGCGGCGGCGACGGCGGAAGAACAAAAAGAACGCGGAGGAGAGGATGGACACCAGAAAGAAGGCAACCAAAGCGGTTGACGCGAGAAGAGCGTGGTTAGCCAACCCGTTTTTATGAGGAGAGGATAGAGGCGGAGGCGGAGGAGACGGAGGAGGAGGAGGAGGAGGGAGAAGAGGAGGGAAACTTATGCAGCGAAAGATGGAGCAGTCGGGGTATTCTGGGGTGTAGTACAGGGTTTGCTCGTGGAGGATGCGAGCCATCGGAGAGGGATTCAGAGGAGAGAGGCGGAGGAGAGAGGGAGGAGGAGGAGGAGGAAGAGGAGGGGGATGGGCATGATCGGAGGGGAGAGGAAGGGAAAGGTCGTCGGTGGGTGGGTGGGTAATTGGATGGAGAAGGTTGAGAAAGTCAAGAGTGTGATGTGATACGAGTGGATTAACAATTGGATTTACGACTTTACAAGTAACCAAGGGAAAAGGTAACCAAAGTAATTTAAGCAAAAAAAAAAAGTGATTTATTATTGTAATTGAAGAAAAGTAATTTATTATAGTTTTTCGTAGGCTGTATATATTTTTGTTTTTGTATATTTATTTTCTTTAAAAGTGGGTTTTGTAAGGCACCAAGAAATGTATAGGATTACTTTTTTCAATAATAATTTTGTCATCTTTTGTTTTTGCAAATATATTATATTTTTATTAGGAAAAACTATATATATTATATAGAAAGAAAAAAATAAAAAGAAGAAAAATTGGAAACAAGGCAAAAATATAAATATTTTGAAATAGAGGGCTTGTTTGCAGAACGGTCTAACCATCAATTATACATTTATACTACCTGACTAGGGGGTGTCAATGGGTCGAGTAATATCTGAACTGAATCAGTACTGTATCCAAAATATCCGAATCCGAAAAAATGTAGATCCATTCGGAACCGGATCCATTTTTACAGGTAAGGATCTGAATATGGACTCCAAATATTAGGTTATGATCCGGATGAATCGAGATATTACCCAGATTCTGATAATTATAAAAAATGGATACCCGTTGTTTAGCCCAAATAATCAAATACATGGGATCTATTTATGGACCAATATGTCTTTAAATATCTATAACTTTAGTACTTTAATAATTTAAAAAGATAATAAAACATTATCTATGGTAATTATTTATCTTTTTTTTCTTACATAATCATATTTTTTGACGATTTTTCTTATATTTTGTATATTTTTTATCTCAACGTGAAATTTTTTGTGAAGAAAAATATCTTTATTATACAAATTTCATATATTTTTGTGTATCCGAACCGTATTCGGATTCGGAAGGATCTGAATTCGGATCCAGATCCGAAAAGGAAATACGGATCTAGTATAATCACTATCCGAATCGGATATGAATCGTTGCTCCTAGGGGTGAAAACGGTTCGGATACGGTTCGGATCGGGATCATATCATATCCGTATTCGTATTATTTTTTCGGATTCATATATGAACACGAATCCGGATATGGATTTGGTTCGGATATTACCATATACAAACACTGCGTCTTCTTTTATAAATATATTTCACTATTAACAACAAAAAAACAATAAAATAGTAATAAAATAATAACAACATTCAAAATAGTAATAAATAAATTAATGAATTTGGATAAATATTCTTTTTCATATTCAAAAATGACAAAACAGCTAAAATATTTTAAAAAATATCATTATATATGTATTTAATATCCAATATATAGTGAAATGTCCGAAAACGGATAATATTCGGATTATAATTATCCGGATACGGATAGCTTTTTTTCGAATACGGATATTTTGCGGATACGAAAAACAGGTCGGTTGGATATTATCCTATCTGTTTTCACCCGTAGTAGCCCCCCCCCCCCCCCCCCCCCCCAACCTCTGTCATTGTGGTAAAACAAAACAAAAATAATATAAAAGGGGTTAATATATAAATATAAAAGTGTTAAGGGGCTTATATGAAAACTTCCCCAAACCTATCATTACCTCGTTACTTCTCTGTCCGCATCCATTGGATGAAAGAAGCAAACAAAAGAAAAAAAAAGGGTCTTTGACTTGAAGCTAATCCAAGGAGAAGGTCTCTACGCGGTAAAGGAACATATCGTAGTTGCACCAGCCGTGCCCGCGGCTCACCTTTCCGCTATCGCGGCCGACTTCTGACCTTTTTTTTATAGCTAAGCTTTGAGTCTGCACCGAAGGAATTGATTTTCTTGCGGTTCATATACTTAAAATTCGAGTTATACACAAAAAAAAAAAAAAATCGAATTGCCCGAGACAAATTACGAAAAGTACGGATCCATTTGTGAGCCACTAAGATAGCCTAGAAGAAGGTAGAAAATCAAAAAGGCTACTTTGCATGATTTGGTAGGAATATACGTCGGTGTAAAAGACGGCTATGACAAGTGGAAGTTTCTAACCGGGAAATTAAAGCAATCTTAGAGAAGACCGTCTCTCGGTCTCGAAAAGATTGGAAGCTAAAACTCAATGATACGTTGTGGACGTACCGCACTGCATACAAAATCCCCCTAGGAATGGCACATTACAAAATGGTGTACGGCAAAGCATGTCACTTACCCATCGAGCTGGAACACAAGGCGTTATAGGCGACAAAATACCTCAACTTCTACTTGACCGCCGTCATTTGAAAGAGAGTGATAGAAGCACACGAGATAGAAGAGATGGGAAGGGATGCCTTCGAAAGCGCAAGATTGTATAAAGAGAGGACCAACGCGTGGCACGACAAGAGGATAATAATGAACTGAAGGCCCTTTCGAGAAGGAGACGCCGTGCTACTTTTCAACTCCCGCGTTAAGGCTATTTCCCATGAAGCTCAAATCGAGATAGACCGGACCATTCTACATAAGCAATGTTGTAACATTTGCTTATTATTAAATTTAATTATCCATTTTGGTGTGAATATTTGGATTGAGGATGTGCTTATTAATGGTAATAGGATTATAATCATTATTACTATTCATATATATTTAAGCATTTGTGATGATATTTGGTCCTTAAATCACTGTGTGCAGTTATTAGGAACTAAATTTAGTCTCTATATGTTATTGTCAACTGTTATATTTTGATATTAGTGACAAAAAATTGTCGCAGTACCATTACATATATGGACCAACTTTAGTCACAATTTACTATATTCAAGGATAAAATTTTGTCTCCAGATATATTTGATGTGACAAAATTGTAGATTTTTGACCAAAATACAAGGACAAATTTTAGTTGCTTTTAAATACTATTGAGGAACTAAGTTACAAAATATTGGTGACTTATTACTTTCTGCTACGAGATATGGCCGCGAAGCTAATGAAACTAAAATTTGTCGCTAGAGAGTTTCTGTGACCAATTATGATGTTTGAGGGACCAATTTCATTTGTTCTAGAATCTAATTTTTATAGTAGTGGTTGACTCTGCTCACGGATAAGCAGAACTTTGTGTGTAATGGATAAGAATGATCGATGATAATTTGACTATAGGAGAAGGGGTGGCTGCCTTCTCTGACCTAGGCGGCTATGTCTCCCTTTTATAGGGAAATCCCAACGGAGCCCTAAGCTCCTTTCAAAATTGTCTCAGTTCCATCCTTGCACACATGGGTAAAAGATCGTTTCCAAAAATCGGATTTTCCTTTTTTATTTTCTTAGGTTCGACTCCAAAAATCAGAATCCACCAATCACAACTTGACTATCGTAATCACGACACAAGTCAACTAAATAGGTAGAATTTGTCCGCAAACTACATAAATCATTAGTATTATCGCAAGTCGCAACTTGGCATCTCGGCCTGCAACAATGGACGCGATAACATCAAAGTTACATGTCTTTTCTCTACTTGCTATAACCATATCTTTTCATGTGTGATAATAGCTCATTTTAAGATATGTTTGCTGCAATAAAACATAAGAGAAAGTAGTAACTCGATTCTTTATGGAAATTTAATAAAAACTAAATAAAACACAATATAAAATAGAGAAATTTACAAATAACCTCCTAACTTTTTTGAATATTACAAAAACCCCCTATATTTTCAAATTTTCAAAAAATTTCTTATAATAAACTTTTCATTTTAAAAAACCACTCTATCAATTTTTCCATCTAAATACAAAGTTGAGTTTCTCTCGAGTTAAAGTTTTTGACACGTCTTTATTTCATGCTAATCAAATTTAAACTTTGAATCCCAATTTTAATTAATATAAAATATAATATAATATATTTTAGAATATTCTTTTTCTAAAAAAAAATTCTTCATAAAAATACTTTATGAAAAAAATGGTAAACTTTAAGAAGGTTGTATTTAAAAAAAAAAAAAAACTTCTAGAAGATTTTTTTATATCTAAAAACTATTTGTTTGGAAATATTATTTAAAAAAAATATTTTTTTCAAAATACTTTTTCAAACTATATTTCCCGAATAAGTTTTTTATAAAACATTTTTTGTTTATTTAAAAGAAGTAGAAAAACAATTCCAAAAAGTTTTCCTCAAAAATAATTTTCCAATACTTGTTCCAATTTCTAAAAAGTTAAATAATATATTTTTGTAAATTTTGGGCTACGTCATGTGTTGGCATTTAATTATATGCTTATCATGTTATATGCTTATCATGTTGGTCATCCATCATTTAACTGATAAAGGGCTTTATTCAATAAAAATTCAGAATTCACATGTCTAATCATTTAAATGAATTTTTTTTTTTGAAATTAATGATCAATTTATTGTAATAAATAATACATGTCAATATATTATGAATTTCATCAGCTTCATAAGTTTTGTGCATGAAGCTCCACACGAGAAATGAAAAGCATTTACAAATGGATATAGTTCGTTAAATTTGTTACTTTTCTCGATAATTAGGCGATATTATACTTTTCTTGATAATTCATATCCAAAGCAACGCGAGGGTTAGGCTTGTCAACGGACCGGGTCGGGTTCGGATTTGGCCATTCCGAAACCCAACCGAAAATTTCGGGTTTGACCCGAACCCGAACCCGAACCCGAAAACTTTACGATTTTTTTTCAAACCCGAACCCGAACCCTCGAATAACCCAAAACCGCGGGTAAACACGAAACCCGAAATTATTCTCAATTTTTTCAATTTTTTTTTTATTTTTTTTTGTTCTTTTTGTTTCTTTGTTCAATGTTGCACAAGGGAGAGAAGAGAAAAGGGAGAGTAAGGATTAGGATGGATGGTTAGGATTGTTTTAGAGGAGAAAAATGAATGATTTAGATTAAAAATTAAAAATATACTTATAATTTAAGTTTCGGGTTCGGGTTCTCCGTGGATCGGATAGTGCCAAACCCAAACCCGACCCAAACCCGTATTCATTTTTGGGTTTGAACCCGAACCCGATCCGTGGTTTTTTTTAGGTTTAACCCGATCCATTCGGGTCGGATATCTACTGGATTCGGGTCTAACCCGATCCATTGACAAGTCTAGCGAGGGTGGCTCCTAGTAGTTGATAAAGATTTCCATGGTCAAAAATAGATATAAATAGCACACATCAAACTCCATGTTTAAGCTTTTGCTTATCCTCAAGAAAAAGATTAAGTTGTTAAGATCAATTTGAGAATTACCCTAACCTCTTTATTTTGCAATTCTTTTTGAGCATTCTTAAAAGACTATATCATCTCAATTATTTCCTCTATTGAATTAAATAGTATGGTTACTTTTATATCATTGAATTTTTTACATACTCTGATTTCTTACGACATTATTTATATTTCATTCTAACATGTATAATAATGATCGATGATTTTGGTGCTTGGGATTCTATGTTTGATTGCGTGAAAACCATTAAAATTATTTCTTAGTCATAATATCTTAATCAGATGGTTCTAAAGAATTATGGTACATAATTATGTTTAAATATTAATACAGATAGAATATGAAGAGTTGACTCATTAAAACATAAATATTTTTTCTTTTTTTCTTAAAAAAAATTGTTAATGAAATGTTTTACTTCTTCTGTTAGATCTGCTAAATCTAAAATTTTATCTGTATATATAATATTATATTTCTTTTTTTAAACACCATATTAAATATAGCGATTGTTTTCTTTTCATTTTTAAAATTAATCATATGTAATTAAATCTTATGTAGTTTCTACTAAAATTACTGAAATATATATATTGTATTTTTCATTTTTTCTGATGTTCTCTTTCAAAACCTGATTAAGAATTGAATGTTTTTTCCTAATATAATATTTGACAACACAAGAGATAACAACATAAAAAAATCAAACTGAATATGAAAAGTTATGGGTTTTTAATCTTAGATATCTTAATATAAATTTAAATTGAGATCATAAATTAATTATGAAAATTATTTAGTGGGCTATTAATTTTTTATTGTTCTATGAATTTTTTGAGGCAATCTTGAGGTGGTAATCCCATACTGAAATAGACGTATATTTATGAACCAACAGCGGCCGAGAAGCGTTGTCCTACGATGGACAGCTATGGAAGTCCAACAGTGGACACATAACTGCTAATATAGGTTCTGGCGGATAAGATTTTCTCATTAGGAGAAGAGTAATATGGGTTGATAGCTCTCTATGTAGCTTCTTCTTGTATCTTTTTATTTTTATTTGTTAACTCAATGTAATTAACATGCGATCGCATGTTTTTGCAATTAAAAAAAATATATATTGGAAGTTAAAAGTTTTTTTGTTACGAAGGAGAGAGGGAATGGATCAGGAAAGTTGTGAGATTCCACATCATCGTTAAATCCCTTAAAATAAACCAGAATGAAAAGAAAAAAAAGAAAATAAGATGATCCCCTTGCTGTGTTAGATGACTTTTCTCGCCCTATTTTCCCAGCAACTTAACTACCATTTTGCCACCATCATAACCTCAATTTTAGGTCTTTCCTGCCCTCTGAAGATCATGTTACATTTTTCCTTCCACAATTCAAACTCCTCTATGTTTTTCTTTCTTCTTGAGTATTGTACCTACAGTTTACAGTTTATGAGTTGATAGGCTTTACTAAATATGTTTAAACTTTTGCTTATCGTCAAGGAAAAAAATCTTTAAGATGAATTTAAGAATTTATATTTTTTATTAGACCCGGCATAAATTGACTTGCATCCAACTAAATATAGATGTTACATAAAAAATAGTATCTTTGCAAGCTATTATACTTTATTTTATTTTTAACTGGTATAAATAAGTCTTATCATTGATTCTTTGTGCAAGAAATTAATCATAGTTTAAGATAAATAGAAGAAAAAAGAAAGCACGTCTAGAGAGACAATCTTCTCCTTTTTCACATGTCAACCCTTTTCTTCCATTCACCTCTTTGACTTGGGTTCATGAATTCATTCTGCTCCATCTGATTGATTTTCACTCTCTTCATCATAAATCTCACAATTATTTGCATCTATGGGTTCATCATCAGTTGATGCAAGAGAAGATAATGGAGACATAGAGTAAGTAGTTTGCGTGAAATTATGATTTCATTAATCCTTTGATTTAAGCTATTGCGTCTATATGTTTGTGGATTCGATGATTGATAGGTTATATGATTCACAGGACTGGTCAGGCAGCCAAGTTTACTGCTAAAAAAGCTAACAAAGGAGATATAGAGTAAGTAATATCATGGAAATTAGGCTAAAGGAAGATATTTAGGCTTTATAGATCATTTTTTTCATATTCGATTTATATGTGAATCGATAATTTGATGACATTAAATGATACAGGACCAGCCGTGTTGCCGCACAATTAGTTAGGCAAATAACTCTCTCACGGCAAATGACTCTCTCGCGGTCTAGAGACATCTATAGAAGTATATCAATGTATGTAAATATTCTCACATATATAATTACATTGATGAATGATTACCAATTGATATATTCTTTATATCTTTGTACTATTTATGATGAAAATTAGGTCGAGGGACCTAGTATCGAATTCTGAGAAAGATGAATCCATTGACCCATCAAAAACTGACGGGATTCTTGTGGGAATCATGAGCCTTTTGAATAATCTCCCTGAATGGTAAATACGAATAATTGCTTAATTGTACATTAAATTGAAGATGATACCTCGAGCACTAAGTAGTAATAATTTTTTCCCCTATTTGAGGCTCTAGTAGATGTTAAATTATTTCTTAATGCTGTTTTGAAGGCTAAAATATTTGCTTGCTGCCATTGCTTGGATAGCATACCCTGCATATCAGCGACTAAGAAAGGCCGAAGGTACAATTTATTTAAGCTCTTCTATTATTATTATTATTGCTAGTGAACCCTTGAGACTTTTAGTTAATTGAAGAAATATCACATTTGACGAAATTGGAAGTCATTTGGGGGAAAAAATAACTAAGGAACCGGTATTTAGATTCTTGTATCGATATCAGATCAGATCAGATCAGACCTGATTAGTACATGAAATGACAAGGATGGAAATGGGGTATTATTTGTAATTAAAGCCAAAAAAAAAATGATAGTTGAAGACTAATTGATGGACCATGCATTCAGTTTGCATTGCACTGGACACTGTGTTGTGACTGAGGAACAATGCATTCTGATCGAATCACAATGTACTGTCAGTTTGATAGTATGTAAGAGATATTCAGTATGCATTTTCCGTGTTTCATTGAAATTAGGACAATTTATTGTGCATGTAAGTAACTTAATGTGTAAATGAGCTATTCATACTGTGTTACGATTGTAGGAGTGCATCCGTCAAAAAAATACGTTGTCCAATAGCGCAAAAACAAAAATTGGTAGATAGAAAGGAGATAGTATTCTCGGGTTAAGGATCAATTTCGTTCAGTAAAATAGTATCATAATAGATCTAATATGCTAGCACATAATTTTGACTTTTTTTTTGAAGTGGCAAAAAAAAAAAAAATAATTAAGAGAATAGTCTAGTTTTAAAAATATTTGTAAAACTGGCCGTTTTACCCAGCCACTGGGCGAAACTGAGGTAGTTTCGCCCAGTACCGGGGCGAAACACAGTTTCGCCCAGTGATTGGGCGAAACTGGCACTCTTCACATTGTTTCGCCCAGCTCTGGACGAAACAGGCACTGTTCCGCCAAGTCAAAATTTTTTTTTTTTTTGCCCGTTTCACCCAGTGGCACTGTTCCGCCCAGTCAAAATTTTTTTTTTTTTTTTTTGCCAATTTCGCTTTTTTAGCTTAATTCAGTGGGACAAAAATGAGAAAATAAATGTTTCACCCCACCACTGGGCGAAACTAAATCAACTAATTTTTTAAGATAAAAAAACCTATTTTTGTAGACTAAGTCTATAAACATTTGCATTTAATTATGGGACATATTATTAATTTATTACAGGAACAATAAAAAATGAATAATGCTTGTTGATAAGGTAACATTGGAAGATATATATTTTCAGGCTTCTCATGTGAAAAATATCTGTTATGTTCCTTATTTCTTCAATATCATTATTTATCTGACAATATTTTGTGAGAGCAACAGACAAATTATACGTATATATTTATTAATTAAATAAAAAAAAAATACTAATGTGATTTTCTTCAATTAACAAATGCACTCAATTAGTTGGATTATGAGTTTTCAATTATCTATATGTTATTATTATATATGCAAAACTCTAGAGAAAAATGATATGAGTATGCCTCTAATTGATTCTTTGGTAATATAAATGAAATATTTGAAATTATTTTTACTGGCAAAAAAAAAAAAAAATTTCACTGGGTGGAACTGGCAATTTTTTTTTTTTTTGAACAGTGCCAGTTTCGCCCAGTAGCTGGGCGAAACAGTGTGAACAGTGCCAGTTTCGCCGCGAAACTAGCATTTTTTTTTTGACTGGGCGAAACAGTGTGAATAGTGTTAGTTTCGCCCAATCACTGGGTGAAACTGTGTTTCGCCCCGTTACTGGGCGAAACTACCTCAGTTTCGCCCAATGACCGAGCGAAAAGGCCAATTTTGCAAATATTTTTAAAACTAGACTATTCTCTTAATTATTTTTTTTTTTGGCCACTTCAAAAAAAAAGTTCATAATTTTGGGCTGTTTTCTTTTTTGAAAGAAAATTTTTATAGGGTACAACTATTAATGTCCATTCAACAGACCAATATTAAGCTTAGTTATGATAAATGATCAACTATGTCACTTATTAAGTTTATTATATAAATAATCAAATATTTGTTTAGTAATTCAAGAAAAAATATTAAGTTTGAGGTGTAATTAATATTATGTTTGTATGCAAATGGTTTAATAGTTGACCATCTTGGTTAAAGATAGTGTGAATTCAAATTTCATATGAACTAATAATCAGTAAAGTATAAACAAATTTCTTTCTTTATTAAAATAATTTATCATTTGAGGACTTTAAAAAAAATATATATGTTTTTTGTACATCAGATGACATAGAGGATTCTGTATCAACTATCCTACAAGTGGTGGAGAGGGTGGCGGAGGTAACAAATAAACTTGCCACCGACATTGCTGAAGCTCTTCCAAATGATGGAAAACTAAAAGATGCCGTAAAGACCGTCGGGGATATTGCCCACAAAGTAGACAAGGATGCTGAAACTGCTCAAGCCTTCATCAAAATGGTCATTCTTTCTTCATTTCCTGTTATATTTGAAGTAGAGTATTTGCTCAATATAACCAATTATTTATACTCTGATTCAATTTGGAATCGGAGATTTAGTTTCTACATGAGTTATTCTTTTTCAAACTCCTAATACCATTAGTTCATTTAGATATTAGACAAGTATTTTTTTTTTCCTTTGATCAAAATATCCCTTATCTAATTTATTGATATTTATTTTCTTTCAACAGATGATTTTGAGAAAAATTGTTTCACATGTCGTATCATAACTACAAAATATTTTCTATGTTGTAAAATAAAGAAAAAATAAAATAAGTTCTGCAGACCTGAACAAAATAGTCATCTTTTTATATTATACATCACACAAAGAAGTTTCAAGTTCAACGTGTAGTACAATATCACACATACGATTTTTATAAATGAATTGAACTATTTCTGGTATTATTAATTTATTATGCACAGAATAAAAGGATCAGAAATTGGACATTGGATATTTTGACCAAAGCCAAAAATTATTTTGTCCAAATAATTGAATACTCAACTTAGGAGGGGAAAACTCACACATATTTTTTTTTTTTAATAAAAAAACTCAACACATATATTAAAAACTATAGTTTTATTTCAAAATATTTTTTATTTTGTTATTTCAAAATATTTAAAACTAAAATTAGGAAGATTTATAAAAAGGCTCTTCTATTCATTTAAAACTACATGAATAAATCAAATCTCTATACTTTACAAAATTCGTGGATGTTTCTGAAGCAAAAAAGTATTTCTTTCCTTTTTCTTGGTGATTGTACCAACTTGTTTTGATGAATTCACAGGTAGATGAATTGGGAGATGATCTTGACGAATATATAAATCCTCTCATTAAGGTGGGAGATTTGTTCATTAAAGGAAAAGATGAAGAAAAAAAGGAGAAAAAGCAGCACACAGATCAGCTAGAACTTGCAATGGATGCAAAATTATGATTTTTTTTTTCATGTCAAGGGTGTGACTGAATTATATGCATCTTATTGGTGCTTAACTTTTAAACAGGCAAAATTTTGTTTGACTGGCAAGAATTCATTGTTGCAAGGATATAAATTTATATATAATTTGCATAATTCAACAATTTATGTTTTGATGCAGGGCAACTATGCTACTGTCCGTCCAATTTATGTAATAAGTTAGTCAATTTTCTGGAAAGAAAAATTGAAGTATTTATCATGCAAGGATCAATTTACAAATTGAAATAGTTTACATGACGTTGATGAATGATATGATGATTATGGAAATAGAATAATTAATTAATTAAATTCTTTTTTCATGTTATACAAAATTTTGTGTTGAGAGTCAACTTCACTTCTTCATTTTCACTCACGTTTGCACATACTAATTGAGATCGCCTCAATTATTCGCCGTTAGATGATAAAATATCGTAAATTTGAAGCACATAAGGACTGATTTCTTTGTAAAGATTATTTTTAATTACATTTGCACATACTTATTCTTTTCACTCAATAGCTTATATTGACTATGTGTATTTTTTATTCGTGGGTTCATGTGGGATATAATTTGTTCATTTGCCTATTGTTTATAATTAAATTTAAATATTAATAGAAATATAAGATGAATAGTCCATCTATCAAAGCATAATTTTTTTCTCTTCAAAAGGTTATTTGATTTTTAATTATAATGTATTTCTCTTGTAAAAATCTTTATATTTAAATTTTACTTAATATTTTCTTTATTTAAACTTTATGGTCCCTATTTGTTTTCACTCTCTTAGACATGTAACGACGTAAGAGAGTATGTCAAAAAAGATTATATAAGATATATTGATGTAAGAGAATGTATATATTTACATAATTGAACTCTCTAAGTATATAAACAATGGATTTTTTTTTTTTTGAAAAGGTAAGCGTGTACTTACGTTGTATTAATACGAAACGAGATATTACATGGAGTATTTACATGAGAGAAGCTAATATACTCTTTCTAAATAAAGCTAAATAAAACAAACCATAAAGCTAACTAGAGTACAAAGAGGCTACATAAAAGAACATAGACTATGCGTCAGAATTTAGAGTCCAATGCTTGGTTCCATTCTTTGGCCATAAGGATGACCTGCTCAGCAGTGGCGGAGGAGGTTTGGATGTTGTTACGAAAGACTCGCCCATTTATAGCCTTCCAAATTTCACAACAAGTGGCTGCTCATATTGTGCCCCAATTATGATGGGATTCTTTGCTAAGCTTTTTTTGGATAGTGTGAAGGATCTGAATGGGATTCTACATTCCGTCTGAGGGCCAGGTCATATTATGATGCGTTCATATTTTGTCCCATACTCCTTTTGTATAAGGGCAAAGAGCGAAGAGGTGAGAGTACAACTCTGTGGTATTGTTACAATGAATACAGATGTCGCATTGTAGTTGTCCTCGTGCGTGCAATTTATCTCTCGTTTTGCAGTTTGTCTTTGGAGAGGAGCCACATGGAAAACTTAATTCTCGGTGGGACTCTAAGTTTCTATATTTTTGTTTGGCTTATGACTTGTTGCCCTCTGTGTCGACTAAGAAGTCGTAGGTCTTCTTTACTGAGAAAGTTTCCGTTTTGCCACAATTCGAACTCAGTCTTTCCTTTTGAGTGGATAGTCTGATATTCTGTATCTCGGTTCTAGTTCTTGGAGTTTTCGCTCCTGATGGGTATTTAGTTACCGGTCCCAATGCCATCTGTGCGGGTTATTGAGGATCTGGCTTACAGTGCTAAGTTTATTACGGGTTTGACGAAACAAACCCGAGTATTCTTGTGCTAAATTTTCTCCTGGAGCCATTTCTCCTTCCAGAAACTTGTGAATTGATCATCTCCAATTTTGATGGCTACACGAGTGTTGAATGTGGGTAAAATCTTTGCAAGATCGTTAATAAAGAAACTGATTTGCTTGCTTAGCCACATTCTCTCAAAACTGCCATAGTATTTCTGGATTGTTGAGGTCCACATGTTGGGGAATTCATAGTCATATACGTTACATGCGCTACGGAATTCATTTTCTCATCATTGGTGAAATCATCAAAACCCTTGAGATTGATCAAATTTATTGATTTTGTTGACCCACTCTTCATTCTTTTGATTTCTTGATTCCTCTCCATTGTGGAACACTCTTGCTTTTATTTCGTGATAGTCGAGGTTGGATTTGGGATGCGATCTATTTAAGGGACCAGACGATGACAAGTGAAAGAGTATGACCAAACGTGCACACAATTAAAATGGTGCATTTATCCCATATTTTTTCGGCCAGTAAGTTAATACTCTCAAAGCTCCGTCTTGCACAGTTCTAATCCAACGGTGCTCCAAAAGAATTCAAAGGTCCAAATCCGAACACGTTCAGGCAGTAAGAACGCAAGAAGGGACTGACCGTTTTACTTCTTGAATGGATATAATAGCGGCGTGGAGTGATATTTGGTCGTCCGCAGAAATAAGCAATGGCAATGGCGCTCCCTCATCTCCGCCTCTCTCCCACGCCCTTTTCTCTATCCTTCCTCTCATCATCTTCTTCTTCTTCTTCTTCTCGTGTCACCCATTCTCTCAACTCATTCCCCAAGTCCAACATAAAGTTCGCATCCTTATCCACTTCTTTCAGCGCCTCCACAACCGAGGCTGAACCCGCAACTCCATCGGAGGCTCCGAAGAATCGGCTGATTGCTCAGAATATTCCATGGGATTGCACTGCCGATGATATCAAAGCTCTGTTCGACAAGCATGGTTCCGTTGTTGACGTACAGGTAGGATTATGATTATTTGTTTGTTTCTTGTTATGAGATTTTGATTTAGTTGTTTCCTGTTTACTACAAACTGTTTAATTAAGTTAATTTTTTTTTGAATACGAGCTTGAGGTGTTCAATTAAGTTAATTGACGTACAGGTAGGATTTAATTGTTTCTCCTCATTCTGGTTTGGTTTTATAAAGAGGATTAATTAAGTTTGATTTATGCAACAGCTTTCAATGCACAACAAAGTAAGAAACAGAGGATTAGCATTTGTGACTATGTCTTCAGAGGAGGATGCCCTTGCTGCTCTTACGACCCTGAACCTCTCTGTATGTAATCTATATAATATAAATAATAAATACAAATTTACAACATAATCCCTGAATTTCTGATTATTTTGCTCCCTCCTTAAAAGTTTACCTTCTAAATACTCCGTCCTGAGTTAATTGAAGCAACATTGGATCTGCTCGGGGCATAATTTTACACAAATAAGAGAGCCTTAATTTGTTTATTAAAATAACATTGTTTTTCCAAATTATTTCCCTATTTAGGAATTTGGGGGAAGAACGATCAAGGTTGATTTCGCAAAATCTCAAAAGAAGGAGCCTCAACCGCTAGTAACATCAACAATGAAATATCCAGTGTTTGTGGGAAATATACCGCATAAAGCTAAGTCACAAGATCTAAGGGAATTCTTCAATTCAGACAAATTAAATGTGGTTTCAGCTGAAATTATATACAATAGCAAACGGGTTAGGAGATCTGCTGGTTATGGTTTTGTTTCATTCAGCTCACAAGAAGAGGCTGAGCTGGCTATTTCAAACTTCAATGGGAAGGTAAATTAGGTCCAAGCAAAATTACACTTTTCTTTGTTCTTTGCATAGTTTATTTTAAAAACAAAAAAGTGTCTTTTTGATTATCCACAATTTAAACAAGGAGACTTACTGAATGTTTCATAAGTCGGGGGTGCGGAGCTTATTGATCACAATTTGGGTTTTGCGTATTAAATTCTAATAACAATTGAGCCACAAAAATCTAAATTTTTGCCATAAAAAAGACCAAAATAATTGAAGGCAACTAATTATTGAGGATGGTTTAACAGGAGTTAGTGGGCTGGTTCAGTTAAAAAGGCTTATGAGGAGATGGGAAAAAGTTAGAAAACCCAACCACCCACATAACTAAGGCCAGGCCCGGCCATGACTCATTGGATGTGAGGCATTTAGCTAGGGGTGTACATGGGTCGGGTTGGACGGTTTTTGACTAAAATTACAACCCAAACCAACTAGAACGGGTTTGCAATTTCTCAACCCGACCCAACCCATAATATGTGAAAACCCGGTAATATTGTTCTTGAGCGGGTTGGACTGGTTTGACCGGGTTGGCCGGGTTTTGAAATTTATTAAGTTTATATAACTATAACATCTATAGATCAAATAAAATATATTAGTATTACATTAATAACAACAAATATTGCAAAGATTAACAATTTTAATGCTAAATCATTGAAAATGTGTCGAACAAAATATAAAATCGACTTTACAAAAATATATATTAATATTTGTACTTATCATCGAGTTAACTTGTGTGAACCTAAGTTAATATATTTATGTTTGTATCTTCCCATACACCTTTATACTATAAGATATGTTTTTTTTTTGTTGTATAAACTAATACAAATATTTATTTTCGATAAGATATAATTAGTAAATATTAATTGTAAATTTTGGTAATAAAGATTAAGAATATAATATAACATATATTTTTATTTAGAAAAGGAAACAAATGAGTAGAAGATGACAAATATAATTTAGATGTTTTGTGTATGGGTTGGGTCGGGTTAAGTTGGGTTTTCAATTTGAAACCCATGACTCAACCCATGATCTCGGATTTTCAAAATTCAAACCCAGACCCGACCCGATAACATCAAAACCCAGAAAAATCGGGTCGGGTTGGACGGGTTGCAAAATTCTTTGTGCACACCTACATTTAGCAAAGGCCTCATATAAATTGAGGGCCTCTAAATATCATGTTTATATAATAGTATGAGAAAAAAAAATAAAGAAATATAATAAGTATAGTCCAGCAAAAGATCGAAAAACTAGGAAATTTACAAAATGTCCCTACATTGTTTGATATTACAAAAAACCACTTCATTAATCATATTTTTCAGAAATTTTATATCATAGACACAAAAATATCATCTTTTCATTCATTCGATAATTAAGGCACTCTAATATCGCCATGAGAATAATTTAAGTTTTATACCACTAGCGATTTAACATTAGATATTACTTTTAAAATTTGAAGGAATTTATGTAGGAGCTTTTTTTGACAAAATAATCACCAAAAATGATTGAAAAATAAGAATACAAAATGGAGACAGTTGTAACAGACCCGGAATTATTAAGGCATATTATTCCTAGATCTTATATGTCGTCAACCGGCTCTGATTAAGCCTGATGTGTAAATTTTATAGAATAAAAATATATGACCCAAAACCATGCTCACTAGTCACTATTTAACAAATGTTTCAGTTTTCCATGTAATGAGGAGAAGAATACTAACCTCGAGGTCAAGGCACTCATTCTTTCTACTTGGAATCTCTCCATTAAATGTTCTTTTTGAAAAATTCTATTTCTTCTATGATATATATTTATGGAAATTGAAGCGAGGAAATGAGCAAAGTAAGAGTGATTAATAGGGGAAATCAATCTTATAATCATTTTCTTTAATCTTCAAGCAACACATGTTCTATCTAGCTCCGTTTCCACATTCAATCATTTATTTTCCTTCCCATTTACAACTGTATTTGGTTCTTTCTCTAGCAATTGTTAATTTTTTTCCCTAAAATTGCTTTCTCATTTGCGCCTGTTGGTTTCTTATTGAAGTGTTTTAATAGATCTTTAACACACTTTACTCCTTATATTATTTATTGTGTACTTTTTAGTGATATAATTCTAAGGGGCAACTTTTTATTTAAGGCTAGTTAGGGCCGGACCTCTTACGGCTCATTCAGTTTCCAGATCATTAGGTTTCGATCATTCAAACCGAGTTTGGGGCCACCGAGGTTTAAGTTGCTTATTATGTGTCATTAGATTTTCAGATCATTTAGGTTCAAATTAGGTTTGAGTTTTGAGTCATTGTTTTTTCAACATTTGGTTCGGGTTTGGACAGGCCAACTAGGGGCATCAGTTTGTGCCATCTGATATGAGAAAATTCTTGTTTTCAATATATTTATTGATGACTTCTGTGATTTATTCTTTATTTTGTTTATTGTTATTGAATAATTCTATTTCTGTTTTCTTAGGAACTTATGGGAAGACCAGTCGTAATGGGATTTCCGCGGGAAAAAGATTCAGACCAAAAAGAGAAAATTAGTGATGAATCCATTGAAAGTGAGGCCAACATTAACCAAGAGAATGTTGTTAATGTATAATCCTAATAAAAGTTTCTTTTTGTGATTCTGTATGTATTTTTTGTTGCTTGTATATCTTTACGAAAATCATTTTAATCTCTTAATAGTAGTTCAATTTATTTTGTTGTCATGATCATCATCTTTATTTTCAGCATTTGTTGTCTAGTTTCTATATTAAAAGATACCAATAAATAACTCCCAAAACCGTCATTAAAGACCTTTTATAATTAAATCCTTATGAATGACGGATATGTAGTTTATTCAAATTATATTTACAATCAATATTGTTTCTTCCAGTATTGGTGGATTGCGATATAAAAAATTACCTAGTGGTTGTTGATCTTGTATCCTTGTCTTTATTGTCACCTTATCTTATCTATCTGCCTCAATTATCGATATCTGACCTAATCTCACTTCATTTAGATGGGGACTGCTAAATTTATAACTTGAAAATTGAGAATGAAGATACGACAAATGTTGTGAAAGCGAGCATTTCGATTATCTTGTACTAGTTCTCTTTTATTGCAAACAAGATCGTCCCGAGCATTGTTTTCGTTTCTCTCAACTTTTTTTTTTTTTGTTACTAATATTTTAATCATGGATTTATATTATGGCATGTTGGTTAAACCGTAAAGACCAATCAAGTTTGTATGAATATTTTCATTGCTTCACACCTAATTTATTTGAATTTAATCTATTTTGTACAGTCGGTTGACTTGAGATTGATTGAGTGAGTACCTCAGTCATATATAATGATATTTGTTTGAGAAAACATGTTTTTGTGTTTATAAGTTTTTTCCTATGCTGAATTGATCCTCATTACCAAAGTCGATTTTTTGCCTTGTATATTGAATCATTCAGATTTACTACTAATTATGTAAAAGAATTTAAGAAACGAAAGTTTGAACTACCTCTCGATGCGGCAATGCTTTCTTTTGACTTTGCAATAGTTAATTTTTTTTTTTATGCTCAACCCGTTAGATTGAGAGACTTTGTTAAATAAATACTATATGATTGTGTTTTGAATCTATGATTTCTTGTTACAAATGCAAATGCTTTAACTAATTAAACTATGTGTCATTTGCTGCAATAGTTAATTTGAATGATATAATTTTATCTTTTTATCGGGCATAAGTCATAATTTAAATATTGGAAGTATAAGAGATGGTACAATACATTACAATATATCATTTTAATATTTTTTAAGTGACTATTTTAGTAATTCCATAAAAATATGATAAATAACTGTCTCATTTTCGTTAAAATTTTTTTGATAAATAACTGAACTCCACAACATAACTATTTTATAGTACATGCAAGCTTAACAAATCCTAAAATAACTTCCGAAGTTTCTTGTATCATCAGTCAAATAACTCAAATGATAACTGATAACTTGCAAAATATTTCTCACGTCCATTGTAGAGAACATGGTCCATGGATTTATTGGACAATAAAGAAGCAACAGATTGTCCCAAACGAATAAAAAAAACCTCCCATAATTCCGTAATCATTCCTTATTACCCCTTCAAAAGTAGGAATAATTTTATTTCTACCCCTATTGAAAATAAATACCCTACAAAATATCTAAAATCATCATATAAGCACCTTCTATCATAATTTTCAAAGTACTATATGCCTGTTCATTTAAGTAATTATCATTTGTTGGAGGATAGATAATTCATTAATTTGCCATCCTTTGAAGCAAATAAAAGGAAGTTGCATATTCCTAGGATTGTTCCTGATATTTTCCATTCTGGAGGGGTATATAGGATAACTGAGTCAAGAAAGTAAACCCGTTAAACATTTCTTGCGCCACGCTTCTTCCAAAGCTTTCTCCACCTACTTTTTCCCTCATTCCCTTCCTTTCTAAAGAAGTAATAAGAAAAGCTTGTAACAGAGAAAGATGGAAGAGGAGCAAACTTCGTATCAATCTGTGAACAAGAAAGGAAGCTGCTTCGATTGGCAGCTGGAGGGGTACGAGAAAGAGATGTTCATGAGCGGATATGTGCTTTCTCACAAACCAATCCCTGATTTATTGCAAAATTGCGATCTCCCCCCTCCTCTCAAGATCTTTTCCCCAATTGCAGACCATGAAGAGAATTTTTCCAAGTTTGATTCTCTTAGCCCGAATACCCCTCTCTTTTCTCGTAATTCCACTGCAGAACTACAACAACTTTCTAGGTATGCGAATTATTGTTATTATTTTGAGTTCCAAATGGCAATTACTATTTTTTTTCTTTTCTGTTAAAAAGGCAGTTTGTTTTTCTCTTTTTATTGCGAAATGCAAATACTGATTATCTAATCTGGCAGCAAGGAGCTAGAATTTCCACAGGATAAAGGCGGAGATTATAATACAAATCTATTACGAGCTCTACATCTCTCACAAACTCGAGCCAGGGAAGCAGAAAAAGAATTCGCAAAGACGAGCACTCAAAACCAACAAATTACAGTCCTTTTTCTTGAAGAATCACTCAGACTGTCAGCTCATAAGAATTGGGTCAGATTGCTGGAAACTGAGAATTCTATCTTAAGAAAGAAGAAGAAGATGAACGAGGAAGAAACTACGGAGGATGATGATGTGGCAGTGGCAGCTGATGTGGCAACATGGTATTTGACTCTGGCTCTATGCTTGGGTATAGCTGGTGTTGGTTTTGCATTGGGTAAATGTCTTTTTTGAGGGCTTTTTAGAGTTTCTGTAACTTAAACAATTAGAATGAGTTTTTAGGTAAGTTAATAGAGGAGATTTGGGTGCTTTTTTTTTTCACAAGCCGGTAGGTAAATTTTATTGATTATCAAAAAGTATTACATAAATCACGGAGAAATAAGAAAAATAATCAAAAAAATATATATAAGCAAAAAGAACTAGCTAAAAAAAGAAAAAACAACTAAACTCAAATAGCTCCAATGATCATCTATCTTCAAATAACTAATCTCGGCATGGGGCATCATAATAAAAATCAAACACTCTTGCAAAATTAGCCAAATAATTTGCTTCTCTGTTGATAGATCTATTAATGTGATGAAATCTGGGATCCTTACTTCTTCTTTTCTACCTCATGCAATTCTGATCCTCTTGAATTGCAATCCATGACGACGAATTCAGATTATTCTCTGAATGAATTGAAGAGAGAGCCGAGGCAACCTCCATATTGTCAATAAGAAACAATCCCCTTAAATTTTAAAAATTTGAAGCAACCACAATCATTGCTTGCTTGAGCGCATGAGACTCTCCTTGTAAACTATTAGTCAGACCATCCTCTGGCCTCATACATACTCGGATCTCTTTTCCACTCTTATCACGTATAACCAGAACCGATTCCCCTTCGCCTTCTTGATGAATCGAAATGTCAGTCCAGCAAAAGACGTCCAAATGCCCCATTATTATAGGACTGACCTGAGAAGTCTAGCTGGATTTGATGAACATAATATCCACTAGACCTCGAAACTTCAGTCCTCCGTATAATGACATCTCGTGTAATATTTTCTTGCTTAAAATCCAGTTATTTCTCGCAATCCATATCTCCCATATTATTGAAAAAAGAATCTCCACTTTCTCAGAATTGAAACTAGAGATTAGATCAGAGAGCATAATTTGGGGGTCTAGATCAGAATTCTGAATAGTGAGATTAAGATCAGGAGATAAATACCAGGTTAGTCTAGCTAAAACACATCCGGAGGGGCAATGTGTCAGTCTCAACCTCATTGAGGCACCATGGATAATGTGGGTTTAATTGAGGGAATCTTTTGTAGCGAGCCAAATTAGTTGGTCACGAATTGGAACAAAATCGCCAAACGAATGTCCGCACCTTAGGTAAATCTCGAGTTCCCCTCCAAATCTCCTTCCATAATCTCTTAAGTACAGGGGCAACTGAGTCCAAATCTGGCCAACTATATTTTGCTTTTAAAGTTGTTGGTAAGCAAGGCCGGCCATGTCACTCTGGTTGCCTGAGTCAGAAATAAAAATGTTCTTATTCTTGTGTCGTCAAAATATACACGTTAAAATGAAAAACAAAAATCATATAATAATACATTTTTCCTTAACATATATTACAAAAAATACAATCTTGTGATTTTAGTTGATAATAACATAATATTATTCAAAGAAATTCAATTTTCCTCACATCATGATTTTTTTTCATCGTGATTTCTCATTGCAAAAGCGGCCAAATTGGTCAATCCAAATTGCCTTTTCTCCCTAGGAAATGCACCAAAGATTTTTTTAAAAGAAAAGCTTTATTCATACAATCTACTCTTAGGTTTAATCAACTCTTCCTACCAAGCAATAAACCGGTTACTATCTCCACCTCCCCATCAAAATTTTCGCATAATAAATGTTAATTTGTTAATTACATATTAATGTAATAAAGTGGTGGACATATAGAAAATTGGGATCGATTCAAGAACCGACTTAATAAGAACAAGATTACCAGCATGAAAGAAAAATTTCACTTTCCATCCCGCCAATTCAGATAGAAATTTATCAATCAAAAAATTATTATCTTCTTGATTGACTCTCCCTTTAATAATATATGACCCCAAATACCTCTCAACTCTCTCTGCCGGTCGGGCCTGCAATATATTAATAATAGATTCTCTAACAGAAACTGTAGTAGTCTCGCTAAACCAAATCCATAAATATCTAACACTTGTAAAATATTTTGGGTCTCTTTTACATCCGCCTTACCATAAATAAATTTTAAATCTAGAAATGTCTGCATAATGGATCTTCAAGTCCACAAATATCGCTCATTATGATAAAATAAAAATTGTCTTTATTATGGATCTACAGGTCCACACATATTACAATAAACACGTTCTAAGAATGTTTAGGCCCAATCTTATATGGAAAAATATAAATATATTTGAGTCAATAAACTTCTGATTTACTAATAATTATGATTTAATTAAACAAAATTAAATAAAATAAATAAAAATTAAACAAAATAAAAAGAGAAATTGAAGATATAAATCAATAGAAAACTTCAGGTTTTTCTAATACATTTCTTAAATGAAATATTCCTCAAAATTCGGAAATATTTAATTATATATCTCACTCATAGACTCAATATGATATCTATTCCAGCATATATCTTTTATCTTAATAAATTTCTAGAGACTTTGGCGAAAATAATACATTGTATATAATTAATTTTTCCCCTTCTGTTAGGCAAATTTTAGCTCTTCCAGAGTTTTCAATTAAATTTTGCACTGCCATACATTTTGTTCTTTTTTGCCTTATTCAAAACTAGGAGGACTCTCGCTCCGCTTCGGAATATACTGAATACAGTTTTTCATTTGAACAATATATTTGTTGTATAGAAATGACCATATTACCCTTGATTTTTTTTTAAGGTCGGAGTTTTCTTGGGGTATTTCGGTAATTTCAGTGTACTGTTTTATTTCATGTGATGAAATGACGCTATTGCCCTCATAAATTCAGAAAAAATTAAATAATTAAAAGTTTTATGAGATACAATTTGGGTCTATATAACAAATATCTTTTCAAGTTATATTGTGGGGTACAACTTGGGTCTAAGTAACATACATCCTTTTTAGGAGGCAAACCGAAAATAGGGATATGTGTTTCAGCTTAGAATGGAAATATAACGACATTACCCTCGGTTCTTTTGGAAGCGACGAATTTTTTCAGGGGTATTATAACAACTCTCTATTCCAGCTTTGAATGAAGAAATGACAATGCTACCCTTGATTTTTTTGGAATCGCCGGGGTTTTTTTGGGGTATTGCGGTAATTTTAGTGTACTGTTTTTATTTCATATGGTGAAAGGAAGCTATTGCCCTCAGAATTTCGAAAAAAAATAAACAGTTAAAAGTTTTATGAGGTACAATTTGGTAGGGGGTATTATAGCAATTTTCTCCATTTCAATTTTGAATGCTGAAATGATGATATTGCCCTTGGTTTTTTGGAAGCGTCAGAGTTTTCTTGGGATATTGCGGTTTCAGTATACTGTTTTATTTCATGTGGTGAAATGACGCTATTGCCCTCGAAATTTCGATAAAAAAATAAATAATTAAAAATCTTATGAAGTACAATTTGGTGGGGGCATTATAGTAATTTCCTCTCTTTCAGCTTTGAATGCTGAAATGACGATATTACTCTTGGTTTTTGGGCAGCGCTGGAGTTTTCTTGGGGTATTGCGGTAATTTCAGTATACTGTTTTATTTCATGTGGAGAAATTACGCTATTGCCCTCCAAATTTCCAGAAAAAATATATAATTAAAAGTTTTATGTGGTATAATTTGTGTCTATAACAATAATTCTCTTAGTAGTGACATATTGTGGGGTACAACTCTGGTAGAAATAACAAAAATCCTCTTAGGAATGGTACGTGTCAAATCCAAGTAAAACTTGAATTTCCTTGTAATAATGAAGAATGAGATGATAGGAATTTCAGTTTTGAGTTTTCTTCGAACTTTGGATAACTCGGACCAAGCTTCCATTATTATTATTGGGCCTAGTAATGAGGAGATTAAAGAAGTTGTTTTTAAAATGGGCTAAAAATCCGGCTCCAGGCCCGGACGGACTTCCTACACGTCTTTTCCAACATAATCTGGGAGGTTCTCGGATGAGATATTATTGAAGTGGTTCGAACTTTGGTAATACTAATATCTGTATTATTCCCAAGGTAGATAACCCATCCAAATTAAATGATTATCGCTCCATTAGCATTTGTAATTTTATTTACAAATTAATAGCCAAGATATTTGCAAATCGAATTAAACCACGTCTCCCCAAATTAATCTCGGCAATCAAACTAATTTTGTTAAAAGAAGGTTAATACATGACAGTTATTTTGAATAATGAAGTCATTCATTTTCTAAAAAAAGAACTTCGGCCATTATTTTGCTTTGAAAATAGATTTGGTCAAGGCTTTCGACCGAATGGAGTAGGATTTTATCATTCGTTTGCTTCATTTATTTGGTTTTCCGAAGTTTTTTTTATTAAAAAATAGAGGCTTGTATCAAATCAACAAGGTTTTCTATATTATTTAATGGAAAAGGTGACGGCTTTTTCTTGCCAACTAGAGGTATTTGTCAAGGATGTCCTTTATCACCTCAGATTTTGAACTACTTCCGGCTCTTCGGACGTATTACCGGGTTTAAACTAGATCCATCTTGCCCGGCTATCACACGATCGATGTATGCGGATGACGAAAACTTGAACGTGCGACTATCAGCTTAAGACATTCTCACACAAATATATTAATAGCTTAGAATAGTTTTAAATATCATCAAACTGAGAACAACAGAATGTACTCTTTATCTATAATTTTGAGACAACAGGGAAATGCATATTGTGTATATTGAATATAAAAAATATATATTAGACAAATTATCTTCTTTGCCCAATATCTTGTGCTAAACACATGCATCTATTAGCACAGTTGGAGATCAAGATAAAATGAACAGAAAGTTCATTAGTTTAAATGAGAATACTCATGCTATAATATTGAAACAGAAGTTCATTAATTAAAATGACAATATTCAAGTCACAATTATCACCGGAAGTTTGTTTATTGAAATGACAAAGCTCATGCTAGAATAATGAACTTGAAGTTCACTAATTTAAAATAGCAATGATTATGCTATAAAATCGAAGAGTAATTTACAAACTTCAAGACTAGTATATAAATTTTGCATGACTCATTAGCCATGGAATAATACATGTTGTAGCATTAATTATATTGGTGTCATCAAAAGTTTTCCCCATCATAAATTGAGAATGATGTAACCAAAATATTGCTATGTTCAATTATTTAATTATGTGATATATATACGAGGAGCACCACATAAATGTAACAATATAAATTCTCAAATCATGTTGGCAATATATGTTGGGCTCGAAGCTTTAACATGAAGTCTATTCACAACATAGTTTATTGATGAACCGGAAGTTCAAAAGATTATTTGTTTACAAAATATAGTAAATCAATTATTGATTCACGGAAAGTGATTAAATCACAATGATAATATCCCAGCTTGAATCCCAGAAGGATCATCAATTACGTATGTAAAAAAATAATCAAAAGCACACGTGAAACATTGATAAATCATTGGGGTCTAGAGATAAATATCCTGGAAGGAAAAATTGATGTAATAACAAAGTTCCAGTTGTGAAAGGACAAAGTATTCATAAATATGTTTGCAATACTATAGACCATGCAAGTCCCGAAGAACATCATGGCTCTAATTAATTATGCTAGCATAAGACAGAGAGAAATAAAAATTGGAAAAACTTTGATTTGTGGAATGCATCATCAATTTATAAATTGGATCCTCAAAAATTTAATACGAACTAGAAATTCAGAAATTTATTTGCAACAAATTGTAAATATGTATTTATTGATGCAAACAATGATTATCAAATCATGTATTGCATCATTAAATATATTCATACTTATATTGAAATACCTTAGATAATTTTAAGTGTGATATACGTCAGAAGCGTGGTCGACCAATTGGTTCCAAGTGTAAAAATCCAAGAAAGATGAAATAGCATGATAAGAAAGTTGATACCACTAAAGTTAATACTTTTAAAATAATAAATAGAGAAAAGCTCACTTTTGCCCCCTGAACTATTCAAAATTGTTCAACTTGCCCCCTGAACTTTTTTTTTGCGCACTTTTGCCCCCTGAACTCTTCCAAATGTTCAACTTGCCCCCTCCATCCAGTTAAACGCACAGTCAGCAGTTATCTGCTTGCGTGGCGTGCTGACGTGGCAAATAAATGATTTTTTAAGGCACGTCAGCGACCCCTTCTCTTTCTTTCTTTCTTCCCTTCTCTTTCTTCTTCTTCTTCTTCTTCTTCTTCGCTGCGCTGAAGCTCTCTGTCTCTCTTCGCTCTTCTCTCGCGCGACACCAGCCGAGCCAGCACGCGTCGCCGCCCAGCCGAGCCGCCTGCGTCGCCGCCGACGTCGCCGCACGCGTCTCCAGCTCTCCTCCTCTTCTTCTTCTTCCCGTTCTTCTCTTTCTCTCCTTCGCTTCTGACTCTCCTTCGCTCCTTCGCTTTGTAACGGTTCTTTCTAAAAATCGTTACAAAGTCTTCGATTTAGTATCGGTTCTTTAAAAAACCCGTTACTAAGTCTTCGATTTCGTATCGGTTCATTCATTAAAACCGTTACTAAGGGTTTATGGTTTTGATTTTCCCGATTTAGTATCGGTTCTTTCTAAAAACCGTTACTAAGTCTTCGATTTAGTATCGGTTCTTTAAAAAAAACGTTACTAAGTCTTCGATTTCGTATCGGTTCTTTCAAAAAACCGTTACTAAATCTTCGATTTCGTATCGGTTCGTTCTAAAAACCGTTACTAAGTCTTCGATTTAACTATAAGGAATTATGAAAGAACCGATACTAAATCGGGAAAATCAAAATCATAAACCCTTAGTAACGGTTTTAATGAATGAACCGATACGAAATCGAAGACTTAGTAACGGTTTTTTTTAAAGAACCGATAATAAATCGAAGACTTTGTAACGGTTTTTAGAAAGAACCGTTACAAAGCGAAGGAGAGAAAGAGAAGAACGGGAAGAAGAAGAAGAGGAGGAGAGCTGGAGACGCGTGCGGCGACGTCGGCGGCGACGCAGGCGGCTCGGCTGGGCGGCGACGCGTGCTGGCTCGGCTGGTGTCGCGCGAGAGAAGAGCGAAGAGAGACAGAGAGCTTCAGCGCAGCGAAGAAGAAGAAGAAGAAGAAGAAGAAGAAGAAGAAGAAGAAAGAGAAGGGAAGAAAGAAAGAAAGAGAAGGGGTCGCTGACGTGGCTTAAAAAATCATTTATTTGTCACGTCAGCACGCCACGCAAGCAGATAACTGCTGACTGTGCGTTTAACTGGATGGAGGGGGCAAGTTGAACATTTGGAAGAGTTCAGGGGGCAAAAGTGAGCTTTTCTCTAATAAATAATCCGGAAGATGAAATTGAAGATAAAATAGTAGGAAGATATAAATGATCATATAATCTTTGAAAAAGTTCAGATACCTGACAACATTGAGAATGTTGAAAATTATAAGCTCTAAATTATATCTCTAATATAGCAATGATGGAACCGAAATAAAAATTATGATTAATAAAAACTTTGCATGTGCGATTGTAATTAATATAATCAATGAAATAAGAATCTAAAGTTATACTTAATTGCATAATATCGACAGATAAATATTGACCATAATGAAAAGAGATGTAATTAAGGCATCATTAGATTCACTCATGAAATACATAACTATGGACATGTAGTTCAAATACATGAGGTTGTACAACACTAAACTACAAGTAAATGCTTGTAAGAATACGTAATAAGCAAATAATATTGTTAGATGTAGTTTCATTTATATTTTATTTGGTGGTCTCTGAAGGACTCCAATGTATCTCATGAATATAGCAAATTATTCATATAATTCATTTGATAGCAATAAATTAATGAAAATCCCAAAAGGATTAAAAATGTCTGAAGCGACTCTCCGGATATATTATATTAAGTTACAAAGATCTTTGTACGAAATAATGCAATCTGATAGTTATGTGGTAAAACTGCTACAACAAATATTTGTTGAAAGAGTGTTATGTAATTGATCAAAATTATGTATACATTTTTATAAGAAATGATATTTAGTTGTTGCTATTTATTGATGATTTAAATATTTCTAAACTCCCGAAGATTTTCAAAAATAACAACTTATTTAAAAGAAGAATATTGTACTCTTTTTCCTTCATTAAGATTTTAACCATAGGGTTTTTACCCAATGAAGATTTTAACGAGACATATTTTTATGAAGAGGAGTAATAATACGCGTTGCACTCTTTTTTCCTTAGTCAAGATTTTGTCCCACTGATTTTGTTAGTAAGGTTTTTATGAAGGGGAGTGCTATGAAATATTATCTAGTGTGGATGTCCATAAGGCTACTCTTGAACTCCTCCAAAGTTCTCTCACTAACTTGATGAATTGTATTGCATTACTTAATTAATTCTTGTAACGTAAATAAAATTCGCCGAACCTTCTCTAGTAGAGTGATAAGGTAACCATCCCACCAACTCAAAGGTTGTGGGTTTGAAACTTGGTAAAAATTAATTTCTTTGAAAATAGATTATGAACCTCCTTATAAATTAAAAAAAAAACATAAATAAACACCTATCATTATGGTTTGTAATACATGAATGATGAAGATGATAATAAAATAAATGAGAATTTTCTCTCTCCAATTTCTCTTTTTACTTGGCTCTTATTTTCTTTAATTCATAACAATTATGAATTATTATATGGTATATTATATGATTTTTATTTAAAGATGTCTCATATGGCGCTCAAGATGCCATGGGCGCAAAATTAATACCACACACGACTCCAATGTCATGCATGCCTAATCGTGAGGTTATGAGATTGCACATGACTCGAGATACCATGGCCGTCGATTGGCTAACAATGAGTTTAGAAATAATTATTTAGTATGGTTTTAGATAATTTATCTTATTATTAATTAATCCCAACCCCTTATTTTTCACCTCCTTTTGAGCCCTCATTAAGGCACATCATCACTTTTATCTTAATCGTTCAATCAATTTTTTTGTTAAATCTTAACCTTTAGTTTTCTCAAATTTATTGATATTTTATAGCAACATATGTGTGGTTATTAAAAGATAATAATATGATTGGTTGAATTGGTGTTTCGTATTTCATCCTCGATTTAGTAAGAACCATTGAATTTGTTTCTAGCCATCAGATCTTAATCATATAGTTTCAATGAATCATGGTCCAAAGTGATGTTCAAATATTTATACAAATAGAATATGAAGAGTTAACTCATTAAAATATAAATAATTTTTTTCTTTTATTCTTTCAAAAATATTATTTTTTAATGAAATATTTTATTTCTAATGTCAAAATCGTCAAATAAAAATTTATTTAAATTTTCTCTTGATTTTGAATTTCATATTGTTATGATTCCAACTTATTTTTTTTGTTGCGAAAACTGTGAATATATACTATATATAATATAAAAAAAAAATAATACGCTCATTAACTCCTACCTTTTTTCACCTCTTTTTTAGCATTCTCAATATTCTTTTTACCTCCTTTTGAGCCCTCTCATACCGTTCGATAATTTTTTTTGCTAAATCTTAACCTTTAATTCTCTCAAATTTAGTGATATTTTATGGCAACATATATGTGGTTATTAAAACATAATAATATGATTGGTTCAATTGGTGTTTTGTATTTCATCCCCGATTTAGTGAGAACCGTTAAATCTGTTTCTAGCCATCAGATCTTAATCATATGGTTTCAATGAATCATGGTCCGAAACAATATTCAAATATTAATATAAATAGAATATGAAGGGTTCACTCATTAAAATATAAATATTTTTTTTCTTTTATTCTTTAAAAATAATAATTCTTAATGAAATATTTTATTTCTAATGTTAAAATCGTCAAATAAAAATTTGTTGAAAATTTCTCTTGATTTTGAATTTCATATTGTTATGGTTCCAACATTTTTTCCTTGTGAAAAATGTGAATATAAACTATATAAGAGAATATGTAAAAAAATGGTGCGCTCAGTAACTCCTACCTATTTTTCACCTCTCTTTGAACATTCTCAAGAATGCTACCATCCATTTTCTTCTGGCCGTCGGATCTAAAAATTTCTCAAGTCTTAGTTTTTCATTTAAATTATTACCACAATATCACAAGATTAGTTAGATAATATTTCGTGTTATATCTCTAATTACGTGAGAACTATCATGTAAAAAAAATTCAGATATTGAGAACGATATTATACTCGGATTTTCAAACAACATATGTAATCAATTTATATACAATCCATATCAGTTTAACAACTAAAAAACTAAAAATAAAAATAGTAGTGGTAATTATTTTGAAGAAATTGAGTTATGCTACATTTTTCTATATATGGTATGCATATTTGTCTCATATATATAATATCATATTTCTTTTTAAAAAAATCATGTTAAAAATAATTATTATATTTTATCTTTTTTGAAGTTCATTATCTATATCTTATTTAGTTTCAACTAAAATCATTGAAATAAATTATCTTGGATTTTTTTACTGGTCTACTTCGTTTATGACTGATTATATTTTATTTTTAATAATATAATATATTAAGAGATAACGGGATAAAAAAAAGCAAAGAGAATTAATAAAGAGATGACATTTTAACAATGTTGCAAATAGCAGTATGTAACAGCGCAATAACGGCACTGTAGCGGTTCCGAGAAGCTAAACGCCGCGACGCAGCGTTTTTGTTGCGGTTTAGCATTTTTTAATGATTTAGCGGTGAAGCGGTTCACAATAGCCTGTTGCGTGTGTGTTGACGTATAGCGGTCCCCAATAGTATTTTTGTTGGATCTGTTGTATCTTTACATTTTAATATTAATCATTTTTTTAATTTTGGACATGTAACTTTTGGCGAGGACGTTTCAAATATCTGCTATTAATATTTTTAATATTAATCATATTTTAGTTTTGTATATTTATTCTTTTAGATTTTGTACTACATATATTATTTAGTGGTATACATGGAAAAACATATTTTAACATATTATCCGCAACAAAACAATTAGCTCCGCAATAGCGCTGCGCTATACGCTATTCGTTACATAAAAATCCTAAACGCAACACACCGCAAAACGCAATTTGCAACATTGCATTTTCATCTTATAAATCTTGATGCAAATTTAAACTGAGATCATAAATTAATTATCCAAATTATTTAGTTGGTTATTATTTTTTTGTTTTTTATGCATTTATCATTTATGTTATTATATTTCTCATATGTAATTTATTTGCATAGAGTTATCTGTCCTTACAAAATTAGATGTGATATGAAAAACATGTTTTTGAATGAATAATAAATTGATAGAATATCTTATGATGTAATTCAAAATGATTTAAACATAGCCAACTTAATTAACATAATTATTATATATATTTATGTATTATGAATTCGTTTCAAACTTTTATTTTGAATTTTCGTAATTGCAATTTATACATTATAGATTGAAATAAATAATAAAATTAAAATTTTCGTAGCTAAACGTGAGTATTATCCTAGAACTAATACTATTGTGAATTTTTTCCTATTTAATAAATAAAAGTAAGAACTTGTGCGTATATTTCATAATGATAATCAATTAGTTTAAAATTTTAGAAACACACACATGTTAGACTTAGAAACACAAATTGTTTTAATTTAGGGATAAAATTAGTTAGCAATCGGAAATCGAATGGATTAGAATATGACATGTCACGTATGCTTGAGATTGCCAGATTGATTAATTGAGATTAATAAGAGTATTTGCTTATATCTACATTTTTTTTATTTGTAATAACATCTATATTCATTTTTCAAATAATTATATCATATAGCATAATAAACATTTAGAAGTTTAACAAAAAAAAATTTACAACCTATGATCGCTCTATATAATTATGCATAAATTTGATAAAATACACAAATATTATATTTATATATAAATGCAATTCAATTATAGTCATGCTATAAAAATATAAATAAATAATTAAATGATCTAGTTATTAATTATTTTAGTATTATATAACTGCATATATATTGTACGTGTGAGAGTGTGCCTTACTGCGGAGTTCTGATGGGATCCGGTGCTTTAGTGCTTGGTATGATCGCATCATCTGAGAGTGTGCCTTAGTGAGTGGTTCCGACTAATTCCGTCCCCATATTTTTCAAGTTTTATGTTCAAGGATCGGATTTCAAGCCACCATAGCCGTTTAATTGATATTTTAGTTATAAATTACTTGCAAAAGTTTTATTTTATTTCCTGAATGATTTGTGATGTATTGTTATATTTACCCTCCAAATTTTATTTTTTAAATTTGGGATGTAACAGAATGATTTATAGTAATGATTCAATTCATGTATTGTTTTACTGTGAGGCCACAAACAATTGACACGAGCATTTAGCTTTTTATTGTCTATTTTTCTACTCATATAACCTTCAACTTCTAATATGAAACTGAAACAAGAAAATATATAAATATTATTATAAAATATTATAATTAAATTTGTTAAGGGCTTATATATTGAAATTTTAATTTTCTAGGAACTTGCTAGCCACCCCTATACTGTGTATTTTTACATATATTAGAATCATGCTCGCGCTACGCTGTAAGTATTTTAATTATAGTGCTCATTTTAATACAAAAGCGCATAAAATTATAATAATGCAAATCCAAATAATATGAATTTAAGTTACTTAATTACATGTAGTTATGCAGTATCATTTATTTACTTAAAGTTTGTGATTCACACTTTGAGTATGAAAAATAAAGGAATATAAGTTGTCACTTTGAAAAAAAGTCAAAGAGAAAGGTCAATGATCTACTAAATAATCCGACTGAATAATAATTGATACTTGGTTAAAGTCCAAGATTACGTATGTATTTCTAAAATTAGTATACAATATTTTACGTATTCTCTTAATTTTTCTTATGTTGCATCTCTTTACATCATAATGAGAGAAAAATAAAAAGAATGTAAGTGGAAGAAATTAATAATACTTAACATAATGTTTAAAAAAGAAAATAAACTATATAAGGATATAATAAGGGTGAGATATATGAGAAGCTATTATGATTCATTTTCTTAAAATATTGCTCCATTAGCTTTATTATTGTTAATTTTTTTGTTGAACTGACAAAATGATGGACATTATGTGAAAGAACATATCACATAAACAATTTTTGTGACTTATAATACATGAAAAATAATGCATTGAGTTCCCAACAAACCTTGAGAAAATATTTTTTCACAAAAATAACAATAGTCCATCTTCACACTTAAGTAAAAGAACATATTAACTCAGAATCATACCAATATGGAGTTTAAAACATAGAGAAAATTCAAATGAAATTGCATATGATGCTGTTAGTAGAAGAAATACAATATTTAATTGAGAATCACTAACTTTTTTTAAAAATAAAAGAAAAATATGTATTTTGATGGATGAACTTTCCATCTTCTCTTTGAATTAAAACTCACAATTAGTTCAGGCTTGATTTTCTACTCCTTTTGTCAAGAGGAAAAATAAGAATATGTATGCAAAGTGAACCAACAAAATCATAAAACCAATCTAGTTCGTTGAATTCACATCCAAAGGTCGTAACATAAAAGAGGATGGTGTGGCATCTTATGAGGGCTTAAAATAGTTGTAAAATAACTACCAGATAAACAACTACAAAAATATATAAAACTCATGAAATCAAGACATGAATCAAAGATTGAGATATAAACATTTTCTATCATTCAACAGTTTAGATTATTTGGGTGATGTGGTCTTTTGAGAAGGCTTAAAATAGGTGAAAAATAAGGGGTTGAGGTTAATTTTTGGCATTTTTAATATAATTTATTATAATAAAATCATATAAATATGAAAATATGTATCGAATAATTAAAATTTGTATAAATTATCTTCAATGAATTTATTTATTTTCAGATTAAAAGGGAAAAAAGAGTTTAGAGGGACAAAGTTGCAAATTGGAACTTAAAAAAATACAAGAATGAAAAAATGGGCCAAAAACGATAATTTGCCCATCCAAAATATTGTGAACTATTTCCGCCATCTAATCTAAAGATAATGGCTACGACAAATGATATGAAAGCGGGGAGTACATATTGGGATGTAAACGGTTCGGATAGTTGTCATACCAGATCCGTATCCATATTTTTTAAGATAATGATCTGAAAAGTCTAATATCCGGATACGGTTTGGATATTTAAACGAATATAGTTTGGATGTTTCGGATATGAATACAGATCCAGATTACACCGGATATTGAGTACGCAATATAAATATTTATTTTATGATTTCAAATATTGTTATATATAAAATAATTGCATTTTAATAAAAGAAATTAAGGACCCAAGAGGTATGTCCGGTAACGTAGGCACTCGTGAATGCAACTCGGTCGCTAGCGAGAACGGGTAGTTAAAACTAACGCAACCATCTAATCGAACTTCGTAAACATATCGCGTGTTCATCACACTTCCGCATATATTAGACATATTCACCTACCCTCAAGGACTATATGTAACAACAAAAATATCCTATATTATTAATTTTAGAGATATTTAATAATGTTGTATTTCTAATTTTATAGATATTTCAATGCAAATAAAATTTGGTTAAAAAATGGAGATCCATATTTGAGAATATGGATCACAAAATGAGTATATGTTCTCGAGAATTATCCTGATCCGGATATTACCCGGATCCAGATCCACCACTGAACTTTAATACTATATTCAGGTCCGGATCTGAATAAAAGACCTGGATTCCGAATTACGGATCTGAATGAATTTGAATTTCTTTCTTCGGTACCAGATATATTTTGGATCTGGTTCGGATAATATCCAGACCGTATAGACCCCTACTATGGTTTGTAGGAATCATCCTCCTCCGTCTGTGGGCCCGAAAGCAAAAAAAAAAAAAATCATTCTCCTCTCCTAGTTCAACGCTTCATAATTTTATTTTAATTAGAAAGCCCATAAGTCCACGTGGAGGGGTTGAATCAAAAGCAAGGAGTCCCTATGAATTAGTAATTGTGAAAAAGGGTTTGAGTTAACCCAAGAGTTAGATTACCTCATACAAAAAACAACAGGATTTGAGTTAACACAGAGCACAAACCGGATTAAATGGAGATGGAGTGAAAAAGGGGAATTCTCAACCAAAAATGCCTACAGAAATATATGTGTGGGTGTACATACATACACAGAGATTGGAAGTTTGTGGAAAATCAAAATACCAATGAGGATGAAGGTGCATTTGTGGTTAAGGAAGGAAGGACGAGTACTTACTCAAGATAAATTGCAGCGACGAGGTATGACGATAGTGAATCGATGCTATCTCTGCATGAGAGACATGGAGACAACCAAGCATCTCTCAGGAGCCTGCGAATTCGTTAAGTCTCATTGGGACTTATGGAGAAGAGGAATGAGCCGAGAAGGTGTCCTTCCATCCTCAGTAGAAAGATCCATTGAGCTTATTTATCACAAAAGGGGGAATTTAGCCATTAAATGAGCTGCAGCGATTTTCCATTTTGTGTTGTGGCAAGAGAGGTGTAGAAGGGCGTTCGATGATAAACAAAAATCTCACTCGGTTTTGATTGAAGAGGTGGAAGATGAGTTAATTCTTGTCAAATAGATGGATCCGAAGGGAGAAGATGATGCGAGAAGAAGAGATCCAAGCGATTGAATCGAGAAAGAGAAAAGGGAAAGTAGAAAGAAAGATTGTACAGGTGTGAAGAGATGAAGAAGCGGCTGTCAAAGTGACTAGTCAATGAAGATTAGGGTAGAGGAAAACAAGTTAAATGAGTTTTGTTGGGCTTGCATTATATTTTTTTTTTGTTTTCTTTGGGCCTGTTAGGCCTGTAAGACGAGTGGTTTTTTTCAAGATTTCTTAGATATAATTTGTAAAATATTTTGGATTGTAAAAAAATATAGAAAAATATAAATAGAAATACATTTGGAAGAGCGATGTTAAAGCTCTCTCCAAATTTTCTCAAAAAAAAAAAAGAAAAAAAATAGTAATTGTGACAGATAATCATTATTATAGATATATATTGTATAATCATATTGGGACAGCATGTCTCAGTTGTATATATATATGGATTGAGATTTGTGATATATATATAACCAATCGGTCATATTTAAGAAAAATAATTTACAAGTTGTCGATGGCCTGACTATATTAAAAAATAACATGAGGAAAATTCTTCTTTCATATTTATACAATTTATTATAAAAGCTGCATAGTGGAACCAATAAAAAATGTACATGTTGAAGATCGGTAGGTTGTGATCGCATATTTTAGAACTTTCTCTTTTTCTCAATTAAAATTAAAAAAAAAAATGAGATTTCCGAAATCTAATGGGATAGTTAGGGGTCCATTGGATTTGAAAATTTATCATAGTTATTTTCGCGCATGGATGTATCAATAGTTGGGATCTGGTTTGGATAGTGGTCATACTATATTCATGTTCATATTTTTCCCCGAATTCAGATACGGTTAGAACTGTCAATTAATCTCTAAAATCCGATAGCCCGATCTAAAATCTCTAAAATCCGATAACATGTGTGTCGTATAAATGTGTCCCATTTCAAAATTGATTCGCATTTTATTTTTAAAAACGTTAAGTTCGCTTCTTGGATTTGAGTTTGGATAGAACACGATCCGAATCTGAAACCTAATATGAATTCGATAAATTAAGCATATAATTTTTTAGATTGTTTATTTTATTTTCATCAAAAAACAAATTCATAAAAGATAAGAATATATATTAATATACAAACTTGAATAATTGGTAACAAAACGTCATGATGCACAACATAACAAATAATGTGGAAAAAAAAATGTAATTAAATATTTTTAACAACAAAATATGAAATATATTTTTTCAAGTTTATGATCAACTATTTTAGGTGGATACTTTAAAAATCCATCCATATCGTATCGGACAACGATACGTGTATCGGATATTCGAATACCGTAGATCGGACATACCGCGTGAATTATTTCAAAATAATAATTGATACTACACACATACTTTCCGTATCCACATTAGATACCTCTAACAACATAAGAATATATATTCGTAAAACATATAATAGCAAATATAAAATCAATGAAATTATTATTAAGACATATAATTACATAACAAACTTTTAGTATCTCTTATATCAAAATATTTTGCATCAAGATATTTGTACAATAACAAACTTTTAGTATCTCTTATATCAAAATCTAATATTTAAATATATACAAAATAATAAAATATATATAATAAAATAATATATAAAACTGCCGTATGCCTTATCTGTATCGTATCAGATACGATACTTGTATCTGTATCCATATCCGACACAATTTTTTAGTGCTGATAAGTAATATTTTATTTATAATAAAAAATATATAAAGTGTATTTAAATAAAATTGGTTGTTATGTATTGTATAGAATTATTACAAGAGAATATTTAAGTAGTATATTACAATTGATCGAGATCTTTAAATATGAGTCCAAAACCGCATATCCATAATTTATAATTATTTGGTCCGGTTATTCTCCTATATTCGGATCAGCCTACTAAACGAAATCCTATATTCAGATCTCTACACGTATAAACGGATTCGGTTTCGAACGGATCCAATATTTTCCTATTCGGATCTGGGTATTTTTCAGATATGTGTTGGTTGGATTCAAATACTATCCGACCCATTGACACCCCTAATTACACACGGAATAAGCAGTAGATCCAAACTTAGAACAGAGAACAATTTTGGAGAAAAGAAAACATTCGGACAACCTGTTTAAACATCTCCTAAATACATCGTACCATATATTTATACTTGTCAGTTATCCATTATATTTTGTATATAACTATTATGTCTTTTTTTTTTTTGCATGTTTATAAAACTTATTTTAATATTAAAAAATTTCATATGATTGAGAGAATATATATTTTTATTTTTATACATCATATTTATTTTTATATGTTCATTCTGCCCATTTATATATCAATATATTCTTTTATATTCTTACTTCTATATAAAGTTCGATGGAAGTTGTTATATATTTATGAATTATGGCAATACTGATGACTTAATAAGACAATAGTACTTATCAAGTCCCTTTGAAGTATTAGCAATATTTATATTTTTAAGCAAAAAGAAAAAGTAAATCAAGAAAAAAGAATATTACCATTCAAAAAAAGAAAAAGTAAAAAGAATATTACCAAAGGCGCCTTTAATAAACATAAATAGATCTCTAATTCTCACTTATATTACAACATACTCATCACAAACAACATTTTACATATAATTTTTCTGTCCTTTTTTACCAAAGAAAATTTTGAAAAAGAGAACACACTCATTATATATATAAGAAAAAAAACTTAAATAGATTTGATTGCAAACTCAAACTCAAACTCCAAAACAATATAATCCAAATTTACACAGAAAAAGATGCGCGTGGAGCAATTGGGGGAAGAGGGGGAATCGCCCTAAAACTCTTTCCCTTAAATATGCTTCCAATTTTTCGAAACACATTTTTCTTCTTTTTATTATTCATGACAGAACAATCAAGACTAACAAAACTTTCTCTATCCATCTGATCAAATTCTTCAGTACATGCAATGGAAAATTTACTCGGCGATATAAAGGAGTTTTCTTTTGGGGATCCATCCTTTCCATTATTAGTTTCTTTAAATTCATTCGGAGATAGGTTTCCTTTACTCGAGGGATAAGAATAAGGTGAGGGATTAGAATAAGGCGAGGAGGCTTTTTTTGGTATATTTTCGAATCCTAGCATGCCATTTAATTCCTTCAGACTGCGTTGGGCTGCTGCTTCAATAACTCTAAGAGATTCATAATCAAGTTTTAGGTTTTGCAAGGCATCTTCTTTTTCGGTTAAAACATTGTTTAACCGAGAATTTTCGCGATTATTTGCCTCTAGCTCTTCTTTGAGTGAATTAATTTTCTCCAATGATTTCTTAAGGTTTTCTCTTAGTTTTGAATTTTCTTCTCGGATTACCTTTTGAGATTCGAAGAGTTTGGTGTTTTCTTGCTTTAGGCGGTTGTTTTCGTCCGTAGACTCTTTCACACAATTTAGAAAGCTTTTTTCTTTTTCAAGCCAAGCCAATGTATTTTCGTCTGCTTCTGTCTTCATTGTTCCCAACTCCCTTTTAGTCGTGGAAAGCTCATCTTTAACCTAATTAATGTTAAAAAAAAATAAGGAAATGTTGTAGGGGTTTTGTGCATCATGCATGGACTTCGTGCACATTTTTCAACTTTAACACATAAAGTGATCAAAAGCCTACGGGCATGTTGAAAAGAAAAAAAAATTTAACAAAAAGTCAATAAAATGATTATGACACTTAAAATTCGGCTGGTCAATAGACAAATGAAACTTATATAGGACACAAGAAATATCTTTAAATTTTAAAACTCTCAATTCTATTGTTATTATCATAATTAAAAAGAAGTAATTCTTTTGTTATCATTAAGATCAAAGAATCACTTCAAAAAAAAAAAGATCAAAGAAAAATCTTACCTCTTTTAGGAGAAGAGCCAAATCATTCATGGCCTCGTTAGCATTCTCTTCCGCCTCAATAGCTATTTTCAATTCTGCCCTTAGCGCCTTTATCTCTTCTTGATCACCATTTTTCTCATGATTTTCTCTGCTTTTAATTCTCTGAATCACAAGCTTGGCCTCTGCAAGGCGTATTTTTGTCTCTTCAAACTGTTTGGTCTGAACAATCAAAGACTCTTGCATGTTTCTCTCAGATTGTTTCGCTTTCTCCACTTCTTTCTCCAACATATCCATTCTTTTGTTGGCGCCAAACTCAGATCCATTGATTTGTGAATTTGACTTCTTTTTTATTTGAGTGAGTTCCTCTAATATTCGAGATTTATCTTCCCTCTCCTTCTTCAATTCCTCTTGCTGTTGTTGCACTTGTTGATGTAAATCTGGGATTTTCATGCTAGCAACCTTAAACATAACAAAAAAAATTAAAATGAGACAAAAATTTATGTAAATGGTCATTAATTAATTTCAGCCATAAAGTTGAGAAATTCAAACCCCAGAAAAAGGAGCTACTTTGGTGGACTTGGAAGTAGAGGAGCCACCTCTGAAATCAAGACATAACATGTATAACATAGTTCAGAAATTAGTATACAAAAAAAAAAAATTAAACTTTATGCTCAAGCACATACCAAATTCTCGAAATTTGTTAATGGGCCCAAAAGGGTATTAAAAGAAGGTATTTGAACGCTACCTGGAGTTGAAAGATAACATCTTTGCTTAGATTCAGATGTCACGGATGAAAAGAGAGCTTCTTCGTCAAAGCAAAAGTTCACAAACAGAGATATATGGAAATTTCATTCTATATCTATTGTTCGATTGAAAGATAAAATTGTCGATATGAGAGACGACTTGGAAGAAGATAGATGGAAGAGACGACTCAGAAAATGAGAGAGGTTTATTGAGTATTTAAATTGAAAAAGTTAGTTTGCCCCCAATTACTTCCCCATGTTGCCCCAATAGTAAGTCAAACAGGTTTTTTGATCATAGATGAACTCATTCCTCACACATGATTTGCGTCAAATGAAATGAAAAATGACTGTACTGGAATTCAAAACCTACATAGTATATTGTTTATAATTTTTTAGGCAACAATTGTTATACTTAATTAAACAAAAAGAGGTCCCAATGAAATAAAATTATAACTTACATAATATAATTAGAAATCGAATTATTGGGATATGAATTATTCTTGTTCAGCTATATGGATTTGTTCATATTGATGTAATTAATAATCACTAAAATTTTCCAAGGTAGAAAGTCAAATCAAATATATAAATATGAAAATAATGTTTACGAGGGAATTTTGATTCAAGGATTGAATAATATTTTTACGATCAATGGGTTGTTAAACTTGCTAAGTAATGAATTAAATAGGTCGGTGACTCAAATTTCATTACATGTGTTATTATCATGTTTGGTTTGTTATATCATTATTAATTTATTTTCACAATTTAAATAAATAAAAAATCAAGGTTTGTTTAAAATTTCTTATTTATAAAATTTATTTAAATCAACTGAAGAAGGCGAAAAAATTGTTTTCATAGAAGTTTATTTCTTTAATTTTAGCAGGAAATTCAGTTTTCCCCAATTTCAAAAGACAATGATAACCAATTAACAGAAGCGATACTTTTAACTTCAATTTTCCTAATCACCTTTCTCGTCTGTATTGGGCTTTTATGACCTAGTTTTGGTTGAAAACTCAAGGCCCAGACTAAAGCAGTTTGAAAGCACCTTATTCTTTGCAGAATGCAAAATCGCAAAAGATCTTTGAAATTCAAAGATACTTGGACTTTTTATTGAAGTAGGACGGGTTAGAAAAATAATCAATAAATAACACCATTTTGAAAATAATTAAAAAACTAGTATTTTCGTCAAGTTTTCTGGCGGAATAGAAGTAATCCCGTCAAGAATCTCAGAGGAACATGACATATATTTTAATTTTTCTTAAAAATATCTTAATTAAGTTAAAAAAAAAATACTGTCCCGTCAATCTCTTTGGCGGAACAGGTAAAAATTTTAATTTTCATGTCAACTAGATATTAGTAAGGAGATTTATCAAAAAAAATATGTTCCGCCAAATAGTACTGCGGAACTGTGATTTTTTTTTTTTTTTTTTTGCTAAATTTTCAGAGATTTTTAGGGGCAAAAAAATATAAAATAGGCTGTCCGCCTAAAGGATTGACGGAAAAAGATTTTTTTTATTTTTGATTAATTTTCTTACTAAATTTAAAAATTAAGAAATTTAACTTGTTCCGTCAAATAGCGCGACGGAACAGCATTTTTTCTCTAATTAAGATTGTTTAAGGCTGCTAAATGACTCGTAGCATGTTCTATCAGGATCTTTGGCAGAACAATTTTTGTTCCGCCAAAAAGGTTACGGGAAATGCTAGTTTTTTAATAACTAGGTATATGTCTTTTTACCTTCATCCTAAATAACTAGGTATATGAAGGTACAAACCTTGCATTTCTTGAGCCAAAACTGTATGCGAAATACATATTTGTACTTTTTTCGAAGAAAAATACATATGCGAAATAGACTTCAAGTAGCATCCTAAATAACTAGGTATATGTCTTTTTACCTTCATATTTGTACTTTTTTCGAAGATTTTTAAGGCATCGAACATATTTTTGCTAATTATGTATGTTTTATATTCGTTTTTGCGTGTGGTACAGATGCGGGTTGTGTTGTTTTGTTAACCTAGTGTGCCTTTTTTGTCTACATTATATTTGATGTTGTGAACTATTTGATATGGGTTCTACTAAAACTATATGTATTTTGTGTAGACTGCTATATGTGTGTTTAAAATTTATATGTTTATATGTTCGGATTGGTATGTGTTTTGTTTAGACATGTATGGATTTATAGCATACTGGTATGTGTTTTGTTTAGACTGGTATGAGTTTGTCAACATTTGATATATAATGACTAGTATATGTTTGTTCAAATCTGGTATGGACTTCTATTCATCTGATATGTGTTTTGTTTAGACTTGTATGAGTTTATACCCTACTGGTATGTGTTTGTCAAAATTTGATATATAATGACTAGTATGTGTTTGTTGAAATCTGGTATGGACTTATAATCATTTGATATGTGTTTTGCTTAGACTTTGTATGTGTGTAATAACTTATTTACATGTGTTTTGCTTTCACTGATATGGACATCTATTCATCTGTTTGTATGTGTTTGTTTAGACTTTGTTTGTGTTTATACCTTACTGGTATGTGTTTTGCTTACACTGGTATGGACATATATTCATCTGAAATATGTTTATTTAGATTTTGTATGTATTTATACCTTACTGGTACGTCTTTTACTTCAACTGATATGCGTTTGTCACAATTTTTGAAATATAAAGACTAGTATGTGTTTGCTGAAATCTGGTATGGATTTCTATTCATCGGATATGTGTTTGTTTAGGTAAAAACCCAGAAATAAAAAAAAACACTGAAAAAATCCGAAAAATTATACTAAAAATATATCGAAACAGTCAAAAAAAAATACTAAAAATGAGCAGAAAAATAAAAAAAATACTAAAAACACGCCATGCGTCAAAAAAAATAAAAAAGTTCTATTAAAAACGATTTCGGCGCGTTTTTATTAGAATTTGTAATTTTTTCGGTGCGTTTATAGTAGAATATTTAATTTTTTCGGTGCGTTTTTAATAGAATTTTTAATTTCTTCGATGCATTTTTAGTTGAATTTTTTATTTTTTGGCGCGTTTTTATTAGAATTTTTAATTTTTTCGGCGCATTTTTAGTATAATTTTTAATTTTTTCGGCAGGTTTTTAATAGATTTTTTAATTTTTCCGCGCGTTTTTAGCGACTCTGCGCAAAGCTGGACAGATGTTTGTAGGACATGTCCATCTGAGCGCAGGAAATGTTAAAAAAACGCGCAGAAAAAATTACAAATTCTAATAAAAACGCTCCGAAAAAAATCAAAAATTCTATTAAAAATGCGCCGAAATAGTCGCGTGCAGCGCCCGCGACCCTTCGCGAAGGACATCTGTTTAGCTGAGAGTACGTAACGTCAAAAAAACACGAGAATTTAAAATCTTGAGAAATTGAATGGGAGCTATTGGGAGGTAGGAGAAAAAAATGTATGCTTAATTTTTATGGAAGGTAATTTGGGAGTTTCTAATAATATCACAAATATGGGAACTGATAGGAGATAGTAAAATGAGAGTCCAAAATGATTTTTTAAATACCTCCCGTTTATAGGCCACGTAGTGCTTTATGGTTAATCGGGAGGTGGGAGTCACTAATTATGAGAGGTAAATAGTCATTTCCTTTGATAAATTATTTTTCACCCTAATGTTATTTGAAAAAAAAAATTAAGATACCTGAGGCCTTGAAAGTTGACACGTTTGTTAAAAAAAGTAAAGCATCGGATTCACAAATAAAAGCTAGATATTAATATTAATTATCAAGAAGAGAACCGAACTCATTTTTTTGTTGTGTTAAAATATTCAAAAAACAAAAGAGAAAAGACACTTTTTCGGGAAAAACGTTATTCGACTTCAATTGACCTTTTTTTTTTAGGAAATTTGAAGAGGACTTTGAATGTTCCCCTTCCAAACGCAAAATCTATCTATATAAAAGAAGGTTTATTTACATCCTACATTTTCTATAATTCGATTTAACTTTTTGAGTCAAATATATCCTTGTTGGTTATAATAAATCTTTTCTGCATGAAATACATAATGATACAAATTTATAAATTCTAATATATAGTTCTTTGCAAAAGAAAGCATAGTGACAAGATGTAGTCAGGAATGAAAATGACCAAGAAATCAAACCTCACTGAAAAATGGACCTCAAAAGTGATCACAATTAGCTGTTATATTCCAAAGAACAATTTTCTCTACCCTACATTAACCAAGAAATATCACAAATGAAATGTTACACAGTTACCATGACATGCATATTTTACATACATGTATGCGTTGTACCTTTTTCTACGAAAGAAAAAAGTATAGTTGTCCCTGACATACATATTCTACAAACCGTATGCAGTATGCTTTGCTTTCCATACAAACTGAAACTACAATTTACATAGGGGGGATTTAACCTTCCAAAATTACAAATTTCATATCTAGCCTTCCCAAAAAACATTTCTTAGAGATGAACTTCTCTCTCAATAGCATTTCTTAAAGTTAATAAAATATTTCTCTCTCTTCCTCTTCTCTAGTTCACTACCTCATTTGAAATAACACTTCTTACAAAATTAACATCACTTTCACATTAAATTTATGTTAGTGTAATTCTCAGAAAATAAATATTAATCAAATAATTAATTTAAGAAACTAATATAATAGTTCTACCGAGGTAAACGATATTTTGATGAGAGTTGTTAATTAGCTTGGATAGAGTGTGAGAGCTGGGAGGGATTAATTAAATTTTAAGAATTTTTTTAAGTGATAACATTATTTGAAACTAATGGTGTTTACTTGTAACCGGCGGCAGGGTTTTTATATTTTTGCAATAATGGTGTTAGTTTTTTATATTTTTCCCATAATTTAAAGATAGTTTTGAATAACAATAATCCATAGTCTATTTGGCAGAGTTCATTTTATGTTGGTTAAGACGTGAGTTCAAGTTCTTATTCTTTGTTTAATTAAGTATGAACGCTTGTTACCCTAAACAAAAATAACTTCTGAATGCACTTTTCTTTGAATAGCAACGTTATTTAGCAAAGAAAATAGAATAGGAAAGAAAAGAAAAGAAAAGAAAAGAAAAGAAAGAAACAACAAAAATTCAAAGATGCCGCACCCTCTTTTGAAGCTAAGAATCTCTCCAAGGCATTTCATACTATCTTTTAGAAAAGATGCACTAACAAAAAAATGATACAAAGCCACCTCAAGCACGTATTCAAAAAAAAAAATGATACAAAGTGAATGTAATTTATACCTCTTAATTAATTAAAATTAGTTTAACCTCTATATAAAGGGACCTTAGTTCTATTCTTCATCACAATTAGTAACAAAAAAGCTTCTCTAATTAATATGGCTTGCTGTAAATCTTTAGCTTTAAGTATGTTTTTTCTTTTGTGTTGCTTCACTTGGGTTTCAGCTACGGACTACACAGTTGGTGACATGTCTGGCTGGACAACTGGTGTTGATTACACTAAATGGACCAGCGACAAAACTTTCGCTGTCGGAGATAACTTGGGTATGATTTTCTCTCTATTTTCTTGACAAAACTGTTCGTATGATTCTCTCTACAATTGTTGATTTGTGACACATCACTTTCGCCATTGGAGATAACTCTTGGGTATGATCTTCTCTCTATTATTTTTGACAAAACTGTTCGTATGATTTTCTCTACAATTGTTGATTTGTGACGCATCACTTTCGCCGTTGGAGATAACTCTTGGGTATGATCTTCTCTCTATTATTTTTGACAAAACTGTTCGTATGATTTTCTCTACAATTGCTGATTTGTGAAGCATCTTTTCTGTTTGTGGGCTTTTTAACCATTTTTAATACAATTTTACCAAAATTTTGAACTGAAACTTTCATTTTGTCCTCCTTCAGATCTCTTACAAACCATAATAGAAAAACATACATCTTATATTCTTACTTACCAAATATCTCATGATTTCTCGGGTCAAATTCTTCCATAAAAAGTCAACACGATCTTTCCCATATGTCACAAAATTAACAACATCTCCAATTTTAAACTCAAAAATGCAGTATTCAACTACGCATCGGTGGCGCACACTGTAACGGAAGTTTCGCAAAGTGATTACAGCTCTTGTTCAGCAAACAATGCCATCAGCAACAGCAACAGCAACCCGACCACAATCACGCTAAACTCAGCAGGGACCCATTACTTTATCTGCGGCGTGCCTGGACACTGCAGTGCAGGCATGAAACTCGCTGTTAAAGTTGAATCTCCATCATCTGGCTCGTCGTATCCTTCATCTGACAATAATTATTCAGGCTCGTTCAAACTCGGGCCAATTGGGTCCGTTATGATGGCTCTTATTGGGCTTGTGGTCGTTAGGTTCGGTCTTTTTTAGGCCCAATTTGCTGAGGAAGTAGTGCTTGAGACTTTTTTTAATGTTTGTTTTTGGTGTATCTGTTCAGAGAGTTAATTGTGATGATTTTCATGTAAAAATTTGTGTGTTTTGCCAAGGTATGACATGAAATAATTTAGTTTTTGATATGTTTGTTTTTGGTGTATATGTTCAGAGAGTTAATTGTGATGATTTTCATGTAATAAGTTGTGTGTTTTTCCAAGGTATGACATGAAATAATTTAGTTTTTGATTAGTTATTGTCGAGATATGACGCAACACAGCAATTACCAGACTCTATGAGCCCGGTATTGTTATTTATTGTCACTACCTCCCCGTGTCAGGATTGGGTAATTTGCGCGCCTGCTGCCTTCCTTGGATGTGGTAGCCGTTTCTCAGGCTCCCTCTCCGGAATTCTATATATATGTTTTTGAGTGCAATTTAAGATCTTCCCACATGCTGCCACAAATAATAATTTGATTTCCTGTTATTTTTTGTTATAGGTATCCTGATACTTTTTATAACAAAACATTTATTTATCAATTTGCAAGTACTTTATTTATCAATTTGCAAGTTCCATTATGAAGTTGCAAAATCACCAACACAATCAGACAGACGGAAAGACGAAAAAACAAAAACATTAATTAGGAAAACAGGAAGATGGAATTGTAACATACAACCAGCAAAAATATTGAGCCTACAACAAACTATGAAACAAAATACCCCTAAAAGATCAGGCCTGCAATGAACATACTACTAAACAAAAGCAGAAAATGTAGAAAGTAAATTAAAGTTAATCCTTCAAAATTCATTTCAACAAGCTTTATTTTCTTCCCGTGCTGACACGTGGCTTCCCTTTTCCTTTTTAATAGCTTGTTTTGTGCTTAATATGCAATATTCAGGACATATTAAGGCTAATTTAGGTTTAGCACAAATGTGGAGTCAAAACAACATCAAATAATAGTTATAATTATTATTATAATGAAGAATAAAATAATAAATGAAAAAAAAATTACTTGGATGCTATGTAAGTAAATATAAGTCTTGGCTGTAGCCGGATTATGATTTTCGCCACCCTTGCTGCAGTCATAACAAGACTGCATAAATGCACAATATTATATTATTTCACAAATATAATATAATACATATCATCAGGAATAAAAAATAAGTTCATATATATTGTCAAAATAAGAGTGCAAACTCACAGCATAAGCAAAAGATAGAACCATCTTTATTAAATGTACTGCAGGGAATGGGATAATGACACCTTGCAAAAGCATGAAAATATTATTATTATTATTATTATTATTATTATTATTATTATTATTATTATTATTATTATTATTATTAAAATGAAGAAATTACAATACAAGCAGACCTTGAATCTTTGTTTACTGTCCTTATCCCAAAAATGAAATGATCCATCAGATCCAGATGTAGCAAATGTGTGATGCACCTGCAAAAACCAAGGAAATATAATCAGCCTTACACAAAAAAAAAAAGAGAACAGCAAAATTAAAAGTTGATAACTAATAAAGATAAAAATAAAAAGGACATTACAGGATGGAAATTTAAAGCATTGATGGAATAAATCTCGCTTCCTCCAGTTCCTTCTCTGTGACATTTAAATGTGAAATTCTTGCTCTGTTGAGCATCATCTAAATGATGCACACCCACTCTTCCTTCTATTGACCCTACCTTAAATTACAAAAATAAAAACAATTAAACAGATCAGATATAATAATAAGGTAATATTTTTAGGGTTTAGGGTTTAAGAATCATACCAGAAAGCCTTGTTGATCAGGGAAGGCAGCGAGACACCTCGTTTGATATTTCAGAGGCGACTGAATTCTTTTAAACTCCGCCTAACACATTCAAAAACCAAAAATCGACATAATTTAAACAAGTACATCTGGTTTTGGCAAGTTGAAGACGATGAGCTGGCGATCAGAGGTCCCCACAACCATCAACGGATAATTAACAGTCAACGCATAAACCCTCTCAGGCTGCTGCTGCACATGAACCGGCTGTTGCTGCCTCAAGTCCCAATACCTGTTAATTCATCAATTAAATATGGGAAATTCTTCAAAAAACCCCCTCTTTTCTGGAATTTATCAAAAACTCCCTCACTTTTCAAAATTCTTCAAAAACCCGCTGTAAAGTAGTTTGAATTATTTTTTACCCCCCTGTGGGGTTAAATCTAACTTCTCCATCCATTAAACATTTTAATAGACCAAATTACCTTAGGGGTATTTTAGTCTATTACATATGGATGGAAAAGTTAGATTTAACCCCACAGGGGTGTAAAAAAAAATTCAAAAAAAATTCAAACTACTCTATAGGGGGTTTTTGAAAAAATTTTAAATTTTGATAATTTACAGAAAAAATTAGGGTTTTTTTGAAGAGTTTCCCATTAAATATTCATCAAAACAAATGCAACATCATATACATACCCCCCCTCCCCCCAAACAAATAAAACAAGGGAAATCATCACGACGGCACTATAGCACGCCAGATCACGACGGACGGTATATATACTGTTTTTCACTTTTCAATATATTATTATATACTGCTTTTACCATTCTATATACTGTTTTTATTCTTTATGTATTTTTTACTTTTTTTTACTTTTGGAATTTGTATATACTATTTTCACTATTTATGTATATACTGTTACCAAAAATGAATTATATATATCGTTACCAAAAATGAATTATATATATTGTTATTACACTGTAGTAAGCTATATATATACTGCCAATGGCGTCGTGACATACCAGGTCCCATGAAACAAACCAAGCAACATAAGAGTGAGTGAGTGAGTGAGTGAGTGAGAGTGAGTGAGAGGGACCTGAGGGATTTGTCCCAGGAGGCGGAGACGAGGAGGCTGATCTGGGGGAGCCAGGCGAGGTGCCTGACGGGGGCGTCATGCACGGCCACCGTGGTGGGCTGCCCGCCCTAGAGGAGCGGCCACATCTTCACCTGTCCTCCTTCCACCCCGAACACAACACCTGATACAAAAGAATAGTTATAATAGTAATAACGATGATAATGAGAATGAATGACTATGTATACCAACACCTGCCACACAAGAACAATAATAATGTAATAACCGCTCAATATTTCTGAAATTTTTTTGCTTTAAAAAAATATTTTTAGGGCAAATATATTTCTTAAAAACAGATTTTTTTAATTTGATAAAATATTTTTTTTAAAAAATAGTTTTTAAAAAAACTATTAGAAAAATATTTTTTACGAAAATTATTTTTGAAAAAATATTTTCTCATAGGGCAAAATGGGAATTTCAAAAATATTAACAATCGTTTAGATGGAAAAGTGGATGGAGGGGGTTTTTTGTAATTGAAAAGTTTATCATAGGGGGTTTTTGTAAATCCGAAAAATTATAGGGGGTTTTTAGTAATTTTCGGAAAGTTAGGGGTTTTTTTTGTAAATTTCCCTAATGACAATGCTAATAAGAATGAATGTTCGGTCGTAAGGATATATATACCGGCTGATTGTGAGAAATGGATGCTTTTGGTTGGCAGCTACCGCCAGCTTGAATATCCCAGCATCTAACCTACAAACGTTAGTTAAACAACAATTTCATTTCAAAAAATATCGAATTTCGTCAATTAAAAGTATTGTACCTGATTATCCCAAGAAGTGGCTATGAAATGATTTGCCGTGGGGCTGAAACTAAGGCTAGAAGCTTGGAGCAGGCAACACCTAAGTTTTTTATCAATTGTTAATGAAAATTTGACGTAATACAATAAGAAAGTATCAATTTGTCTTGTAATATTTTAATTTCTTTGAATCTAACTAATTTTGCGAAAAGAAAACAGAACAGCATCTGGAATAAAATACTGGAAGAAGAAAATTGGGTAAATTGCATACCTCAGCGGACTTGTTAGGGTTGGCATTAGCAGCAGAAAAGGCCATACCTTCTTCCTACAAACCCTAAATTAATCAAAATAATAATAATTAGAACATATGCAACCGTAGTTTCAAAAGTAATAACAACAGTATGGTAAGAAAGATTGCAATCACACGATTTAAGAAAGAAGTACGAAAATAAGAAAAGTACAAGCGGAGAAAATAAATCTAGCAGATTCAAGCCGTCAGTAAAGCTAATTTCGTGAAAAAAGACAGAAAAAATAAATGAAAAAAAAAAACTACTTCATTTGATCAGATAAAAAGTATCTCAATCAAAATATCAGAAATCAAGTTCTCAAAATCGAAAGGAAGAAGCTACCAATGTGAGAGCGAGAGAGGAGGGTTCAGGGTTCGGACTCGGAGATGTTGCTTCGCTTGGCGGTTCGGTCTTGGCGCTGCGAAGAGTTCGCGCGTGCTCTCGGCTTTGAGATGGCAAAAAAGAAAACGGGAGTACCCCCCCCCCCCCCCCCCCCTTCTAAAAACCAAAAAAGTTGATTTTGAAGTTAATTAAACCTTGATGTTTTTGTTATTTTCGAAATATTTTTATTTAGGAAACAAATAGTTCTTTCATACATTTATTAATTATATTTTATATTTTACTTTGTTTATATATATTTAGATATTAGATTTTGATGTACTAGATAATAATATTATTATAGAATGAGACATCATAGGTCACGACGTCACTGTAGCACGTCGGATCTATATAAAAAGTGAAAACAGTATATAAAAAAACAAAATAATATGTTAGAGCAATATATATAAATTCCAAAAGTAAAATAAATAAAAAATACATAAAAAATAAAAGCAGTGTATAAAATAGTATATATGTTTATTATCTTTGTTTATATACTTAAACATGTTAATCTTATCTTATTGTATTATACTCGAGTATATATGTTTTTAGGCCGGAGGTATCTAATACGGATATGGGAAGTATGTACGAAATAGTTATTATTATTTTGAAATAAAATATTCATGTACATCTTGTGGAATATTTGATATTGTATACATCGGTGATATCCAAAGCGATACCCGATACGATACAGCCTGATAGTACGGTACGGGTATTGATATTCGATGCAGTATTCGATATGATACGATTGTATTTTTGAAGTATCCGCGTAACATAGGCAACAAGTTAACCATTCATTATATTAATCATACAAAATTCACATAATACAAATTTTATTAAATTAAAGCTCAAATTATTCCAATTTCCCCACCCCTTTATTTTTCAAAGCTTTTTGAGACATCTCATGAGATCACATCATCTCAATTATTTTAACCCTTAGATTAAATAGTATGGTTACATCCAATGTTGCAAATTGCGTTTTGCGGTGTGTTGCGTTTAGGATTTTCATATAAGGAATAGCTTATAGCGCAGCGCTGTTGCGGAACTACATTTATATAGCGGATAATATGTGTAAATATGTTTTCCATATATACTACTATGTATATATGCACTACAAAATCTAAAAGAAGAAATATGTAACACTAAAATATGACTAATATTAAAAACTTTAACAACAAATGTTTGAAATGTCCTTGCCAAAAGTTACATGTATAAATTAAAATATGATTAATATTAAATTATTAAAATACAACATATCCATTTAAAAACGTTATGCGGACCGCTACACTGCGACACACAATGCTGACCGCTTCACCACTAAATCGTTAAAAAAATGCTACACAACAACGAAACCGATGTGTCGCGGCATTTTGCTTCTCGAAACCGCTACAACGCTGCTATTTGCAACACTGGTTACATCTATAACATTAATTGTTTAGCTGATTCTGATTTTTTGTGGTCATTTTATGTATCATGCTAACATATATAATAATGATTGGTGTTTTAGTGTTTCCTATTCTATATCCCGATTAGTTGAGAACGGTTAAAGTTATTTTTTATCGTTAGATTTTAGTCAAGTAGTTCCATGAATCATGTTACATAATTATATTCAAACATTAATACAAAGACAATATGGAGAGTTCATTTATTAAAACATAAATACTATTTCTTTTCTTATTTAAAAAATAATAATTCATAATGAAACATTGTATTTCTCATGTTAAAATGTTTAAATCTAAATTTGTTTAAATTTTTCTTTATTTTGAGTTTCATATTGTTATGGTTCCAATTTAAATTTGTTTCAAACCGTCAAATAATAAAATATGAACAAATCTTAGTCATTGATTAATAATTGAGTTTCCATAATTATTATTTATTTATATACTTCTATATGTTATTATTTTACATCTATATTTATTTATTTTTTGAAAGTCACATTATGTTGCATTGACTAGTGTGTTGTCATTCGTCAGATTCATGAAAACCAATTTCAGAATCATTATATATATATCACATGAGAACAAATGTGTTTATAGATTTATATGTGTCAATATTTTATATCTAATTTTGTTTATTTGTAGAAAATCACATCACTTTATATTGATGACATGTATTACTGTATATATATTTTATATCTAATTTTATTTTTTGGATCCATGAAATAATTTCACTAAATTAATACATATCATTTGGAATTAAAAATAAATAGAATAATTCTCACTCAAATATCAAATTTTCTCATGTTAAAAATATTTTATATACATTCATTGAATATTCTCTTTGTTTGAATTCCATATTAATATGGTTCCATATCAATTATTCTCTTACTTAAGTATGTATATATTGAAAATGTAGAAAAATATACAAATCAATTATGTAGGAGAATATATGTACTTATAATATTAATAATAAATAAATAAGCTATAAAAATTTAATATAATAAATTATTTTTTATTTTTAATTAATAATAAATTTAAAATACAGAGCAGACTTCTCCTAGAATGTTTTTATCTATCAAAGAGATTTATTTATTCAATAAATATTACAAATTACAATAAAATACTTAACACTTGTCACACTTTTCTTATACCGATAATTTATTAAGGATTAAATAAATCACACAATTTTTTACATAAACATATATCTTAATTGATTTTTCAATTAAAATAAATTATTTTAAAATGTTCTTTCTTCCCTTTTTCAAGAATTTTTTAATAATAGTCTTTCAATAATTGTTTTCTAATTAAAATATTTATATATAAATTTGATTGAATTTTTTTATTTATATTGAGCTCCATATCGGTTTAGATCTCTATTTAATTTTTCTTTCAATTGAATATGTGAAAAATTATGATGAATATGTATATAAAAAGAAATATTAAATAAGACAATGTTATTTTATATAATTAAACTGTTGTAACATTCTATAAACGAATAATCAATTTTTTTAAGTGTATCGTAAGTGAAAGATAATATACTGTAATTAATGTTTTTTTATCAACAAACATCTTCATTCAATGAAAAGTAGTATATTACAATTAATATTTTTTAATGATGGGAATATTTGTCACACTTTAATTTTGATACAAATAAGAATTAAATTTACATTTTTTTTAACTTATTATTGTTCTTGCACTTAAGTAAATACTTGTAAGTCAATGAATAATTTTATTTTTAATTAACAACAAATTTTAAAACTAGCGGCGTAGCGCGAAATTGCTCCTAGTAAGTTATTAATAGCGCTTGAATCCCGAAAATCTTGAACTTTTACCTGAACTTGAGGATAAAAATAAGATCTCATGTATGGTGCTCCACGGTTTTTTGTTCTATTGATTAATTAAAAATCTGGACCATTCATACTCATAAGGATATTTTAGGTGCTTTAAATTAATTAACCGTGGATTCACAATTTATTGCTTTCTTTCTTTTGAATATTATCTATGCCCCCGATTTCTTTCTTGGAAGTTTTTCTCCATTTCTCTCCTCTTAGCAACTTGCAAGTATTCAAAAGTTTACTTAACTAGAATTGTGTAAATATGCATATGAGTTTTGCCATTTTTTTCTAATAAAATTGATATACTGGCATGAAAGATGGTATATTTATACTAAAAATAGAATACTGACAACGAAATTAATATATTGATACTGAAAATGATATATTTGCTATAAACAATTGTTACCGAAAATAATATATTATAAATGAAAGAGCATATTGACACTAACAACATCGTAAACTATGGATAATATGCCAATACAAAAATAGTACATGGAGAGAAAAGCACTATTACATGATGGGTAAAAGAAAATTGGTTAAGCTAGACCATGTTGGTATTGTTACCAACGCAAAGAGAGCAAGAAGAAGAAAGTTTTTTCAAAACAAGCAAAAAATCTTATCAATATGCACCATTTTCATCTCTCCACAAAAGAGATGAACTTCTTCACACCAACTGACGCTTCCAGCGCCAACCCATACCACAAATACCAGTCACAAGCCATTGCACAACTCGCAAGAACGAGAAGAGCAAAAAACAAAGAAGAAAGAGCGAAAATTAGCGAGAAAAGAGCAAAAAAAACTAGAAATCAAACACAAAATAATGTCTCAAACAATCTCAACAGCAAGATTTTCAAAATTCTCAAGCTTCTGCAGCCAGAAGCAACAAAGGAAAACAACCAACGCATCATAATGCATATGAAAGCAAGAGCAAATTTCAAAATCAAAGAAAACCAGAAATTCGATTGGTTTCAACCCCATTGCAAAATCAAGCAGTCATTCGCAAACCTCAGAACCTCCTCTCTCTGAAAGGCACATTCCAGTAAAAAATTACACCCAAGGAAAGCCCTTTTGTAACAAACCTTTGACCTCAGACATCCAGACCACTTTAGACCAGAGTAAAAAAGCACCTCTCCATCTCCCTTCCCCTCCAAACCCCTACAGCCCTCCTTGAAAAAATAGATGCCTCAATTGTTACACACATGGCCACATCACCATCAATTGCCCCTTCCCCTTTTATTGCATTGAATGTGATCAACCTGAACATATCCAGAAAAATTGCATTACCATTGACCCCTTAACCCCACCTCAAATGAGACTTGATCAAATCATGCCTGAATTTCGCACCAAAATCCTCCAGTATCATGTTAAAGAAACTGAGCTGGTAGAAAGGGATCTGGAGAGGTACTCTTCTTGTGTTATCATTAATGCAAGTCTTGCAGAAGGGCATTCAGTAAGCAAGATGAAGAGAATCATTGAGAGAAGCGAATCCATTAATGGCCACACTCAAATTGCACACCTTAAAGGGAATTAGTATGTTTATTTCAGTGCCTGATGAGATCTCTCCTAGAGAGTTATCTGACTTTTCACCTGTAGAGCTAGTAGATCAAGGCTATGTGGTATTCCTATGGTCAAGATGCCACAATACTTTCAAGTGTCCTTGTACAGTAAGAGCTTGGATTGATCTATACAGCCTTTCCACTTTTGGATGAATATCATACCACTTGCACAACATGATTGCCAACTTTGGGTCTCTAGTACATCTTGTCTCACTCACAAATATTCAATACTTAGAAAAACTAAGGATTATATTACTAGCACGGGCACTGCATGCCATATATGAGCTCATGACTATACATCTCGAAGGACTTGCAATAGAAGTTCTTTTTCACATCCTTTGAAGGAGAGATAAACATCATGAAACCATGATACCTTTCAATTTTGTATCAGATGAAATTCACTTCTCTGAACTAGTTGCAAACCTCAATGAGGTTAAGGCAAGCAAAATTGAGGGAAGCAAGTGGGATCAAAATTCAATGTGGCACTATCACCACTGGAAGACATAGTCAAAAAAGAAGTATTGCTCACAAGCCTTCTTAAGATGGATATGTCTAAAGAAGAAGAGGCCAACATTCACAACCTCCTGGCCAAAGTGGCCAGAGATAAAGAGAGGTTTCAGAAAATCCATAATTGTGGCACGAAACTACACTTCATCTCTACAAAAGATGATGAAGCTATTGCAACCAAGCCTTTCAACTTCCAAACACATGCAAACACAAGGTCAGGCCAAGCTCAGCCCAAAGCTCAGACTGCATCTCAGTCACTAATTTTCTCGATTAGCAAGTAGATGAAGATTGGTATCTGGAAGCAACTATTGCTCTCAATCTACTGCCTGCTTCCTCAACCTCTACACCCTAATTGGATTCTACTAAAGTTGAGAAGGAGCACTAGAAAGTTAACCGATCAGCAGCAATGGATTCACTAGAGCCAAAATCGATCGAACTCAGAGGCAAAATTGAGGCATTATGGCATGTAGCTCGCAAAGTCATCCTCTCTAGCATCGATCTGGAGACTTTATTCAACCTACCTCTCGATGAGAAAACAGCTCAACAGGTCACTTCGTTATGTGGCTTCTCTTTGGAGGAAATCACACCACAAAAAATTCAGAAATTGCATGAAGGACTCATCGAGCTTAGAGAGGATCTAATCGATCGAGCGACGGAGGAAGGAGAGATTCGAGATGATGACATGATGAATGCACCAGCAATGAAAGAGTTGGAGGATGAAGTAGACGAAGAGGAAGCAGAGCTTGAGTAGCATATCAGAGTAGGAGAAGGTCATGGTGAAGAAGAGGAGCTAGAAGGCTCTGGAGGTGAGTCTGAGGAATAAGTAGTTACTACTGTGAGACCCTTTCAGCTGCAACCATTTCTGAAAACGAGGAGAAGGTTTTAGAATCCGGGGAAAATGAGGCCGAATGAGCCTTAAATGCTTTGGCCCGGCATTTAAATTAAAGCCCAAATGATATTTCTTTTGGGTTTTATCATAATTTTGTTATTTTGATTAGTATATTTTTATTTTTATCAACCAATATTTTATAATGAATTTAAGTAGACTTTCGGCGATTTCTTGAAATGTAAGAGGCATTGACTCCGAAGAAAAATGTAATATTATTAAGAATTCAATTAGGAATTTTAATTGTAATTTATTATGCCTGCAAGAAACTAAGTGGAAGGAAGTTTCCACATTTTAACATACTCTAGTGTGCCCGCCTCATATCAATAATGCAATAGCAAAAAAAGTAAATAACTCAGTTGGTGGCATACTCACCGCAATATTCACATGACTACTACTGCACTCAATCCTTAGTCAAGGAATACTCTATTACTTGCATTTTGCATCTCCACTAACTTTAAATTTAAGTTAACAAACGTATACGAGCCGACCGTGACCACGCAACAGCAAGTATTTTTCAGAAGAGTTGGCGAAAATTAGAGAATTAAATTCGCTTCCTTGGTTTGTCCTCGGAGGCTTTAACATGATTAGAGACTTCCAGGAAACCTCAAGATATACCCACACACTAGATTCCATCTTGTAATTTAATTCCACCATTAACAACTTGACGCTACACGAGCTCGAACAACAAGGTCAGAAATTTCACCTGGTCGAGTAAAAGACCATACATACTTTTAGAAAACTCGATAGATGTTTCACCTCATCTCATTGGTTAATTTTTAACCACATTATTAAATTGCAAGCTCGGACGGCGACCATGTAGCTCGCCATACAAAAAAGAAACAAGCCCAACAAGAAAAGATTCAAATTTGAACTTTTTAGCTAACACTTGAAGAAATGAATTCACTAGTTGAAAATGTCTGGGGAAACACACGCATCTCCCCAAACTCTGCAAATCTTTTTGCAATAGGACTCAATAAAGTCGGGTAAGCTCTAAGGTTTTGGACGACCAAGAAATTCCAATGACTTAATGAGAACTTACAAAAATGCAATGCAATAGTGAACAATTTGGACATATTAGAGGAATTAAGACCTCTCACAAACGCAAAGTTAAAAATCAGAATAACATTGAAAGAAAAGATTTGTGAAGTAGCAAACTTAGATTTTATAGATCAAGTGAAAACAACGATCCAGATTCAAATGGCTAAAACAAGGAGATAAGAATATCAAGTACTTCCACATGATTGTATCTACAAATAGACAAAGCAACGAAATCACATCCCTACAGATCGGGGACTCTACCATCGACTCCCGAACATAGCAAATGCACTCCAAAAAATATTACAAAGATATCTTGGGGACGACTTCTAATGACCCATCTCAGGAATTCTTAAATTCTATTCCAAGAATAGAGGGCCTACATGAATTGGCCAAGGATATTCCTGAAGTAAAATTAAAGAAAGCAATCTTTGAACTAGCAAAAGACAAAGCATCTGGCCCGAATGGATTCAGCAATGAATTCTATCAGCATTTCTGGGAAATAATATGGGGTGATCTGATCTAGCACAGCAATGAGTTTCAAAATAATAATTTAGACCTATGAAGAATAAACAAAGCACACATTTTGCTAACCTCCAAAAAAAAGACGCTTCATCAAGGACTACAGGCCTATCAGTGTCATAGATGGTCCTACAAAAAATTTCTTCAAATTTTTAGCATCTAGGCTACAAAACAAAATACCTCAACTAATCAACGTTGAGCAAATCACATTTATTACAAATAGGCAAATCATGGAGTCATTTCTTGGAGCAAGAGAACTCCTAAATTTCCTGCACAAAAGCAAAACCAGTTATGTACTTTACGAAGTGAACTTTACCAAGCCCTTTGATACAAGGAGTTGTCATCTCGCAATATATACTAGCGTCAAAAGGGTTCCCGCCAAAATGAAATAAGTGCGCACACAACCTACTCATTTCTGCAACTTCATTTCTTAAACTAAATGGTCAATTGCAGTTGTTTATAGTTCACATGCAAGGTCTCCAGCAAGGAAACCCTCTATCACTACTACAATTTAACATAGTAGCGGAGTCTCTGCGATATCTAATCCAGTATATTTCATCAGTGGCACCGCCAGCTGCAAACTGTCAATCTAAGCAATTCAATATACTGATGACACAATCATAATAATAGAAGCGCACAGAGAAATCTACAACTTATAGATGCCGCAATCTCCTGCTTTGGACATATGATAAGGTTAAAAATTAATCATGAAAAATCAACTTTCACACCGATACAATTGTCTCAGGACCGTGATGAATCCATACGGCACATTCTCAAATGTGAAAAGCAACATTTTCCTATCAAATATCTAGGGCTGCCTCTATTCATAACAAGAGTTCACAATCAACTCCGCATATGAATTCTTTAACAACCGCAGATGTAAGGATCATCTGCCAAAGCAATTGTGGAAAATTAAATCACCTCCCAAAATTAAGACATTTGCATGGCTTGCACGGAAGGAAAAGATCCTCACCAAATCTAATCTCTTGAAAAGAGGTTGGATTGACACAAATTCATGCCCACTTTGTGGCACAACGGAATCAGAAACACTTACATACATGCTATCAAAATGTTTCTACGCAAATCAAAATTTGGCGACTAGCATATCGTCTTATAAGCATTACGCCTCAACCAACCATGGACCATATTACCGATAGATGGATTGCCCCGCTTTGGGGTATCTCTAAGGACGGAACTCATGTGGATCTCTTTGGCTCGCATGCTACTGAAAAATATGGAAGGAGCGCGACAGCCGGATCTTCAAATCAATGACCATGCTACACACGAGAATGTTCAACCTAGTCCTCCTAAGCTGGATTGAATGGTCTCGGAATTGATGAGCCCTAGATTTATGTATAGGATATGGAAAATGTCCTTGTAATAGGCTAATTTCTTATGTAATGTAATTGGAGCAACGCTTGTAAAATTTTTATTTTTTATACAAAGTCTTAAGTAAGGCCTACTGCTTAAAAAAATAGTACATTGAAGATTAAAACGGGTAAATTGAGACTAAAAGTTATATGTTTATATTAAAAATCTAAATAGAAAATCATGTATGGTGCAAAAACTAATATATTAACATTAAAAAAAAAAGTGAATTAAATATATAAAAGGGTTATGTACAAAATCAAGAGGTATTTTTGCGGTTTTGACTTTTACTTTGGTTTATTTGTAGTAATATTCTTAGGCTAAGATAGAGAACTTTTAGTAATATTTGGTTACCTCTCATATCATCTTTCTTCCCATTTTCCTAGAATTTTTAGCCTTCAACCAAATTCTGGAAGTCCCACGCTGCCTAGAAGCATGAGATAAGTGCGGGTTTGGTCATGTTAGGTAAGGGGTCTCTATTGCTTTGCATGTATGTCCTAGTCCTCTTATCTTGTTCAAACTTGTTAAACATTCTAAATCAAATTATGGATGTTCAAACAAGGAATAAAAGCAGATCAAAAGTTTCTAGTAGTTAGCACAATCATATTGCAGAAAATACAATCAGCAAAACAACAACGGTTGTCACATCAAATCGTTCTTCAATTAGCACTATTGGGCAGTAACAATAAGAACCTCACAAACAAATCTTATTACAGCCTCAAAGTCTAAAATTTTGTGATTTTTTAGGTGAAGTACGCGAAAGAAAAATATAATAAGTTACAAAAAAAAAAGGAATTGAAAATACACACTTTAAGTTAACCTAAAAATTCAAGTGTCAAAAACAAGTAATTGTTAGCGTGTAGTGAAGTGAAAAAACAATTGGTACTGTCAAAAATAACCCTCCCTCGCTATTGCAGCCTCACTGTATAATTGTTTCAAAAGCTTTACATCAAAGGACATTTGGACATCATCATCTAATACTGGATTCAGTAACTATGCTCAACAAATCGGTCAAAATGCATTATCAAAATAATAACAGTAGAATAATAGGCTCAATTTTCAAATTCATATAACCTGACTGGAACATTAACAACAGCAAGAATTTTTAATTCAAGAGGGGCCTCTGATGCTAAACACAATTATTTCTAATACAAACACCACCAACCATTTCAATAAACTTATTTAACTAATAATACGGCTAATAATATATAGAGTAGGTCTCCATCTAGATATGGGGCCATCCAGACACAATCCCATTCCCAGCTTTAGCCTCACATGCAAATCATACACTCGGAAGCGATAATAACATTATACAAAGTGCATCCTTAGCTGGCCATTTGCCAGAACAGACCAAAATATTCCTTTAAAATAAACCCCGACCAGCTGTCTGATGTCTCCCTTATCAGTAATCAGTCTCTACTTCCACACTCCCATAATTTGCCACACAATTCAGTCACTCTCACTAACAATCTATAAATCTGGATCTATCTATTTCAGAGTTAAATCAGAAATCACAGCCGTCCGTTAAGACATCAGAACGTGAAGAACAGAGCACGTGGGCTCATTTTGCGTTACAGCTACTACGGAGGGCTCATGTACCGTGACGTCATTTCTGACGTCACTTGATATTATTAATTTATTATTTTAATTCAGTAGTTAATTAATCACTGGTTTAAGCTAGATCAGTGCACTGAACTGATCAGTATCTAGTTCCAGATCTGAGGTTATGAAACACAATTTACACTTGTAGCAACGTCTGATGTAAGATTTACACAAATAAGCAAGTAGCAAATAAACATGGGATTAACAAAAGAAAGAATGCACTAAGAAGAGATAATATGATAATAATACACACAAGAGTAGCACTACTAAACTCTCAACAAAATAAAAGATCAGAAACAAATCAGAGGATGATAATGTGCATGAACCAAAAGAGAGAATAAATAAATCCCCAATACTAACAATAATAATAACAATAATTAATGAACGAAAAAAAAAAAACCACCACCACCACATCACATTATATCAAATCTCAGATCCACATCAGATCTAGAAAGCATACACTGCTGCAGCGAGGGCAGCGGCGATCAAGGCGGCGGGGCGGAGTCCGGTGACGCCAGATCCGTCTGGAGTACCACTCGGAGGCGAGACCGGAGCAGTGGGAGGAGCAGGCGGCGACGCGGTCGGAGAAAGCCCGGGGGAGACGGTCGGTGTGGCGGCCGGAGCCGGGACGGAAGGAGTAGGAGCGGAGGCTGGTGGGGGAGTCACCGGAGCGGGAGTGACAGGGGCGGGCGCCGCTGCCGGAGGCGGAGTGGCCGGAGGTGGAGTGGCCGGAGGCGGAGTAGCCGGAGGAGGCGAGACGGGAGCGGGAGTGGGTGGAGCTTTGGTCGGAGCTGCGGCTGGGGCGGCGCCCGGAGCCTGAGCGGCGGCGGAGATGAAGAGAATGGCCAGGAAGGCGGAGAGGAAGTGGAAGCGAGCCATTGAGAGGGAGGGAGAGATCTAGGGTTAGGGTTAGGGTTGAGAGAGTGAGTGGGAGAGAGATAGACAGGGCGGTGGGGGAGTATATATAGGTGGTGAGCGATTGGAGCGAAAGGTGGCAGCATATAATACTGGCAACTTTTGAGGCGAGCCCTTGTAAAATTTGAAGTTTAATAACACACTTCTGATGGGCATTTTTCCAGTTTATTTGATATTTTTTTCAATAGTCTTCTTTATTTTGGCCTAGATGGATGAAGTTGGATTTTATTTATTTGAGATCATTATATTTTCATATTCATATTTTAGTTGCGATATTATGGATGAAGTTAAAAAAAAGATCTATGATGGAACTTAAAAGAATTTTGTTGACAAACTTACAATTGTATAATACTACCATCATTAGAATAGTCTAGTGGTATGGTATTAATCTCATTTTTTTCATAATAAGAGTTTCGAATTTCACGTATAGTATGATTATTTAAAATTTAGAGAGAATATATGAGTACACTCTAAAAAGAATGAAATAGTTGATCGTTTGTAGTTCTCTCTCATTTTTTTTTAATTGTATAATGCTGTTATTACAATTGATGATAAAATAAATAAAATATACTAAAATTTAAAGCTTCCTAGTTCTTATACAAATTTACAAAAAAGCAGAATTACAAAATAACTTTGTAAAACCAAAATTTAGAAAGTTTATGTCATTATCTGATTTATAATAAAACAAAAGTTGGGGGCAGTATTTGCTTATTTGCTAAAACTGCGCTCACCGAATGTACTGTATTTTATTTGCATTTGGTTCATGATTTCTAAGAAAGCCATGGTTAGACATCAAGTGCCAGAAACAGAACCAGACTATGCACTCTGTTCTTATGCACCAGGTGTAAGCATTAATTTCTGTAAAGGATAATTTAGAATTAGGTCTTGTTTTGCTCTCTTTTTTTAAATTGAAACAACTTACATTTAGATAAATTGAAATGATTAGAATCATTTGATTCAAAAGTTAGAGATTTTTTAAGTTGAAATTTGCTGGATGGTGGGTCGGACGGTTGTTGGCTGGAGAGCTGGACTCACTGGACAAACCGCTGTATTTTAATTATTTTAATACGGTACTATATAAATCTTGTGTTTTTTAGAGCCGTTGGATAAAGATCTAACAGTGTTGCCGTGATGATTTAATTTGCCATTAGGATTAATGATTTGATCATATTCCGAGTTTACACCCGAAGTTAGTTCAAACTATACTATACTAATTTAAATATGGGGTTAGGTTTTAAGTGCAATATATTACAAAATCTTTAAATTGTGTTTTTAAAATAAAGATCTCATACTGCACGACAGGCATTTTCATCGTGCAGCACGTCAATATATAGAAATGATAAAAAGTAAATAAAATTAAATAAAATAATATATATAATTTATTTTTTTAGAGATAGTAAAATAATTTATACGTAAAATAATAAAAACAGTATATAAAAACAAAAAGTATATTGAAAAATGGAAGAAACAGTATACGGTCGCGTTCTGGGTGTGTTCAACCTTCTCGCGCTTTCGGATTTTCCTTTAAAATATATAAATATTAAGTATGAACAAATAATATTTTTCGCTATTACTTCAAATCATGTAAAATTATTTTTGAAGAATATATCGTTTATTTGTCTTCCATTAAGAAAGTGTGAAATTAAATACGGTTTAAATTGGACGGTTCAGATATGGTGTAAAGAGATGCATCCATTTACATTTTCTAGTTAATAGAAGCTTGCAAATTCATGAACATTAATATTTTTATCCATATGTGTAATAAGAGAGAATATATAGTTTCTTCCATTTACATCTATTTTCGTGACAACAGATAGGTTCTTTGGAAAATGCTAAATTCAATTCATCAAGACAAAAATAAAAGTCCAATAATGGTAGGCCTTGACGCCTTGTCAATTGTGCATTTGTACCAAAATATTGCTGTTGGTGAACCAAATTTTGATCGTTATTTTGTATTGTATATTCTACATGTGGATACTTATTTGATTACGGTTTGGTTTGAAGTATTGATCTTTTAAAAAACAAATAAGAGATTGATCGATGTAAGCGATAAGTCTCTTTTTTATGCATCTAATAATCAAAACTACTTGAAAAAAATCAGAACTACTCTGCAATAAGGCCAATATTGTCTATGAATGCAAATTACATAAGTTAGTTTGCTTGGTGCCTAGAACTTTGGTCGAATTCGTTCGAGTAACTTAGAGCAAAAATTTATTTGCTCTATGGCTTTGACTATAATATATGAAAATGCTATCCTTATTTATTTTATGTTAATTTGTGCTCAATACTAGCTGTTGAGATTGCAACTGTGCAACACACAAAATTTAAATATTCAAAACATCTGTTTATTATATTTTTTAAATGTGAAAGGAGAGAGACCATTGATTAGGTGTAGTGTAGCCAATCAAAGAACCAGTACTGATCCGTTCATAATTATCCTATTTCATTTACTAATAAAAGTATATATAACTGGAGAGTACTCTCCCATCGCTTTGGAGAAATTATACTGATAATTTTAACATTTTGTATAGATTTTTTTTCTTATTATTTTTCCATATAGATTTCAATGACTTTACTAATTTTTTAAGGGTATAGATATTCATACTTTTGGATCAGTCAGAATTTTTTTATATTTTATAAGGATATAAATGAATTAATCAATTAGAAAATACTTACGAGATAATGATTCGTATGCACATTCTTGGCATTTCAATTTGATGATACCATTTTTGTGATCTTTTATAATATTTTTGTGATACATTATATTATTTTTTAAAATTTTATATTACCTAAAGTTTTCTCTTTTATTTTATCTTACATAAAAGTACATATAACCCGTATTAGGGTTGTCAATGGATCGTTTTCGGGTTGGATCCAGATAATATCCACATGTGATTCAATTTAAATTCAAAATATTCAAATGCGAATTCAAATCCATTAGGAAAATGAAGATCCATATGCCAATGTAAACCCATTAATGAAATGGTTTCGGATCGGATTTTGAATCATGCCATCAAGTTCAAACGAAAATTATAAATGAATAAATAAAAATCATTTTGTATGTAAAATATAAGTAAAAAAAAATCATTTTATATTAAAAACTTGCCAATTATTCAGTGAATTGAGAATTGGTCACTGTAAAAAAAAGACCAGATAGAACACGCCGGCTTAGAGCATGCTGACATCAGCCAGCCTTAATCACGACACCTCCCATTAATCACCTCTCTTCGTCATGCAACACTCTCGTCACGCCCATAACAGTATATAGATATATTGATATGATATTATAATCTAATAAAAAAGTATATAGATATGATATTTATAATTTATAATAGTTTATAATTTTACAAATTTTTCTCTCATATTATTAAGCTACGTAGGCCTCTTATTTTGACTATTAGATTAGATGATCTAATGGTCAAAATTTTTTGACATGTATCACCAAAATGCCAAGATTTTGTTTTATATGAAAAAGAGACAAATTTTTCTCTCATATTATTTAAGCCACGTAGGCCTCTTATTTTGACCATTATATTAGATGATCTAATGTTCAAAATTTAGTCATGTATCACCAAAATGTCAAGATTTTGTTTTATATAAAAAAAAAGAAAAGACAAGATTCAATCCATGTATGTAGGGGTATAAACGGGTTAGATAATATCCGACGGACCCGTATTCGTATTCGAATTAAAATTATCTGCATCTGGATGGATACAGATACATATTCGGATATTTTAATTCGGATACGGATTCAGATTCGGTTATCGATTTGGCACCCAGAGATGGATAATATCCGTTTTAGGATATTCATTATTAAAATAGTATCTGTTTTCGGATATTTCAGTCTATATCGGATATGGATTCGATATTGATACATATGTATATATGGATATTTTGTGTTTTTATCATATTTGGATATAGATACGGAAAAACAAGATTCAACTCATGTATGTAGGGGTATAAACGGGTCAGATAATATCCGACTGACCCATATTCGTATCCGATCAAAATTATCTGCATCCGGCAGGATATAGATATAGATTCAGATATTTTAATTCGGATACGGATTCAGATTCGGTTATCAATTTGGCACCCGGATACGGATAATATCCGTTTCGGAATTTCAGTCTATATCAGATACGGATTGGATATTGATACAGATGCATATTTGTTTTTTTTATATATTATTTAGATATTGATACAAATATTATGGTTGTTCTTTCATTTTAATTTTTCTTATAAGTTGTTATAATTTATTAACTTTGTCGTCACAAATAGTGAACTGTATAGAAAAATAATATGGGTACGTATCCGTTTAAATATCCGAAAATTTGTATTTTTATCCGATAATATCTGAACCACATTTGTATCTATATAAACCGAACTAAATCTATATCCGAAGCTATCAACATTCGTATCCATATCCAAGAAAATAATATGTATACGAATATGGTATGACTAACGTATGTACAAATCAATTGTTCTTTCTTCTTTTTCATTTCTTTGATTTCTCCGCCCATCAACTTACGAGCTCACCTTTTCACATCCAATCATCTTTCTTCATCTCGCTCGCTCTCTTTCTCTCCGACTGAAGGAAAACTCTGCTTCCCAGCACTGTGCTCTCTCCGTCTGACACCCTTTCTCGCCTCGCCTTCTGAGGACTTGATTGAAAATGGAATTAAGGAGTCAAATTAGTTGAGAAAGGATCTTTTAAGTTTTTAAATATACTAACTCAAAACAATCTTAGGTAACTTCTGAATTTTTTTCCTATGAAATGGCAATGATTATCATGAATTTTCAAAGGCAATTAGTAATGGAAAAATCATATCCATACCATTCTTACTAATAAAGATTAAAAACAAAATAAAAATTGGGGTGATGATTCGGACAGGAGTTGATTTGATGAATATAAGAAATTTTGAAAGAAAATTACTCTTTTGCTCTATATTAGTAAGTTTAATAAAAAAAATTCTAACTGCTTACATAAGGATAAAAATGTAAATTCATCCCAAAATTTTCTGTATCCATCAAAATTGTTCCTGTCCAAATCACTACCCTAAAAGTATTCTTACATAGTGAATTAATTATTCATTTTTTCAAAAAAAAAATTACTTATTCATTTTGTACTTATTTTTTAATTATATATTTGATAGGTCTAAAGATATAGAATAGATTATTAATATTTTGAATCTTTGTCAGGCATGTGCTTTGAATTTTCTATGATGTTTATATTGTAGTGTAAAGTTTTGGCACGACTATAATATTTATTTTTGGCTAAATTAGTATTACGATATACAGTAATACTAAATCTTATTATGTTTTAACATAATATTGTTTTATCAAAATTGTGTTTAGATTACTTTTAAAATCTAGCGCAACTCGCGAAGTATTTGCTAGTAACAGTATATATTTCAAACATAACAATATATACATATATTATATAACAATATATAGTTCACAAATATGATATAACAGTATATAATTCAGGCAAAATAATATATATATAACAATATATAAAATCACATATAAAACAGTATATATATCAGTATAGAGATGTGATATAATAGTATATATACGTGATATATAGATATGGTATAACAATATATAGATATGATATAATAATATTAATTCAGAAAAAACAGTATATATATATATATGTATATATATATATATATATATATATATATATATATATATATATATATATATATATATATATATACATATACATATATATAATTCACATATAAAATAGTATATTCACCTCTCTCTCACGCGTGCAACAGTGATGGATCTCCGCTCCCCTCTGTCTCTCTCTCGCCAGACAGGGATGTCTGCTCCCTGATGTCTCTCTCTCGACAAATGTTGAGATGTAGAGAATAGAGGAAGAGAATAGAGAAAGAGAGAGTAAATGATTCATTATATTATTGCTTGATTGTGAGATTACATATAGGCCTTATTTATAATACAAGTAAGTTAATCTAAGTCATTAGCTAACTAGCCGTTGGAACTATTCTAGCCGCTCATTTATTAGTTTAATCATTGCCATACATTGAGTAATCAACTCATAATTATCTTTCTAATATTCTATCAATATATCTTTATACTCTATCCCCTCCCCCCCCCCCCCCCCCCCCCCCCTCAAGCAAAACTAGTTCTCGAACGGTGACGTGCGACGAAGTAGTTGAAAACGTTGAGTAGACAATCCCTTGGTGAGAACATCCGCGATCTGATCCTTGGTGCTGATGAATTGGACAAGTAGTGTTTTGAAGTTGTGAGTTCGCAAGCAAAATAAAAATCGATGCTAATTTGTTTAGTGTGGGAATTAAACACCAGATTTTGAGCAAGGTAGGTGGCACCAATGTTATCGCATTATCAGATGAGGGATCATGTTTGAGGGATGTGAAGTTCGAAGAGAAGGGATTGGAGCCACACGATTTCTTGGGTTGTCATGGCAAGACTATGATACTCAGCCTCGGTACTAGAGCGAGAGAGTACCAGAGTTTGAAGTAATTGGAGAAAGCCCTCCCCCCCCCCCCCCCCCCCCCCCCCAAACACACACACATCAGAATATAGTAATTCTAAAGGCTCGTGAGAGCGAATGTTCGAATGTTTAAAACAAAATTTATGCATTTTCCCAACACAACAAGCATCACATAATGACATTTTATTTGATCATGCACTAAGTTTATTTTGCGAAATTAAATTTCTAATAACACTAGAAGAGTGTGGCCTAATCGTTGGTGCCAGAGTTCAGCGGGCGCCTTGACTCCAAAGAAGGCGGGAGATTGCTTGTGAAGGTTAAAGAGTAATCGATACAATCCGTTATCCAATGTAGCCTTGAGAAGAGGGGTTCCAGTTACTAGGTCATTAATAAGACAAGAAGATGGATTAAATTCAATAATAACTTGATTATCTTTTGTGAATTGAGAAATGCTTATTAAGTTCTTAGTTATTTGAGGGACACGTAAGATATTATTAAGTTGTAGATCACGTGTAGACGAATTAAAATGAGTTTTACCAAGATTTAGAATTTTCAAACCTGCTTCATTCCCGACACGAATATGATCGGTGCCAAGGTATGGAGTGTGTGATTTGAGATTGGTGACTTGAGAAGTCACATGATTTGTGGCGCCTGGGTCTAGATACCATCCATCGGTAATGGTTGGTGGAGCGTAGATCGTGTTGACTTGAGCTTGATTGTTTTTGTTTCGCCAGCGACATATGTCGGCAATGTGACCAGGAGTTTTGCAGATTTGACAACGCACCTTTATGTCGGCAATCCTAACCATGATTTCCTAGATCTTGACCGTTACGCAAACCAATACAATCTTAAACCCTACTTTTGTGATATGGACACGTATGGTCATTTTATTCTTAAAACGAGGAAGGTCTATCATTACTTTCCACCTTTGAACGAACGCGGCCAACCCTTGTGGCCATCTGATACGGAATCAAAGACACCTGATAGTCTCGCGCGCGCTTTACGCGTATTAAATCCTCAAGCCAATCCGGCCCCGGCAAACCCAAACCCTAACCCTCCGGCGGAACCCGTTATCCACCAAGACCCGGTATTGGAACCCGAGGCCGAGCAAAATAACTTTGATGATGACGATGATGTTGATTTCGACTACACCACCGGTACAACCGATCAAGTGTTACGCGCTATGGCCCGTCGCCAAAAAAGGGATCTCGCGGCTCTTTATGACGGCCAACAAGAGTTATGCATACGCCAAGATGAGAGCGACGCACGTTTCACGGATTTTGTTCGACAAAATAACCAGATGAATCAAGACCTTTATCAGATTCAACAAGAGAATTTCCAAACTCTACTCTCGGCTTTTAATGACCGGTACGCTCCCGGTTCCTCTTCATCCAACCCTAACCCCTCCGACTTTGGCGGACCGGTCGAGTAACCCGTGACCCTTCTCCAACTTTAACCTAAACCCTAGTTGTGTTTTGCTCTTTCTTTTTTTTCTCGTTAATGATTTTTTTATACTTATTATTATGCTCCATTATCATGAATTTGTGGTTTGTATTTTGCTTATTTGTAGTTTTTATTTCCCTTTATTTTGAACTTGTGCTGTAATGTATTAGTCGTTTGAATTTCTTTAAAACTCAAATTTCGTTAAGATTAATATGTGCATGTGGTTCTAATTTTTTTTTAACAAAAATAAATACATAAATAAATAAATAAAATAAAAATAAATAAAATTCTTGATTGGGTGTTGTACAAATGACATCACTTGTCGAATAGCAGATTAACTGAATTAGCTTGTCTAGCCTCTGCCAGGTGAGGAATTCTTGATTGGGGATAATTTCAGTAGTGTTTGTTGTTGTGTTTGTACTATTGATTGTTTTTGGGGGAGGTTCAGTTGAGGCATCTAAGAATTCACCTAATCCATGGCCATCAATGATGGTTTGGATTTGAAATTTCTAGATGAGGAAGTTATTTCGATCTAACTTTGTGGATATTTGATGATTAAAGATAATTAGTTTGGGACTGGTTTCTATAGAGCTTGAATTGGTGTTTGTGGTTTGAGAATGAGAAAAGATGGGAGCCATTTTGACAGAAAAAAAAGAGAGAAAGAAAGGTTGAATAAACCTGAATAAGAAGAAGTTGAGGTGAGAATTGAGTTGTAGTAGCTCCTTGAGCAGCTCTTTAATTCTTGCTAACGGTTTTAAGTCCTTTTAGACTTATGTCAATGCTGATTTCTCAATTTGAGTTTGGTTTGATTTCAATTTAGTCGATGAAGAAGGATTAATTGATTGTGGACACAAGTTGGTTTGAGGTAACTCGAAAGATGGCTCCTTAATTTGTGTATATGAATCCAGTGTCAAATTATGATACTAATAGGTTGTTATTGCGGATTCTTGAGGTGAATTGAGAGAGAAAGGATGATTCTTGAGCGTTTTGAGGACTGAATTAGGATAATTGAGAAAGAAAGAAGGGTTCTTGAGAGTGTTGAGGACTGAATTAGGGAAAATTGAGAAAGAAAGAAGTGTTTGTTGAAGGTTTATGGGAGAAAAAGAAGGGTTCTTGAGAGGACAAAAAGGAAAGGTATGTATTTTTGGATCTTTTTCGTTTGTAAGAGAAAAAAATTTAGTGGCTTTAATACCATGTTGAGATTTAGATAATAGAGGAAGAGAATAGAAAAAGAGAGAGTAAATGATTGATTGTATTATTGCTTGATTGTGGGATTACACATAGGCGCTATTTATAATACAAGTGAGTTAATCTAAACCATTAGCTAACTAGCCATTGGAACTATTCTAGCCACTCATTTAGTAATCTAATACTAGCCATGCATTGAGTAATCAACTCCTAATTATCTTCTCAATATTCTATCAATATATCCTAATACTCTATCAACAGACGACGGTGAATGAAGGAGCATACAGGTAATTTCTCGCGAATTTAATAAATTTCTTTTCAATTTCTCCCAAATAAACTGAATTTTCACTAATTAGCACTGAACTATGACTCTGGTTTCGATGAGGCTAATTGCATTTTATTATTACTGAATTTGCCTAATTAAGATTAGTTATGTTGTTTTTTATGTTGTCCTCAGTTTGATGATATTTAAAACTATTCCGAGCTACTAATATATTTGTGTGAGAATGTCTTGAGCCAGATAGTCACACGTTCAAGTTCTCGGAAATGTCTCGGTCGCATCCTGTCTATCTCAGAAGAATAAGAAGTCGTCACGCATGCAAAGGATTTCAAGAGAGTATTTCAAGGTGTGGGAACAAGCTTCTTAGCTCTTAGTGTGGGTTTAGTTTGGTGAGAAGTTTAATTATTATCGAAAAGAGAGTATAATCTGCAAATTGCCTATTTCTGACTAGTTCCGTTGACAACGGAAGTGGTCCGTTGCCAACGGACCACTGAGTTGACAACGGAATTGGCCCGTTGAAGATATTTTCTCCCTGACATCGGCTGTCGATTTGTGTTGTATAGTCCGTTGGCAACGGACCTATTCCGTTGGCAATGGACCTATTCCGTTGGCAACGTACCATTAGATTTTTAGCCGTTGGGAGAATATCTTGCTTTAATTTCCTTCCGTTTTTACAGTCCGTTGACAACGGATTAGTTCCGTTGGCAACGGAACTGCGCAGAATTCCTTTTCTGAAGGATGCTCTTTCCTCCTTTAAAAAGAGGTGGCCGCCTTCTCAGAAACATATACGACTTTTATTGATAAAAAGCAGAAATTCTCTCTTCTTAATACTAGTTAAATTCTCTAAATCTTAAAGTGAGATTAGTGGAGTTTTGAGCGTGTTGCTCGTATTTGTTTGTTGAGTTTATTGAGATCGGATTGTAAGTTATTGCTCCATCGATTCGTCAAGGTTGTTGTAAGACGAGCGGTGGTTCGAGGTCTTGTAATCGATCTTGTTTGTTAGTGATTATCGGAGCCGCAAGGCAAGTCCCGGAGAGTAAGCAACTCGTGAACGCGGTAATGGCCGCTAGCGAGTAAACGGGTGGTTAAGGCTAACGCAACCACCTCGCCGAACTTTGTAAATAAGTTCATGTGTTCGGTATCTCTTTACTCTTTCTATTTACTTTAATTTCTTGTTTATTATTTTCCTTTGTTAATTAGTATTCAAACAACCATCAACAAAAGTCTAAAAAATAATATAAAAAAATATAAAACCCTAAAAATACAAATATTCACGTTTCCGCACATTAGGCCTATTAAACCCCCCCTGTAGGCCTCAATCGAATAACATTTTATACCTAAATTAAGGTTAACTGAGGTATTTTTTGGTCTAATTAGGATTAGTTTTGGCCTAATTAAGTTTAATTAAGCTGAATTTCGCCTAGTTAGGGTTTATTTTTGCTGAATTATTATATTTAATTCTTCAGTTTTTTGCCTGAATTTTGCAATGTTATTAATCTTTTGCTGATTTTTTTTATTTCGCTGAGTTTTCCTTTTTTTTACCTGAATTTTGCAATTTTAATAATTTAACTCAGCTCTTTCTTATTGTTACAGCCAATTCCACTGTACATCTCCGTGTTGCCTTGTCTTAACAGGAGCATGTTGAAGATCAAGAAAAAAGAAGATTTGAACATTAAGAAAATAATTATATTGAGCACAAAAGCAACACCGTGGCCTAGTTCTAAGACTCCTAACCCTAATCCTCCGCACAACTTGTGCCAAACTGAACGTACCAGTTAGAAGATATGTATGAATGAATGTATTGTATAGGACTGAATGAACGATTTTTGGTTGTAATTGTTTTTTGAAATTTGATTTAACGAGGATTAAGTCAGATTTATATAATTAGTATGAATTATGTTTGTAATCCATACAAGCTTTGTAATTGATTTAATTGAATTTAGTTGTATTTGACCTTTTTTTTTATTTATTTTTTATTTTATGAATTGGATTGTGTTTATGCATGAATGAAAATGGTTGTAGTTGATCTTTTTTAATGTAATATCAACATGTGTTGGATTTTAATTAATATCACATTATTAAAGACAATACTCGTATAGTGTAAAACTAAATTTATATCTAGGAATTAAAGCACTTTATATCTTCTGAACCACATTTTATATCAAATACATTTCATTTCAACCAAGTACAACAAAAAATTTCCTTCAGTATATCATAAATCATTAAACGTTATAAAAGAAAATGATGAAAAAAATTCATTGAACATATAATACCATTTTACTAACATATCATCAAATACATGTCATTTTCCTTAAAAAAACCTTATACATTATCATGAACCATTGAACCCTATAATTTAACCTTCCAAACCTAAACCCTAACAATTTAATCTTAAATCACAAAACCTCTAAACCCTAAACCTTAACTCTAAACCATAACTATTCAAGCTTAAACCACAAACCCTAACCACCCAACAATCTAAAACCTAAACCCTAAACCAGAAACCGAAGCTCGTCTTTGTGTATATACCTCTTCGAACCTGGATTATGTAAAATCATTACAAAATTAGATCTGAAATTATTTTCAAATATTGCATTATTTAAAACTATTACAATTAATTTTGAAAAAAGTTATATGCCCCAAAAAGGTGTAAAATGTAGTCAACATGTTATTTTTTTTTCATTTGTACCCCTGAAAAATATCATATATACCAATATAAACTACAAAAATTCTTAATTTGACTATTTTTTTTTATCAGTGCCCCTGCAACATAAATTTTCTTATTTTTTTTAATTTTCAGCTTAAATAAAAATAACTAGGCCAAAATCGGCTTAAATTTAGGACAAAATTCAGTGAAAATTGAGCTAAATTAGACAAATTCCGTGGAAATTCAGCCCAATTAGGACAAAATTCAGTCAAAATTAGGACAAACCTCAGCCAAATTAAGCGGAAATTAAAAAATTTAATTGACTAAATGATGCAAAATGAACACCTGGATGCTCCTTCAATGTTGTGTGGAGGTGGCGGAGAGAGGGAAATCGAGAGACGAACATCGTCGTCTCATCTGACACGCACGCGAGAGAGAAAGAGCCGACCATCGTGTCTGGTGGAAGGCGCTGGACCAGAGGAGCTGGAGAATGGGAAGAGGAGCTGGGAGAGTGGTAGGGAGAGTAGCTGGCGATGCAATGAAGCTTCGTCCAGAGCTGGGAAAGATATTCTCTGTATTTGCACGAAATAAATGGAGAAAGGAGAGAACGAAATAAACAGAAAAAGGGAAACGGACGGAAGAGTTGACCCCGTTCCATCTCTTTATTTGCACCGATCTTGGAGCAAATCCAAAGCTCCAAATTTGTAAGCAAAATGGGATTTATTTAGGTATGTATTTTAGCATTAATTATATATATATATATATATATATATATATATATATATATAATTGTCGGATTCATATCGGGTTTCGGATCCGAATCTTTCAAAATCCAAATGTAAATCCAATAAAAGTAGCGGGTCTTTTTCAAAAATCTAAATGCGAATTCATTTTATTATCGGATACATTTTTCCGATTCACATGCACGTCTATTTATTTGGATTCGGATCGGGTTATCGGATTATAGATATTCATTGACATTGACAGTCCTAATCTGTATCTCAAGATACTTTTCAGTTTTTAGAGTATCCGAATAACATAAATTTTAGACATCCAATAAACTCTAACAATTTCAAGTGATAGATCTTGACCTGAAATAATAGAGGGGCCAAATATTTTTCCATGTCTTTCAATATGAGGAAATAATATAATGTATTATAACTTTGTAGATATAGAGTAAATTCCAAAAAATTTGAGTAACACTGCGTCCTACTAATTCTGCCAATGTATTCAAACAAGTTTTCCTAAAAAATCCTAAATTTGTCCTAACACTTTGTTTCCCAAAAAAATCCAATGTATCCAAAAAAGTCCTAAGTGGCGAAATCTAATCTGAGTCGAAATACCTGTCAGAACTTAAACGTTGAACCGGAGGACATTTCTTTTCGATAAAAAAAAACCATTTAAGCTAACTTGAACCGGATATTTACTCATGTTATTACACATGTTGACTAGTCAATATACTTTGGCACTTTGCATACTCATTTGATTCGAACTTCGAAGAAGCATTTATCCATATAACAGTAGCTTTTCTGATCATTTCTTTAGGATTAGCGATGCATTAGTCCATGACACACAAGCTCACAGTGGACCAAGCCAAAAAGAGCATACACGTCATTGCTTTCCTGTCATGGCATTTTCTGAATGGTCCCTGTTTATCATGGAATTGAAGAAATTATTAGGTGCCACTGTTCTATAACTCTAGTTCATGGTTTTATCATGACGGTACGATCCATTATCTTGAAATAAACTTTGAGAACATTTATGATGTCTTCTCATTTTTCCACAAAAACATCATAGATCACCGTAACATCATAAGAAGTATAAATACAAAAACATAATATCATAGAAGAGAATAAATACAAAAATTATGATATCATAAAAGAGTATAATTATAAAAATTATGACATCATTAGATCGAATAACACGATGTATATAATGTTTTTGTGAGAAAAATGAAAGAACAAACTATAGTTTTCCATAAACTTCAAACTTTTCTCGTAGCACCCACCACCAATTTGGTTCATTTCATCGGTTCAATCTATGGACAAAAGCATGGAACCATGCCATCTAATAATTTTTCATGGACTTGTGCCATGTTATGACATTGGACCAGTGAGTACTCGGTGTTACGCATGGTGTGGACTCATCAGACACCTACCAATGAATTTCCAATTCCGACCGCTAATTCAGCCCCATTTAAAACCCTATCTCTCCCTCTAGATCTCTCTGCTTCTACTCGTCGGAATTTTCGCGCCTTTCGACCACAAATTGAATGAAACTGATGAGTAGTTAATTATTACTGAGAAACAATCCATGGTGAGCACAGCTTCACAGACGCACCTCTGCCTTACGAGGTTTTTCTTTCTCTATCGATTTCTATTTTCTTTTAGTTTCGGTGTGATTTCGATGCACGAGCTGTTTCTGATTGAGCTAATCAATACGGCTGTTGTTCGATTTCGCTTCGCTGCCGGCTCTGTAGAAATGTTGAAATTCAAACTATGAGCGCTGCTGTTAGTGTGCAATTAGTGTGATATGGATGTTTTATTTTCTCAAAACTGATTGAGACCATTTTAAAATTAGAAACTTTGATCTGCCCTTCTGACAATTCTGAATGAAATTGGCACAAATTGAGCATATTAGTAATTTTGAATCATACTGAATCAATCATAATTGAATCTTTTCGTGTTCAGCAGTTCATCACACAAAAGCTTGGCCACAAGATATTCCTCCAAATCCTTCTTCGATCTAAACAGCCAGAAATGCTGTGTATATTGTTTTCAATGCAAGAAATTACTCAAAACAAACCGAAAAATTCTCACTGGCGTCCACAAGGCCTTAAATTCGAGCAGCGAGGTGGAACAAATGAGGATTAAACTGGATAAAAACTTGGAAAATGAAGATTTAAGTACTGGATTTGTCCAGTCCATATATGATGCAGCTAGGGCTATAGAGCTTGCATTTTTGGAGCGAAGTTCAGCCCCTAAAGGCTCTTGGTTTTCCAGAACCTGGCTAGGTTCTGATCGATATGCTTGGATCAAGTTATTGTCTTATCAGGTGAAATATATTTAGTTTACTATGATATTATATCATATTTTGAAATTTTCGGCTACTTTGTTGAATTGCTTTATTTTCTGGAGTTATATATAAGAAAAATGTTTTTTTATTCAGGCTGCTGTAGACTCGTTATTGCAAGCTGCAATTGAGGTATCTTCAAGGGGAGATTTAAGAGACAGAGATATAAATGTGTTTGTGCAAAGAAGGTAATATAAATAGTCTTTTTAGTCAAGCTTCTCTCTTTTCGTTTTTTGTGGATTTTTTGGTGCTCTTTAATATTAAGCGGATCGTGTTGTTACTTGTTTTCTTATTCTTTTGACCAATTTAAGTCAAGTCTGGGATTAAATTCTCTCTTTTTGCGTTATTTTATTCTCAACATTTTGTTATTTTCATGAACTATTCATCCCTATTTTGGTATTTAAACATCAATCGGCCTCATCAACAATACCAAATAAAATAAATCAATTTGAAGTATTGTTGAAATTGCAAACTAAATAAATCATTTTCTAGTGCAGTTTATCAAGACTAAGAGGCCCTCTAGAGACTGAAATTCGTGATCAAATTTCAAGAAAGAAACTTGAAATTAATGAATGGTATTGGTCCAATCAGAATCCGTTGGTTGTTACTACATTTGTTAATCTTTTTGAAAAAGATATTCGCTTTAGTGCTGCTACCTCAATGTAAGCTCAAAGCTTTTCACCATATATTCAGTTAATATTATTCATTTGGTAAAATAATTCTCAATCAAGAATAATTACTAAATATTATGGGCCCATGATGGAGTTCTAATCTAAGTTTACCATTGAAATGCTTTCAAATCGTGTAATATAATCTATACCAATATTAATATCAAGTATCTGTGCATGTTAAATTAGGCGAGTTCAATCAAATCTGATACTAAATTAAACAAATTTCTATGATATCAGATGTGCTAAAACAGAATCTACAAGTAAAAACTCAAGTGAAGTCTCTCTCCTGATGCTTTCTCTCTCTTGCCTGGCTTCCATACCAAAACTTGGCTCAGCCAAAATCTCTTGCCAAAATTTCTTCTCTAATATACCAGATGCAATATACCGGCTCATGGATAAGCTTCTGGATTTCGTACCAGTAAGCGAAGCGTACCAGTCCTTGAAAGATATCGGGTTAGAAAGAGAGTTCTTGGTCCACTGTGGACCAAGAGCGGCCATGGTTAAAGAGAAAATTACGGAAATGCCCTTTTGGGTTGATCTTCTTCAGAGGAAGCTACAAAGGGCTATTGCTAGAGAGAAGATTTGGTCGAGACTCACCACTTGTGAGAGTATAGAGGTTAGTTTGTGTATTTCATTTCCCTCGAGTTTAGAGAAAAAAGGAATTATGAAAATTAAAACATGCTAACTTTTGTTTACTTTTGTTTGATTTTGTAGGTTTTGGAGAAAGATTTGACTATATTTGGTTTTTTTATTGCTTTGGGGAGAAGCACACAGGCTTATTTATCTTCAAATGGATTCAAAACTACAGATGATCCACTAGATGGCATCATAAGGTCATATAATTTTTTTCGCCTGAATTTTTTTTTTTGCAGTTTGTTTATTCAATTCGTATGCAAATAATGGAGTCCATTTCTGTAATTTATTTATTTTTTATTCTTTTTCCAGGTATCTAATAGGTGGAAGTGTTCTATATTATCCACAGCTCTCTTCCGTTAGTTCTTATCAACTATATGTTGAGGTTTGTGCGCTCAAATTTATTTATTTATTATTTACATATATATTTATATATTTGTCTATTTATTATTTATTTTAGTATTATTGTTATTGCTATTGTTGGGTGAATGGGACTGTTAGATTTCTGATTGATGCTTATTGTTTTTCTTTTTGTTTCACAACAAAATGAATGGGGAAAAATTTGGTGAATTGGACTGTTAGATTTCTAACTGAGGCTTAATTCACATTAAACTTATTAAGGACTGTTAATACTATCTAACATTTTTTTCACTTTTATATGCTAATTTAGGTGGTATGTGAGGAGTTGGAGTGGCTCCCATTTTATGGAAGTGTAATTTCTAAGGCAGATTCACATGACAGTAGCGATAAAATAACTCCACCTAAAGAAGTAAAAATTAGGGTTTTGGCTGTGTGTTATTATTGGATGAATAATTTTAGAAAGCATAGTTCATGGCTTCAGAATCCTTCCAATGTAAAGGCTGCTAGCTTTTTATCCAAAGGGTATATATGTTGATTTCCATTTCTTAATTTTTACGGAATTCATAAATGACTAAATTGAGTAAATTTGTTTTTCAATATATAGGGAAGCAATGCTGAGTGATTCCATGAAAGAACTTGGTGTCACAAAGTAAGTCCGAGTTTGAATTGAATGCTCGAATTTTTGTATGTACGTTATAATTCTTAATTAATGTTGCTAAAATTAAGTATTAAATGAATGTAGAGATTTGTTAAGTAGCTCCTTGGATCGACAAATCCAAATTGAACCAAAAGGGAATCTCTCTCTCAAGTTAAACTTGGATTCTATTGATGAGGTACTTAAAACTTTAGGTCAAAATAATTATTAAATTTAATACTACCGGTCAATTCATTTTCATGTATAACCATGCAAAACCTCATGATATGATGCACACAGAAACCAGAAATGATAAATAACAACAACAATAATAATAATAAATAATAAAAACACGCACAAAGTTATAAAAAAAATCAAGCATACCCTTAATAAATATGAACAAGCTTGGTGCATGTTTAACACTGAATTTGATTTGATCTAGGCACTTGAGAGTGTAGACACGGCTTTAGTGAAATTAGAGAACTTATTAGAAGAATTACACATTTCAAGCTCAAATCCAGGAAATAAAGAACAATTACAGGCTGCTTGTTCTGACCTTGAACGGATCAGAAAGCTTAAAAAGCAGGCTGAGTTTCTAGAAGCTTCCTTCAGAGCCAAGGCTTCTTCTTTCCAAGAGGTAAACTTACTATTTACTTAATCATTTTGCCTATTTATTTAGGTAGTTCATATATTTGGTTTATGTAAAGATATGATGCTACTTTTACTATTTTTTGTTTACTTTTTTGTTCTTCCAAATGATAAATATTCATGAAAAGTCACTTGCTGCATTATCCTTTATTTTGCTGTATTATTACATTTATAGCATTAACTGGATTATTTGTTCATTTTTTTGTGATTTCTCTGTTGTGTTTACTTTTAAGGTATCCAAAGTGGTCTAATAACAGTTCTGCAGTATATAGTTTTTTTTTCTTTCGAAAAACAATATTTCTTAAAATTTCTAGAGTAATTATTTTGCTGCTAAGAATATTATGAATTTTTTTTTTATATTGAACTAGGTTGATGGTGGCGATTTGTCTTCTTCTAGTGAACAAGTGCGAAAAGCTGCTGACAGGTCAGCTTCTTATTTTGACCATTTATAAATTGATTTTATTTATTCTTTTTTTTCATTTTGGATTATAGAGTAATTTGGATCAATTACCCTTATAGATTAAACTAGGGGAACCCTTCTCAGCTTCGGCATTATTTACTATAATTTTATCATTATAAAAGTAATTCATTAATAATTGGCAAGTTTAAGTAAAAACCCAAGTGAAAAGGACCATATTTTGCATTTTACATGAAATTGCCGTTTGTATTTTTAAAAAAAACTAAAGATTGACGGGTATATTTGATTCGTGGGTAAAAAATATATTTGAAATTGATTCCTTCAAATATCATACTGAAAAATGAAGTATTCCTATATTGAAAGGCTATATATGATATTTTAACATGGAGATTGGGTATGCATATAATTGCTTCTTTTACAGAAATCAAGGGAAAAATATGATGAGTAATTGGGTAATTGCGTATATGTAATTGGGTATTTTGCAAAAAAAAAAAAAAAAAAAATGTAGTGCAAGTATTGCTTAAGATACATGAAAATAGTAAAATACCTAACTGCAGAAATAACTAGATTTTACATATTTTGTGACATTTTCCACACTTTTTCCATGTTTTATTATTATACATATGAAGCTTGTTGAACATTACTCCAAGGCTGCATAAAATCACGGCATTACTTTTTTTTTTTACACTTTTTCGAAGGATTATGATATATATTTTTGAAAAATATAATGAGTTGAAAAGTTACGTTTGTTGAATTGAATTTATATTTCACCATAAACAATATTGCACATAAGATCACATAAATCTTGCAAAAAGTAGTTTGTCAATCGATGACTTTATAAAGTTATAAATAATACTTAAAATGTTAATTACTAAAAATAAATTATAACCTGTCTTAAAATGTTAATGAATGAAAGTAAGTGAGGAGAGGTGTCAGCAGAACTTTTCTATATTGTTAATACTATACTAGTAAATAGTAATAATGTTTCGTGGGCCCTAATCCCATAAGCCATCTTCTGATTAATTTAATTTTTTTGTAATAATTTTTTTTGGACAGTGAATCGCGTAATTTTTGGAGCTTCTTGGTCACGAGTTCCACAAAGAAAGCTGAATCAGAGGAACCTGCTACTGATCAAAATGTATGTTTTTTATTTTATCAACATTTCTCATCGAAATATTATGAACTATAACCTTTTTGATTGGTAGCTCTATTGAGCAGCTATGCAGAATGATAATAAAATTCGTTAACCAATAAATTCTTAACTTTTAGGTATCTTTTGGGAACCCTTTCTAATCTACAATTTTTTGGGATTTTTTTCTTTCTTTTTTTTTAAATTTTGTTAGAATATGTCAGCTAAAGAGGGTAATCAAGATCCAGAAGCAACTGATATAAGTCGGATTGAAAAGCTAACAAACGAGCTAATTGAACTCGAAAAAAGAGTTCAAAAAAGTGCAAATAGTTCTCGCAATATTGAGGTACTCTTTCGAAATAATTCAAATTAAAATCAATGGATATTCATCAACGGATATTCATTAAAGTTTCATTCTTGTTCATAATTGTGTTTATTATACTTTTTATGCTCAGGACGGTGATTTAATTATAAATGATAACGATGATGAAGTGTATTTAACTACTGAAAAAATGACAACACCATCCACTAAGAAAGAAGATTTATTTACCAAATCAATGGAAAAGCTCAAGGATACTACCACTGTATGTTTGTTTCATTTCTCTTAACCATCCATTACTTGCAAATATGATAAAATACAGGGTGTAATTTGCAAAAAAAGAAGTTAGAACACTAAAATTGAAGATATATTTGCACAGGATGTGTGGCAAGGAACTCAGCTTTTAGCAATAGATTTAGGAGCAGCAATGGTTTTATTAAGAAGATCAGTTTTAGGAGATGAACTTACAGAGAAAGAGAAAAAAGCTCTTCAGAGAACTTTAACTGATCTCGCTTCTGTTATTCCAATTGGCATTCTCATGCTTCTCCCTGTAATAATAATAAGCCTTTGAATTCTCTCGACTTTTAACTCATTTGTTATTTTTCTGAAGATTTTTTCGTTCGTGTGACTTTTGTTAATTTTTTTTATTTTGAGTAGGTTACTGCTGTAGGGCATGCTGCTATTCTGGCCTTTATTCAAAGATATGTGCCGGCCCTGGTATGTTTTGTTCTTCTAATCTTAGAAAATTTTGTTTTTTTTTAAGTTTAGTTGTGCTTAATTGAATCTTATGAAATTATCAGTTATTTTGGTATGGTTGTGCTTAATTTATGTTTTGTTCTTCTAATCTTAGAAAATTTTGAGTTTTTTTTAAGTTTAGTTGTGCTTAATTGAATCTTATGAAATTATCAGTTATTTTGGTATGGTTGTGCTTAATTGAGATTTCAAGGCTCAATTGAAGCTTAAATTTTACATTTTAGCCCAATAAATCTTAGTATTTGAGAATTTATGCTTTGCAGATCCCATCTACATATGCACCAGAGAGGCTGGATCTCTTGAGGCAGCTTGAGAAAGTTAAAAAAATGGAGATCTCCAGTGATATGAACACAGAGAAAGAATCAGAAGCAATGCAGTAAGATCTGATATGTTCCCATTTTGGAACGGTGAACTTCATTTTTGTCGAAGTTCTAGAATAAAGAAAATTGATGTGTTGTACAATATTAAAGAGAAATTTATATTTTAATGAAAGCACATTTGTCAAATTTCATCTTGCTTGCCAATAGTTATTGGATGCTAAGAATCAACAGATAAATCAAAAGAGGTTGTTCATTCTACTCTGTTAATTGGGTTCTTTAAGAAATAAATTAAATTCATAATAATTTTTTATAAGATTGTACATGTTCACAATGGACACATCCAATGATGATACTGTAGCAAATGGTCTCTTGGCGTAATGATTTGAGTATCTTACTTAGGACTAGAGCTGCCAAATATGACCCAAACCCGAAAGATCCACCGACCCTCTTGAAGCCCGGCCTGGCCTGATTCGAAAAAATTGAAAAAAGTCAAATGACTCGAACCTGACCGACCCGGACCTGAAGAAGCCGAACCCAAAATAGCATTTATTTGATGATCACTATAGCCCAACTCGACATAAAATCCGACTTGTCCGACCCAAATATAATCCGTGACCCGAGAGATCCTGAGATCTGATAACCCAATATCCGAACTGCCTCAAACTCATAATGATCTTGGGTTTAAATCAACCCAAAATCCGAATATACCCCAAAAATAATTTAATCTAACCAGGACCTCGAAATTAATGTAAATATTCGCTATGTACTCGTTTGGCAAAGCATGGAATAGAGAAATAGAGAATAGCCGACTATTCTATTTTATTCCAATAGCGTTCGGCAAGATAAATGGATTAAGATTTGGTTTATCTGCCACGTAGGATTAAATTTGGATTAAAGCAGTGTATTTGTTTCTTAAATTATATGCTATTTCATGGAACATAGCAATTCCATCACTATCATGGAATAAAAAAAAATTCTACTTTTCCATACTTTCATTCCAAGATATTTCATTCATGTTCGGCTGGAATCCACCTTCTATTCCTCTATTCCATCATATACTATTAGTCTTGCTTCCTCTTATTTGTTTTTTATTCTTTTATTTGCTTAATAAGTCGGACAAATGAATGAAAATATCATCATATGCAACAAGTGTTTTGACTCATTTCAAATATTATGCACATTAAAATATTCTTAAGCAAAAATAAACATGATAAATAACTTCATCAATCTTCAGTTATATTACTATACTAAGATTACCAACAATAAATAATAAATATTTCATAATATAGATTCAATCATTCAACTAACTTCAACAATATATCATTTGCCTAATAAAAATAAATAAATAATAGTTAAAATTTCTAAAGCAACTAAAACAAGCCACCGATCTCCTTGATGCCTTCTTTTGTATTTTTCCTTTGTTTATGTCTTAGTCTAACCATGGAACCTGGAAATGCACTTAGAGAAAACCTTCAATTTTTTTTACTAATTCAAGTATTTTTTTTCTAAATAAATGAAAATAGTTATAAATTGCTCAAATGTACGTATATAGAGTAGAAAAAAAAAATAAAGGCGCAAATGAAATATATGAGGGGGAATATTGTATTGGAGAGAATGTAATTTCTAAAAATAGAATAACTTTTCAATAATAAATTTTATTTACCATATGTTCTAAAATCTGTATGACAAGACTAGAAAGAAATGAAATTTTCAATATTTTGTACGCAAGAGGGAGCTGATATTAAATAAAGCAGGTTTTCATATTATTAGGCAGGTAAATGTTTCATTTTACAGGAAGCAAGTTAAGGAAATTGTCCTCTCATATTAATAAAAAATTGGCACTTTCCAAAAATCCAGTTAGTTATAATAATTAAGCTTAATTTATTTTTGTCCTGCTCATACAAAATATTTCGCGGTGATTTTTAATATTACTTTTCATTTTAATTTTGAACGGTTCAGTGATTACAAATATTAAATATTGTTTCTCCCAAATTTAGTTGGGTCAAAACTTGAATTTCTCTAATATATACTAAAATAAATTCACTATGTAATAGTGTAATAATAGTAAAAATAAAGTAAAAGTTGCCAAGAAAAATAAATGCATAATAATAAAGTATCATTTTCATCATGTTTTAACATGATATTATGACTTAATGTTCTTAATGCATCATAATACTTCATATTGAATATGAAATATATTATTTTATTCCAATCAATTCATCTACATTTCAAATTAATATATCATAAGAATACAGATTCGGGTACATCGAGTCTAGGTCAGGCGGGTTCGAGTCATTTGAATTTTTCGAATTTTTCGAATCAGGTTGGTCAGAGCTTCGAGCGGGTCGGGTGGGTCTTTTGAGTTCGGGTCATGTTGGTCCCTCTAGGTTTATGTAGAGGTGGCAAACAAGTGGGTTGACTCAAAATTAGGTTCAGGTACCTCAGGTTCATATTACTTTACACTCGGGTCATCTCCGACTTTGGTCAACACGGATGGGATCAGGTTGTACACGAGTCTTATTTTATCGGGTCTTTTCGGGTTAAGATTGTTGTCAGATCCATTGGGTCGGGTTGTCTCGTGTTTGGTTCAATTATCTCGGGTATCATATTGATACACATTCATGTCAGTTTTGTGTTCGAGTTATTTGGGTCTCAGAAATAGTCGGGTTCAAGTCGTGTCGGATTAAGGCCAATTTTAAGATCGGATCATTTCGGTTCGGGTTCTTCGGGTTCGGGTCAGAAGAGTTTGAGTCGTTTGACATTTATAAAATATTCGGAACACGTCAGGTCAGCTGGTCGGATTTCGGATAGTTCAGACGGCTCATTCATATTTGGGTTAGATTATCACCTCTAGGCCCTCTATGGCTCAGGTCAGTTTAGTGTTCGAGCCATTCGGGTTTCCGTTTTTATCGTGTTCGAGACGGGTGGGTTTAGAGTCAATTTTGGATTCGGGTTATTTCGGTTTGGGTTCCTCGGGTCCGAGGTCAGGCGGGTTTAGGCTGGCATTTGTAAAATATTTGGATCATGTCGAGTCATATTTGGGGTAGATCAGACGGATCTCTCAGTTTCGGGTCAGTTTTTGTCACCTCTAAAAATTCATAAAAATTAAATACAACCCGAACCCGAAGAGACTTGAATTTCACTTGACCCGAATATCAAATCAACCCGGACATGAAATAACCCGAACCCATTTGACCCCGTCGGAACAAGATCCAAATACAACTCGATCCGACCCAAAATTTACCTGACACATTCTTGACCCAAAAAAATCCGACCGAAACAAGATCACAAACCGATCCGACCCGATCTGTGTTGATCAAACACGAATATGACCCGGACATCAAAGTGAGCCGAACCCAAAAAACCCGACCCAAATATGTCCTGTCCCACCCGTTTGCCACCTCTAGTTTTTTCTCTGTTCAGACCTATGTTATGTGGATACTTCAAAAATTCAGCCGTACCGTATCGAATATTTATACCCATATCGGAAGCTCGGATACTGTATCGAATATGCCCTATGACGTATCCTAATATTTTATTCCAAAATAATACCGGATACTTCACTAGATATTTTCCGTATCCGCATCAGATACTTCTAATGTAAGAATATTTATTTTAAAAATATATATGAAATCAATAAAATAAGATAAAATATCTAATTATTTAACTAACTATAAAAAACAAATATTCTGTATCAAGATATATCTATAATAACAAATTTCCAGTGTCTCTTACATCAAATTTAATATCTTACATAGGCTAAGACTATAAATTCTGTCGGTTCGGTCTTATAATATTGGTCCGGTTTTCTTCCGGTTCAGACTGGTTCAAACTAAAATCCCTTCCCTTCTCTTCCCTCTCCTCATTTACCCTCCTTTCCCCTTTTCTTTCCCCTCACCCGCCGCAAACCCCTTCGAAACTCTCTGAACAAACGAAACAAAACCCTAGAGAGAGAAACCTGTGTTGAGGTGCGGCGCTTTTTGCAAACATTCAACTTTCTGTTTCAATGGCACTTCGATTTGAGGTGACGTACTTCGATTCCTTGTGTTTGTGTGTGTTTCTCTCTGTTCTTTTTGGCCAGAAATTGGTTTTTTTGCTATTACCTATTTAGGCTCTATCGTATTCCTTAAGCACACAGAAAACAAAACAACGTGAAAAAAAAAGAAAAATCATTAAAAAAATAATGGTACTGGTTGTTTAGGTACCAGAATGGCTTTATTAATGAACACTCCCATTGTAATTATGATTATTTTTTTTACTTTGTCTTGGCTTCTTTGTGTGGTACTTGAGATTTTATCTCATACAAATGCTTTATTAAGGATTAAACATCAGTAAAGTCCCATAGAGATTAGTATATCAGCTCAAAGTTCAATTCTTTGTAAAAACATTATGCTTAAAAGAAATTTCAATTATTTTAAGATTGATTTGGTACACAGTTAATTATGAGATTTTAATTTATTGCAGATTGTGGGGCGATTCAATAGAGCACGAGCTTCCAAACTAACTCTACCTCACTTTGCTGTTCAAACTCCAATGTTTATGCCTGTGGGAACTCAAGGTTTCAAATATTTCATTATTCCGAAGTCCAAAAATAAATAGAAGTCTTTTTAATTCTAAATTCTGTAAATATTTCTATTTCAGGTACAATAAAAGGTTTGACCAATAGCCAGTTAGAGGATATAGGTTGCCAAATAATACTTGGAAATACATATCATCTAGCACTTAGACCTGGACCAGAATTAATTGATGAATTAGGCGGCCTTCATAAATTCATGAACTGGAATAGAGCCCTTCTCACTGATTCTGGCGGTTTTCAAATGGTGCCGATTCTTCTTTATGTTTTTATTTACAATTTTGCCTAAATTAAATATTCACTTACCTAAAGTGTTGTTATTTTGATTTTCAGGTTTCATTGTTACATTTAGCGGATATTACAGAGGAGGGCGTCACATTTCAGGTCATTAAAAAAATTTGTTTAGTGATAATTTGGTTTATAAGCTTCTGTTTAACATTATGGAACATATTAATAATATTGCTGTTATAACAGTCCCCTGTTGATGGGAAACCAATGCTCCTAACGCCTGAAGAATCTATCCAAATTCAAGTACATTTATCTTTCCTTTGTAAAATATTATTTATTTTATTAAAATTCTTATTAAAAACATTACATTTACTTGTATATACCTGACTTACGGTTCCACGTATCAAATAACATAATAGGAAAGTTAGTGGGCACGCAAATAAAAGAAATATGAATTTTCTTCTCGTTTTATCCTGTTGTGAGTTTTTGTTTTTGTTTTTGTAATTATCTTTTTAAATTTTTTTTGAAGAACAAAATAGGGGCAGATATAATAATGGCTCTTGATGATGTTGTGAGGACCACAATTACTGGTCCAAGAATTGAAGAAGCTATGTATAGAACTCTTAGATGGATGGATAGATGTATATCTGGTAAATAAATTCACATTAATTGATATTATTATGGTTTTTATCATTTTTAATAGATTGGGTTTCTAATAAATGCTTAAATTTGGTGTGTGAAGTGTAGCTCATAAGAGGCCGGATGCTCAGAATCTGTTTGGTATTGTTCAAGGTGGATTAGATCCAGTTCTCAGGTACTATTTAATATAAAAACTACACATTTTTTTTTAATAAAAAGATCTCAATTCAAATTATTAATCAAATACTGGAGCCTATATAAATTTATGAAAGGTCTATATTTTTCCAGAGATATATGCGTGAGAGGGTTGGTGGAGAGAAATCTTCCAGGGTATGTATTCTCTCCATTATATTTATAGGATTCTGATTTATTTTTCGAGATTCTCAATATATTTTTTTATTTATTTATTTTAGATATGCGATTGGTGGCCTTGCTGGTGGAGAGGATAAAGATTCTTTTTGGCGAGTTGTTGCTCAGTGCACTGCTTCTTTGCCTGAAGATAAACCACGTTATGTTATGGTATACTTTTTTAAATAATATAGGGAAATTCTTCAAAACCCCCATAACTCTTTTGGAATTTATCAAAAACTCCCTAACCTTTTCAAATTCTTCAAAAACCCCCTATAAAGTGGGTTGAATTTCTTTTGGGGGATAAATGATATTTTCACCTTTGCAGGGGTATATGTGAAATTATGCCTAATAAATGCATGTGTATATTAAATAATTGTTATTATGCAGGGAGTAGGTTATCCACTTGATATAGTAGTTTGTAGTGCATTGGGTGCTGATATGTATGATTGTGTATATCCTACAAGAACTGCCCGATTTGGTACCGCTCTTGTGCCTGAGGTCATTAAACTAAACCCTAATTATTTAACAATTTAACCTTTCTCATAATTTTTATCAAATATTATAATTTGAATGCCAAAATTTATCTCTCTTTTTTAGGGGGTTTTGAAATTAAAACACAAGGCAATGGAAAGTGATGAACGCCCGATTGATTCTACTTGCTCTTGTATGGTAAGTTCCAAGTTAATAGAACACGTAACAAGTATTAAATTTATTCAAATGAAAAACAAATGGTGGTTTTGTCCTTAATAATTTATTGTTTCAGGTTTGTGCGAACTACACTAGAGCTTATATACATTCACTTGTCACAAGAGACGCTATGGGTTCTCAGCTTCTTTCTTATCATAATTTATCATATATGATGAGGGTATGGTCATTATATATCTAGTTGTGTTTCTTTGTTACTTTACTGAATTTTCTATAGCTAATTATTTTCATTTGTGTTGCAGCTCAGCAAAGACCTTCATACATCAATAGTACAGGGATGGTTTCCAGAGTATGCTCCCGCATTATTTCAATTTTTGTAATGATATTAATATCTTTAGTATGCAATTAACTGATTTACTTACTGCTCTACTTGCAGTTATGTGCGGGGATTTCTAAGGACACAGGTTTGTATTTACACAATTTTACTTGAATTATAACAAATAAGGATGTCTATTTTTATGATTTATGTTTTTTATTTAATTTTAAATATGGTATTGTAGTTTCCAAAAGGTGATGTGCCCCAATGGGTTTGTAATGCAATGGAGGTTGCTGGAATTGACATCTCTTCTTGCTGTGTTCCTTTATCCTTTGCTAGTAATAACAGATGATTTTCATTTAAATTTAGGGTTAAGTTTAGTTGATTCTTCATTAGATATTTACAAGTATAGATTATCAAAGAGCACCCTATGTTTTCCTGTGCAAGTTCAGAATGCTGTGCGCATTTATTCTTTAGAAATTTTGTAGTACTAACTCATATTTAACGCTAATCATGGGAAATGAAATTTTGTTTTAGTTTTTGACCTTTTGTTATGTAGATTGCTAAATTAACTGAGAGATGTATCAGCTCTATATATATCATTGATATGTTGGAAGATGAATCCTGTATTTATGTTTGCCTAATGTTCTGTGATTATTTAATATTTACATTAAAATTTGTTTCTTATCCTTTGAATGCTGGGTCTTCGGCATAGCATTGCTACACATTTTGTTATTTGCTTGTATTTTTTCAATATCAAACATTTTTTCACCAATAGTGTGAATTATTATATTCTAGTGATAACTACTAACTAGGACTAGGAATGAGAAAGAACTCAAATTATTATTTTATACTTGTATATGTTATCATTACAGAAACAATTATTGGAACACAACAAAATCCACACAAATGGTGAGAGAAACCCTCAAACATTTGCTTGTATTTTTTCAATATCAAACATTTTTTCATCAATAGTGCGAAATTATTAAATTCTCATGATAACTAGGATTAGGAATGAGCAAGAGCTCAAATTATTATTTTATACTTGTATATGTTATCATTACATAAACAATTATTGGAACACAACAAAATCCACATAAATGGTGAGGAAACCCTCAAACATTTGCTTGTATTTTTTTAATATCAAACATTTTTTCACCAATAGTGCGAATTATTAAATTCTCATTCTAACTAGGACTAGGAATGAGTAAGAACTCAATTATTATTTTATACTTATATATGTTATCAGTACAAAAACAATTATTAGAACACAACAAAATCCACATAAATGGTGAGGAAGCCCTCAAACCCTTGAAACACGACCGTCAAGATAGCGAGTTGTATATTTCTGAAAACAAATCAAAACCTCAAATGTTACTTTTTAGACTCGGTTGTCCCATTTAACTCGCTGAGTCGGCCATTGAGTTCGGATCCATAAACATGGCCCATTTTGGCCCGTTTAGTCTCCAGGTATCTTCTATTCTCATTTGTTATTGGAGTCAACAAAGGAACTCTTGTGGCCACGCTAAGTCCATATCCTTTTAACCCCACATATTTCGCAGGGTTGTTTGTCATCAGCTTCATGGTTCGCACGCCTAAATCCCTTAACATCTACAATGCATAAAATCTTCATTGTTTTAATATATCCCTTAACATCCACAATGCATAAACTCTTCATCGTTAAACATATCAATGCATACGATACGATACAACAAAATGAGCCTGACTGACCTGAGCACCGATTCCATACTCCCTCGAATCAACAGGCAGCCCCAACTCCTCATTGGCCTCGACAGTATCGCGTCCGTTGTCCTGCAGAGTATAAGCCCTGAGCTTGTGGCCCAAGCCGATGCCTCGCCCTTCGTGCCCGCGTAAATAGACCAAAACGCCCCTGCCCTCCTTCTCAATCATCTCCATCGCCGCCGCCAGCTGGTCCCCGCAATCGCACCTTGCCGACCCGAATATGTCGCCGGTCAAACATTCTGAGTGGACCCGCACCAGTATGTCATTCCCGTCTCCGATTTCTCCCTTTTTAATACAACAGTAGTACAGAGTAAGTATCTTCTCGGGTAAATTTCATCATAAGTCACTTAACTTTCAAAAATGACCAAATAGGTCACTCAGCTTTCAATTGTTCCTTACAGGCCACTCAACTTATAAAAATTACCAAATTAGTGACTCAACTTTCGATTATCCCCTATAGGTCACTCAATTTTCAAAATAGCCAAATAGGTAACTCAATTTTCAATTAACCGGGTGACCTATTGATCATTTTTTTAAGTTGAGTGAGTTATGGAGGACAACTGAAAGTTAGGTGACTTATTTGATAATTTTTAAAAGTTGAGTGACTTATACGGGACAATTGAAAATTGAGTGACTTATTTGGTCATTTTTTAAAGTTGAGTGACCTATGGTGAAATTTACCCTATCTTCTTTTTACATTCTGAGTGTTAAGTACTAGTATTGCTGAGCAAATTAAGAATGAAGAAAAATAATACCTTGACCATAGCGATATGTTCGATGCCATCAAGAACAGAACGGTAGCAGTAGGCCTTAACATTTCCCCATCTAAGCGGTAAAGGCGCAACCGAAGAACGCTCAACCAATTTGTCCCTTTTTCTTCTATATCTGCTCATTTATCACAACCATCAATTAAGCTAAGTACTGGCACCCATAGGATTATTTAATTAAGACACCAACAAACCTAATTAGATCGGCAATGGAGACGATCTTAAGCTTCTCTCTCTTAGCAAACTCCCTGAGCTTAGGCAATCTAGCCATGGATCCATCATCATCATCGACAATCTCACATAAAACCGCGATCGGAGGCAGACCTGCCAGCATGGCGAGATCCACGGAAGCTTCCGTGTGCCCTGCCCTTTTCAAGACTCCGCCTTCTCTGTATTTTAAGGGAAAAATATGACCCGGTCTGTTGAAATCCTCTGGTTTTGAGTCGGGCGAAGCTAGGGTTAAGACGGTTTTTGCTCTGTCCTTAGCGGAAACTCCGGTGCTCGTTCCCTCTTTCGCATCCTGTTTTGAGAAAGTTAAAGTGTAAGCTAACGATTAATGGGATTAAATAATTAACTGATGTATTATACCACGGAGACTGTGAAAGCAGTGCAGAGTTTCTCTTCGTTTTCTTTAGTTGTGACCATTAAAGGAAGCTGTAGTCTCTCGAGATCTTCCTCTTTCATGCTCACACATACGATTCCAGTACCGTGTCTCACTATAAAAGCCATTGCTTCAGGCGTGACCAAAGATGCTGACATTATCAGATCTCCTTCGTTTTCTCTATCCTCGTCATCAACAACTATCACATACTGCAGAAGAAACAGAAAAACAATTAATCAACAAAAGAGTATTAAGAGTCGGATATGAAATGTTTACAGTATGAAAACGAGAAAGACGGACTTTGCCTTGGCGAATATCCTCAATTGCTTCTGGAATAGAGGAGAAGCCTTCGGTAGGATAATCCAAATCGCGTTCGTCATCTCCCATTGAAAATTCATCTGAAATCGGTGTCATGTCAGCAGACAATGTGGCGAGAGACAGTGCATCTGACTGTGGAATACTCTCGGATATGTCGAGATCTGTTCCATTATTGTATGCTTTCAGAGAGATGGAGATTTTGCGACTGTTGTGATTCGGAAGAAATGAAGATGACGTGAACTCCTTCGTGAAGAGATTTGTTCTGTGATGCAATCAACAAGAAAGAAGAAATTCGTGAAAAACTGAAAAACTATAGATGAAATTAAGCATACTGTAGGATTGATTGTTTACCCGTGAAACTGAATCCGAACAGGCATAGAAGACACAGACGCGTGTGATGCCATGTTGATAGACCACGAATTTGATGCAAAATTTCCTCTTTCTTAATGGACTCAAAGTTTCAGATAATAAGAAAGAATCGATTAAAATTGGGTACTTGGTAGAATATAAAGGAAAAGGATAGACTGGTGGGAAACGCCGGCGGCGCGGTAGAAAGAGAAAGCTCACAACGAGAAAGAAATGGATGAGACTGGAAAAGTGACTGGTCCACTATAGCCGCCGAGCATGAAGCATTTCATAGTCATACCGACATGATTTCCCTGTAGGAGAATGTGTAGCGACTTGCTTTAAAGAGTGGGTTTGGGTTCAACCGAGTCTTTGGATCGGGTCAGATTTATATCTATTTCTTCTTTTTCTTTTTTAAATTGCTTACCGAAATCTTTATGAAAGTTTTGATTTATAAATTTTTGTGCAGGAAAACAAAATTTAAGTGGTAGTTCTATTTTCATCAAATATGTATGTATGGCATTGGAAGCAAATGATCATTTAACAAATAATCGAGTATCTTATTAAATAGTAGATGTCGAACACCAATCTCATATTTTTTTTGAAGTAGTGGCAGTAGTCTACTTTAGACTTTCATTAAAATTAAAAATAATAGTTTAATTACAATACTTTGTTTTAAATAATCTTAAAAAAAAATACTTTATAGGCTATTACATGATAGAGTTCCAACCCCTAATTAGAAAAACAAAAAATACTAATTTCTGTTCCATTCGATCCAGCTCAGACGAGCTAAATTAAAAACTTTTGATGATAGCATAGATGATGATTTGAACACCCGCCTGCTTTTCATTCCTTCCATATCTCCCAGCAGCAAGAAAGTCATAGTGTTGTCCATTCTTTTCGTCATTATTTAGGAATTGCCTTGAGGGGGGTGGTCCAACATTTCGTTGGGGAGTCCATTTGTGTTTGCGGGTTTATACCAAATAGGGCATATGCGTTTTGCCATATTTGCTTTGTGTAGGAACATTGTGCTAGCATATGGCTTGTGGTTTCTACATAAGGGGCAAGCATCCTAATCTATCTAGCCTCTTTTGGGAGGTTTGCTTTGGTTGGAATCTTATCCTTTCGGGCGAGCCAAGCGATCATTTGTACTCTTCATCCAAAGTGAAACATGTATTAATGAGTACTAATGAGTGAAATATGAGGTAGGAATCTTCAACCAAATACGACAATTCAATTCATTAGAACTAGGGTGTCCCTCGCTCCACTCCGGGTTCCATCACTATATAAATATTCGATAAAAAAAAATTCAAATTTCTTACTAAAATTTTCTCGTAAGATATGATATTTTACACTTTAATGGTACATTAAAAAATATAGTTAGTAATGAAATTCATCTCATATTATTATTATAACTAATTTTAATTATCCCATTTTATCCTAATTTTTTAATATAAAAAATTCTATTTTTTTGAAGGAAGAATTGGTGAAAATCGAAAAGCAATAAGTTTACATAATGTAGAAGGTTCTTTATTTATAGTACTATTTACATAATTAATTTTAAATATCTTATTTTATTCCAAATTTTTCATACAGATTTTTTTATTTTTTTGGGTTTTCTAGAGTTATTTTGCAACATTTGTTATTTTGTTTGGGTTATTTTGCAATTTAATATTGACTTTTAGAAATTATAGTGGTAAAAATTATATTTTGAGTTTTGTAAGATCATAGTGAAAAAAAGCCAAGATGGAAAGAGCGAGGAGAAGAGGAGAGGAGACATGAGAGAGAAAATGAATGGAGATTAATGGAATATCTCCATTACACCCTTTATTTAAATGGTATATAGTGTACGGTGTGGACCACTTAAAATGGAGGGATCTACAAACATACACCGTGAACCGCGGCCTATTTTTAACTCTTAGATGCAGATCAGACGGTTTATGACTTATTTTTAACCCTTGAATGCAGATCAGACGGTCAAAATTTTCAATACTAAAATGCAAAAAAATAAAGCTATCACGGAATCGAACCTACAACCTCTGACACGCGGAGCGCGAGACTAATCCACACGACCAACCGATCTTTTGACTTACTGGATCAAAATAAATTAATATATTTATTTATACAGGACATGTGGCAGAAGCAAATTCGGCTTGAACTTCCTTGTATTACTTCATATATATATATAAAGCTTATAAAAGAGGGCAATTTGGACATGTGTTCTTTTTGAGGATCTTTTGTGGCCATTCAATGAAGAGTATTATGTGGCGGGTCAAATTGTGTGGCGGGTCAAATTGGGTGACCAAATTTTAATATATGCAATAATTATTTTTTGAAAATTTGCAAAAAAAAATGTATTATTCAAAATTGCTAAAATGCCCCTAGCGTTCTATTGAAGTAAACACCGCCAGTTTCAATAGTTTAATCATTTGAAAAATATCTTTTAAATATTAATTAACACATTTTTCAGAAAAGTATTTTTAAAAACTAATTATGCCTAAATAGCAAGAAAGCAATTCAGAAAAGCATCTTAAATATTAATTTTAAGAAAAATATTACAAATATATTTGGAAAAGAAAATTCAGAATTTTTCATAAGAAATATATATATTTTTTTTTTTAAAATTTCCGTTTATGTAAAACTTAAGAAAAATACTTCATCCATAATTTTTTCTAGAAAAAAATTTAGAATTTCTTTTATGATAATATTTCTTTCTATAAGGCCATTACTTTTTATGAAAAATATTTCTTAAGAATATTTTTTATTATTTTTTGAAAAGTATTCTTCACAAAAAATTTCAGTTAAAAAAATGTTCATGAATCAATTTTTTCTAAAACAAAAATATCATTTACTATTTTAAAAATATTTTTCAAGTGATCAAAATGTTAAAATTAAATGATTTTTTGTAACTTCCAATAATGCATGGTTTTTTTTTGCAATATGTCTCGAAATTTTTTTACTAGCAAAGATTCTAGCGTTTAAACAGTCCAAAATAAAGAGCATCCAAATTAGATTCTCAAGACCAACTATTTTCTCCGATGTGGTGTTATTAAATTAGTAAAAATATAAAGTGTCGAAACAGTATTCCTAAAAAAAAATACTCTTGAAGTTCGGCAAGATAATTTATAATCTTAATGAAGTAGATATGTTAAATTATATATATGTAAAATATAACATTGACAATTATAATTTGTATGTTCAATATTAATCATTATATTTTATTTATGGTAAATTTGATTCCAACAATAGTCAAAATATCGATATTCAAAAGCATAAACATGGCCCATAATAATAACAAGTAGCTGCCAACGGATGAAACATCAGTTCGAACGGATGAGGCTGAAAAATGATATTTTCTTTCTAGAACTTAATTTAACTAACCAACCCAAAAATACCAACACAAGCCCAAAACACACGAAGGTCTTCAACTCTTGAGCGCCAACAATGCGAGTCTGTATACCTTGAAACGCGATGAAACTCTTCGACTTTTGATGATTCGATTGAGATGAAATTTTTGTACGTCGACTCAAACTTGATAAACTTTTGTACGTCGACTCGAACTCGATAAACTCCTGATCTTAAATATGAAACTCAAACAAGATTAGTAATTACGGAATAGTTTTAAACATCATCAAACCGAGAACAACAAAATCACATTCCACTCATTTTCAAATCCGATTAATACCTCAAAATCTTTCTCACTCCTTGCTCAAAGCTTCCCGAGTCAAAAGGCCCCACTATTGTTTGAGAGAAAATGAATAATTTTAGTCTAATTGTAACCAACTTCTTTTCAAACCGCCTCCCCAATTCCCGACCGTTGGAGACAAGGGTTTGATTCAGTTTGAAATCCACTCAACGGCATCACCTTGGATCATCCATAAAAGTCTCACAACATCCTCTACTTTTCTGAGAGTTTGACCTCTTAACTCGTTGTTAATGGCGAGTTCTAACTTTGACGCGAAAATTCAGTTTTAAAACTGGGTTGACATTCTGTCGAACAGTTGATTCAAGCTCGAATTTCTCACTCATTTCTTCTACTATTCTTTGAGTTCTTCATACGATTGGAGAGAGAGAGAGAGAGAGAGAGAGAGAGTTGGCTTTGGTTTCAACAAGAATGGGAGGTCCGTGGAGAGAATGGCAAGTACCATTGTTTTAGCTCGTGGTTGGTCAGAAATAGATTTAACTTTGGTTTGACTGGCGTTTACCGACGGATTCTGGCACTTCCAAGTCCGGTAAATTACACGACTGCATTTGGCTCCTCAAGCTGAGTCGAAAGGTGGTGATTTGGACGATTTTGAGCAATTTGGAAATTAGAGTTTTCTGAAAAAGAAAGAGTTGACTTGACTTCGAAAGTTGACTTTTAACCTTGACCAAAGTTTGACCAGGCATTTCTGAACACTATATGAGGTTTCTGATCAAATGGGTTGCATGCCTGGATTTGTCACTTCACTATTTTCAATTCCCTATATAACTTGCCCAATTTGGTGAAAGTTGATTTTCGGTCAACAAAACCATTTTTTGAGTTTAGAGTTTGGGTTGAATTTGTGTTTTAGTGTAATATATGGGATTTTTTTTGTTTTTTTTATTGTAAAGGGTTGTTGAATGTACGAGGAATGTGTGTATGGGAAACGTAAGAGTTTTATTCAGAATTTGGTTATCTTTGATCCATTATTTGTATTTTGACTTTTCTTTTGATGTTGACTTTTCAAACAAGTCTTCCAAATCATCTTTTTAGGTCTTTTTATCTGAAATTTCACATTAAAAAATGTATTAAAAATCTTAAAAATGAGTTTTATGAATTTTATGCATTTTACATACATGTTATGTAAAATTTGAGTGAAATTATAATGAGAAAAACATTAAAAATGTGTGTAGAAACACAAATTAAAATGTGCCACTGCCAGAGGCTATCCACTATGTTTCTGTAGGGGCCCACCTGGCCTTTTATCTGGCCCACTTGATTTTCCACCCAATTGACTAAAAATATACCAATTTGTGGAGTACAAAGAAGAGGTGAAGAGAAGTAAAATGGCTACAACCTCCGGCGACTCAGGCGGGACGCGGGCAGCAGCCGGTGGCCGGCGAAGAAGAAGAACGGCACCTTCTTTTCTTCCTCCAGACGAGTAAGGTGAAGGCGAGGCGGTGTGGGGAAAAGAAAGAAGATGCACCGATTTTTTTTTTTCTTTTTATGATTTCTTTTTTGTTTGGGTCGGGGCTGGATAATTGGTTTGGTTCAACGGGCTTGGGCCTTGAACCCTAAACCCTGGTCTTACGGCATGTATCTTGGGCGGGCCTGCGTTTATTCCCCATTGAAATTTGATTATGACGTTGATGGGTGAACTAATTTCTATTTTCAGAAATAATTTTGAAGCTTCTTCTATCATTTTTGAAGCCTCTTTTATAATGCACATTATTATTTATAATTTTAGAAATATTTCTTGATTGTATATTAAATTTTTATTGCTTAATACTACAATTTACCTTATATTAGAATAATATATATGTTTTTATGCTTTATTAAATATTTTTTGCTAGTTTTGTTGTTGTAATTATTATTTTTTATATAATCATCTCGAATTCAATAAAGTCACTAAATTTTATAAAATGCATCATCTAAGTCACTCAACTTTACTAATGTTTCATAAGAAATTATTAAACTTAACAAAATTATTATCTAAGTCACTCAACTTACTAATATTTTATAGGAAATCACTAAATTTTATAAAATATATTATCTAAGTCACTCAATTTTATTAATATTTCTTGGGAAGTCACTAAATTTTATAAAATATATCATCTAAGTCACTCAACTTTATTAATGGTTCATAGAAAGTCAATGAACTTTTATGCCGTCTCATGATAAGTCACCAACTTAAAACATAATCCACCGTAGGTCACTCAACATTATTTTGTATCATGCTAAGTCACTAAATTTTAACATTATATCACACAAGGTCATTGAACTTCAAATTTATATCGTATAAGGCCACTAAAATATGATTTTTTGATGTAATGACGACTTATTTCTTCGTTTTTTTTTGCAATAGTTTGATTTATGGAGATTTACAGAACAAGAATTTACTGTAATATATTATATTTTAGATTTACTTGAGCATAGTTTCGATTCATTATTATAGTTGTGCATGATATTGACTGTACAATAAAATAACTACTATACGTCTAACTCAAAAATAAGAATTTTATGAATGAGCAAAAAAAAAAAAAATTTGTTTGTTTCTTTTTTTTTATTTTGTAGTGATTTTGTGTATTAATTTTCATATGTTACAGGCATTGTATGATGTAAATTTGAAGTTCAATGACCTTATGTGATATAATGTTAAAGTTCAGTGACCTAGCACATGATACAAATATAAAGTTGAGTGATCTACAGTGCATTATTTCTAAAGTTGGGTGATTTACCATGAGATAACATAAAAGCTCGATGACTTTCCATGAAACATTAATAAAGTTGAGTGACTTAGATGATACATTTTATAAATTTTAATGACTTCGTATGAACATTAGTAAAGTTGAGTGACTTAGATGATACATTTTTTAAAGTTTAGTGACTTCTTAAGAAACATTAATAAATTGAGTGACTTAAATGATTTATTTTGTAAAATTTAGTGACTTCCCGTAATTTTGTCGAATTTGAGATGATTATTTGGGTTTCAAAGTTAATGATGGTGTGAATTGCTTATGCCAGCGATGGTGTGGATGTCATGTGTCATTTTCGTTAAAAAATGGATGAAAAATTAACGGAGAGAATTAATTTTGACATTTTTGAAGTTGAATGACTTGAATGAGATAATTGAAAGTTTAGTGATCTATTTTATCAAAATGTAAAATTGAGTGATCTTAGATGAAATTTATTCAAAATTAAACTACTTGAATGAAAGTTGAGGGACAAAATTGGACTTTTCTAAAAAAATAAAAAAAAATGCACCAGCTCTATTAGACGTTTTTTAAATGGCATCTGAAAATAAATTATTTCATAAAATAGCTTTGGACCAACTTTATTTACGAAACTAATACTTTCGCCTCTGTTACTGGGCGAAACTTCGCCCTGCCATTGGGCGAAAGTACAAATTCTTATTGTTTGAGTATATTTAGCTGTTAGCGCTTAAAAATCAGTTTTACCCATTTACTGGACGAAACTGTCTTTTTTTTAGTCCGGATATGGAGCGTCACGCTATTTAGTGCCGCGTCGCCCGCTCAACCACAACGTACCACATCGCGCAATGGCGCGTCCCAGATACATGTCTCCAGTGGCACATAACCCGCGCACACGTTCTAAAATTCTTCCAGCGGCTCATCATACACCCACGCTACTCGCTGCTTTTAATTTTTTTTTTCTCTTTTTCATTTTACAGCTCAATGATACAAAAAATATAACATTCCACTAAAAGACATACATAGTAACTAAAAAGTTGTATAAACATAACTAAAAGACACATCAATGCAACACAAATACAAAAAAACATAATAAATTCACTAAAAGACATACTCAATAACGAAAAAGCCATAAAAACACCTAAAAAGACATGAATCCAACATAATACAAAAGATATAATATTCCACTAAAAATACATATCAATCCAACATAATAGAAAATGCATAACGTTCCACTAAAAAGACATAACCAGTAACTAAAAAGTCATATCAAATACAACTAAAAGACATATCCAATAACTAAAAAGTTATATACATATAACTAAAAGACATATCAATTTGACACCATATAAAAGACACATTCAATACCTAAAAGGCATAACAATACAACTAAAAAGGTATATCAATCCAATACAATACAAAAAATATATCAATGCAACACAATCCAAAAAGATATATCAATCAAAGTAAAAATAATATTAGTAACTACAAAATTAAAGCAGAGTGCAGGGGAGTGGAGCGAGTGTGAATTGAGCATGGACGTGGTTAACTTGCGCCGCTGGCTTAAATTAATCATGCGGATTGCTAAGTTGTGCTTTTTATTAAGCTTGGCGTTGTTCAAGCGCTAGATACCATGGCGCTGAGAATAAATTCTCTGTTTTTATATGTCTATGGCCGAAAAGTGATTTTTTCCTTTTTTTTGCAAATTTTGCCCAGTTTTTTTTTTTTTTGATGCTTTAGCAGGCGAATTGCCTTGCCGAGATTCTATTAAAAATGAAAGTTAAAAATGTTTATACAACAGTTCAGGAAAAGAATAGAGACATAATAGGATATCAATCGGCCAGGAATTAGCTACTAGAAAAAAAGAAAAAAAAAACTAATATCCTAAAAAGGAGAGAGAGTAAATAAGAATGCCTTTAGCAATTCTCCAGCCATGCCGAGATATCATGGTCTATGATTGTCATAGAGATAATCCTCAATTTTGCCCAATTTTATCAAAATATTGGGCGAAACTGGGATTTTCAACTTGATTATCACTGGTTGTTGTTCGAAATCTATATCTCAATAATTTCGTCCAATAACGGGTCAAATAGTTAGTTTCGTCCAGTAAGAAAACGAAAGTTAGTTTCGTGCAGTAAGAAAACCAAAGTGCTAATTTCGCAAATAAAGTTATACCAATTTTTTTTTTTTAGACGTCGTTTTAAAAAAAAAGTCGCTCGACTACAACTACGAGTGTGGCGTTCAAGATTCAAGTGGGCCCGCCCGACTCTCATTCTCCATCGCCATTTGCTTTCCTTCCTCTTCCTCTCGATCTCTCCGCTCGCTCGCATTCATGGAGAGTATCGCTCTCTCCCGTCCACTCCTCTTCCCTCTCCCTCTCCGGCCCCGCTCTCTCCATTTCCCCTCTCCCCTCCCCTCCCCCTCCCTCCGCCCCATCCCCCTCTCCTCCCCCTCCCCCTCCCTCCGCCGCCGCTTCACTCCCCCTCTTCCCCCTCTCCGCTCCTCTCCCACTCCCATTCCTCCTCCCTCAAACCCCAAACCGCAACCAGTCACTGACTCCGGCGCGAAACCAATTCCGCTGATAATATCCGTTGCCATCGGACTGGTCGTGAGGTTTCTGGTGCCGAAGCCTGTGGAGGTGACTCAGCAGGCGTGGCAGCTTCTCGCGATATTTCTGTCCACCATCGCAGGGCTCGTTCTTAGTCCTTTGCCCGTTGGCGCCTGGGCTTTCCTCGGCCTGACGGTGTCCGTTTTGACCAAGACGCTTTCGTTTTCTGCCGCCTTCTCTGCCTTCACCAATGAGGTAATTTTGTTAAATTTGGTATGGAACTACTGATGCATTATTTGCTCAATCAATCAGGGGTTATGATCAAGAGGAGCCTAATTGAGGGACTGATATTTAACAATTCATTTTGAAACTTTCCAACATAACAGGTGATTTGGCTCATAGTAATCTCCTTCTTCTTCGCGAGGGGTTTTGTTAAAACCGGTTTAGGAGACCGAATTGCAACTTACTTCGTGAAATGGCTGGGAAAAAGCACTCTAGGGTTATCATACGGACTCACAATTAGTGAAGCGTTTATTGCGCCAGCCATGCCCAGTACAACTGCCAGAGCTGGTGGAGTCTTTCTGCCCATTATTAAGTCTTTATCTCTCTCAGCTGGAAGCAAACCAGGCGATCCCTCAGCGAAGAAACTTGGAGCCTATCTTGTTCAGTCTCAATTCCAGGTTTGTAATTAGTGCATATGCTCTCTTTTTTGTTAATTTTCACGAACTTTGCACAAATCCCTTGTATTGTTGAAAATTATAAAAAGCCCCTCTATTTTTAATAAAAATTTACAGTGGTAATAAGAATAAGTTAATTAACGGTGTTAACCATTAGAAAAAAATAGGAGCTAGTTTTGAACATTTCTAAAACAGGGGGTCTCTCTCCTTTTGCAATTTTCAATAACGCACGAGTTCCTTTGCAATTTAGACATAATGCGGGGACTTATTGCAAATTTTCCTCCATTGTATAACTTTTTCGTTACTTTTGGCAGTCAGCGGGAAATTCAAGTGCATTGTTCCTAACAGCAGCAGCTCAAAACCTACTATGCCTTAAACTGGCAGAAGAACTCGGAGTAAAAATCGCTAATCCATGGGTAGTGTGGTTTAAGGCAGCTAGTTTACCAGCAATCATCTCTCTCTTAATCACCCCTTATTTGTTATACAAAATTTTCCCTCCTGAAACGAAGGACACACCAGAAGCACCGGGTTTAGCTGCCAAAAAGCTCGAGCAGATGGGGCCCGTTACCAAGAACGAGTGGGTCATGATTGGCACCATGGTTCTTGCCGTTTCACTATGGGTCTTTGGGTAACTTATTTTCAATCTCTTCTCATTTTTTTTTCAATAATATTTTATAGCTCAATAATATTTGAGAAAAGTCCATTTTTGGCCCCTCAACTATTTAGTTAGTCCCTTTTTGGCCCCTCACTTTTTATTGTTCGGATTTTAACCCCTCAACCAGTGAACTAGTCCCTTTTTGGTCCTTCCGTTTATCAGATTGAAGGGCCAAAAGGGACTAGTTAAATAGTCGAGAGGTCAAAAAGGAACTAACTGAATAGTTGAGGGGCCAAAAATGGACTTTTCTCATAATATTCTTCCCCCATATTTCCAGAGATGCGCTTGGGATCCCGACCGTGGTAGCGGCGATGCTGGGCCTGTCAATCCCCCTAACTTTTCTGATATTTATCAAAAATCCCTAACTTTTCAAATTCTTCACAAACCTCCTATAAAGTGGACTGAATTGTTTTACCCCCCTATGGAATTAAAGTTACAGGGAGTAAAAAAAAAAATTCAACTCACTTTATAGGGTGTTTTTAAAAAAATTGAAAAGTTAGGGTATTTTTGATAAACATCAGAAAAGTTAGGGGGTTTTTGAAGAATTTCCCATATTGTTACATCTCAATAATATTCTTCCCCCCTTATTTCCAGAGACGCGCTCGGGATCCCGAGCGTGGTAGCAGCGATGCTAGGGCTCTCAATCCCCCTAACTTTTCTGATATTTACCAAAACCTCCCTAACTTTTTAAATTCTTCACAAACCCCCTATAAAGTGGAATGAATTTTTTTTACCCCCCTATGGAGTTAAAGTTACAGGGAGTAAAAAAAAAAAACTCACTTTATAGGGGTTTTTGTTTTTGAAGAATATTGAAAAGTTCGGGGGTTTTTGATAAATAGCAGAAAAGTTAGGGGGTTTTTGAAGAATTTCCCATATTGTTACATCTCAATAATATTCTTCCCCCCTTATTTCCAGAGACGCGCTCGGGATCCCGAGCGTGGTAGCCGCAATGCTAGGGCTCTCAATCCTCCTTACACTAGGCGTGCTCACGTGGGACGACTGTCTCTCCGAGAAATCCGCCTGGGACACGCTCGCCTGGTTCGCGGTGCTCGTGGGCCTCGCAGGCCAGCTCACCAACCTCGGAATCATCTCCTACACCTCCAACTCCATCGCCCGACTCCTCCAGTCCTTCTCACTCAGCTGGCAGGCCGCCTTTGGCGTCCTACAAGTTTCGTACTTTTTGATTCATTATTTGTTCGCGAGCCAGACGGGCCACGTGGGCGCATTGTACAGTGCGTTTCTGGCCATGCATTTGGCGGCGGGAGTGCCGGGCGTGCTCGCCGCGCTGGCGCTGGCGTATAATACGAATCTCTTTGGGGCCATCACGCATTACAGCAGTGGTCAGGCTGCTGTGTATTTCGGAGGTATGTTATTATGTAGCTTTCTGTTTTGTTTTGTTTTTGATACTTCTATTTTGGAAGCATCATTTTGGTACTTTTGAGCTTGGGACGTATATGCTCCAATCAAGTTTCAATTAGCTTGTGCAATCTAACCTCAAATGAGATGCAGTTATGTAATTAATCCTCAATTAACCATCAATTTTGCAATTAGGCTTCCAATTGGGCCTCTAACTGAAATTGTCCTCATTTTACCCTCATTTGTGCAACTAAACTAGCCATCAAATATATGTATAGACGAGACCTAAAACGAATATGTCAAGATATTTTATTGGTTATATTTTTACGTGACCAATATCTATTTCCCTTTTTCTATGCAGCTGGATATGTGGAGCTACCTGATGTATTCAGGATAGGGTTTATAACGGCTACGCTTAATGCTTTAATTTGGGGTGTAGTTGGAGCCTTTTGGTGGAAATTTTTGGGCCTTTATTAACTCTCTTTTCCTCGTACCAAATTTCATCCATTTTGTTTTGTTGAATAAAGTTAACAATTCAGCTCTCAAATCTCTCTCTAGTTTCTTCCTTCAGTGTTGTTGACTTTCATTGAGCTATTCTGCAATCTCGTTTTTTTAGATTGTTCCCAGTCTAAATTTTGTTGAATTTGGTTGTGCATCTTCTGTTTTGAGTAATATCGGAGCCCTAGTAATCAATTTAAATTTTGTTTACACCATCGCATGTGTCGCAATTCTGTTTTGGTGTCTAGCATTGGATTAGCCATGTGGAGAGACTATGCTTCCCAGTCTGGTGTAGCAAACCAAGGCTTGAGGGATTTGGCACGTGAATGGAAATTGCTTGATAATTAATGCCCCAATTTTGGTCTTTTCTTGTTCTTGGATGGATGTGATACGAGGGAAAGAGAAGAATGCTCCGTGCCCAATCAAATTTATCTGCTACATAACTAAAGAGTGATTTTTTTTTTATTTGAACCCGCATTTTCCTAATACACATAGAACGTATTTGATCGAGTTATGACCATTGAAGCGTGTAGTTCAAATTTGAACCTTGATTCTTGGGTTTTGTAAGGCCTCATTCTCATTGAGCTTCCTTTTGAGCCTTAAGTTTCTCTATCAAATAATCAGTATATAGACTTTGTTGATCTAAACTTGATATAACACACAGTACAATAAGGCAGACAACAATACTCAACAGATTAAAAAAAACCAGTATTTGAAAAGGACAAATCAACTGGCAATCAATTGGATTTATAACAAAAATAAAAGCAAACATGTTCATTCACAAAAACATTACTCCACAAGTACATTACTGGATATACTCACAAATAAGCAAAACCTAAATCCTACAAACGCTAGAATAAAAGTAAAAAAAAGAACTAAGAGTGTCAACTCTCATAATTATTAACCCACCATTTCACAGGAACCTAGGACCATAGACATCAACAAAGAAATTAAATATTTACCAAGATTCTATCTACACAGACGAATACAATCAATACTATATAAATCACACAACTTCTTTTCGTAATCATCTTAGGGATGGAAAATGATTCACAACACCAAGCTTTTCAGCAAGAATTAAAATCTGAGTCTTAACTAAATCTGGCGAGAGAGAATCCGGGAAACATGGCACACAATCAGGTAAACGACTTATATCCTTTTCTTCACTCGGTTGATAAAAGAAAAGCACTGATCGACAGAATATAAACCTATACATAGTTCAAGTATAAAGCACGTTGGAGAGTAAATTTTTTTGAAGGAAATGTGAAAGAAAAAAAATAAATTTACCTTAAAATGAGGCGTCTTATTAACGGGTCAGCTAATAGTTGCATCCAAACCCGGTCCAAATCTATAGATTTGCAAATTGTCTCTTCTATTTCTGCTAATGCAGAAGAAACTAAAACCTCTGCTTCATTATATGTATTCTGAAATTAAATAGATATAATTAGACCATACATTACATTATATTATTTTATATTGTCATAATGTCATATCACGCTATATTAGAATATATGTTTAATGAAACTTACAGTGTTAATTTCAGAAGAGAGGTCGACTAAAATACAAAAGGCTTCAAGTGGTGCAGTCAAAAAATATGTAAATAAGCTCCCATTATTTGATGACTTTGAATTAAAATTCGAAGGTGAAAGAAGCATTGCAACTGGCTCTGATCTCTCCTTACCATTTATAACCTGTTAATTAATTATAAAAAATATATATATTCATTAGAAACAAAGAAAAAGAAAAGATGAAAAATGTAAAATATCCCTTAACTGTTTTGACTTATCGAACTGCTACGTAGATATTTATTATTAAATATATATTAAGAAAAGACAAACCTGCCTTGAATGCCTGGCTGTTTTCACTATCGATTATTAGGAATAATGGGATTCGGGTAAATGGAATAATATCTTCAGGATATAGAATATTCTCATCTAATAAGATTAAAAATACATCACAAATATTAACAATATCATTACTTACAAAAGAAAAAACAAAAAAATATATTGGAATTGGATAAACTAAAAAAGGAAATTTTGCATAAAAAAAAGCCCATGCATTATGATGAAATTGCAATGGCAGCAACTAAATTTTGAATATTATAAAAGGGCAGTTTTTTTACAGTTTGAATAATGCAGGTGCTTTTTTGTGATTTCGGCATATTCATGGATTTTTTTGCAAATTTCCATAGATAAATAATATACCTCCATTTCCTCTTGGTCCTAGACATATAGATCTCTCTGAAAAAGCATGCAACTTATCAGCTGCTCCACGAAAAATAAATAAAAAATAATTAAGTTGGAAACTCATTATTTATATATAGAGATAGATATATTTTTAAAAGAAAATAAATAAATAGAATACCTGATGCTGAGATGTATACAAGTAGAACTCTATCTGCAGACATTTCCTCACATAATGTAGCAATTACCTGTCAATATACCATTTCTTTTAATATAAGAAGATAAACAACAAAAATAAATTTATAGTTTTACTTAATTTGTATAAATTACTTACTGAAATTAGATGGGAAACCTTCGGACGGTAAATAACAGCCTTTCTAGGGTTTTTAGGCATATTTGGATCAGCCAATTCAGAGGCGAGATTTATATCTATTAATCCAGAAACTGCACCGCCACTATGATCACTCAGTATACCATTTTCATTATTAATATTATTATTTTCTTTAGTTTCGGAATTCGGATGGGATGCACTTGGTTCATACTCTAAACATTGTTGCATTCGAGATGTGTCCAAGGTTAATTCAGTAAATTTCACCTGAAAGAAATCCACAAAATATTATTAAAAAATTTCGAAGTGTTATTTAATTAAGACGGTAATTAACTAATTAATGAATTTTAATTACAGAACCTCGTTTTTGTGATAGCTTGTTAGTACTGCATCATGTAATTTTAAACATCTTTTGGCATACAAAGGGGCTAGATGTGGGAATGAATTTGGATAAGAATCCAACAAAGAAATATATCTCAAAGTCCGTGAAAATGGAAAGATTTTAAACGCTTTCAAGAATCGCCCTAGCTCTTGAATCACTTGCTTCCATTCTTTGAAATTCGTGCCCTGAAAAATCAACAACATTTAGTACAAATCAAAATTGAGCTTGAAAATCATTCAGATTGTATTTAAAAACAGTTCAATTACAACACAACTTACCGGGTAAGCTTCCCTCGATTCCTCCACAAGTGATTTCAACCTCTCCGAAAGAACCCTAACCGCCTCATCTCTATTAACCAGCATCGCGACAATCAAAAACCTGGCGACAAATCTCAGTTCCTTACACCTCAGCCTCAGATCCAGTCCTTTCCCCTCAAAATACCCTCGTTCCAAAATCGCCTCGTAAAAAACATATGCGCCGAGCAAAAACCGCCACTCGCCCGTGCGTACGTACTGATCGTAGTACAGCTGCCCGATCCGCGAAGCCAGCTCGCCGATCTCGCACCGGCTCAAGCCGCTGTTCACCAGCTCGCGCCGGTGAGACTGCTGGAAGTGCCAGAGGTGCGTGTACGCCTTGAAAACCTTGCGATGTTAAGAAATTAGGTTACTTATTTTGCCTTTGTACGAAAATAGATGGAAAATTAGGTTAGATTTTCTTTTCATCTGATGTAAAAAGCTTGTCAAAACTCGTAAATAGAAAAAAGAAAAATATTTAGGGCCCTCTACGAATTTCTCAAAAAAAAAAAAATACCTTGCGGTGGTAAAAATTAGGTTACTTATTTTTCCTTTGTACGAAAATAGATGGAAAATTAGGTTCGATTTTATTTTCGTCTGATGTAAAAAGCTTGAAAAAACTCGTAAATAGAAAAAAAAAAAAAAAGGAAAATATTTAGAGCCCTCTACGAATTTCTCAAAAAAAAAAAAAAATTGCGGTGGTAAAAAATTAGGTTACTTATTTTTCCTTTGTATGAAAATAGATGGAAAATTAGGTTAGATTTTATTTTCATCTGATGTAAAAAGCTTGTTAAAACTCATAAATAGAAAAAATATTTAGCATTTGGAAGGGGGACAATTAGAGCCCTCTACGAATTTCTCAAAAAAAAAAAAAAAAAAACCTTGCGGTGGTAGACTGACACGTGCGGGCCGCGCGTGTATGCGGGGAGATCGCGCACGCGTGCGAACTTGCGGTCCGCGCGGGAGATTAGGGAGCGGAAGTTGAGGTAGATGGAGGAGGAGGAGGAGTCGGACGCCATGGAAGAAGCGAGGAGAAGTTGTAAAGAAAGAAGTGGGGTTTTGGTTTGGTTTGGTTTGGTTTGGTATGGTTGATGGGGTGGTAGTGGTTACTGGTTCGGACTTTCGGGAGCGGGACAGAATGGAGGAGCAGTTGAGGAAAAAGAGGCCGAGTTTCGTAATTTGGGATGGTGAAAATGGTCTCGATTTGTATTCTTCGGTGAGAACTCGGCGGACTCTATAATCTATGTCGGGGCCGTTTGATGTGGATGACATTGAGATTGAGGGATGTATCGGACATAGTAGGATGGATATTAAGATGATGGGGGAGTAAGTGAAGGATATGTGTGGATGACTTGCGTGTTGTTTGATGTGGTAGACTATTAAATGATGGAAAGTGAAAAATATTGTTTGATTATTGATATGAATGACATTGAAAAAATAGTTGAATGGAATTAGATTATTTATTTTAAAAAATTAAATGTGTATAATCTTAGTTAACTAATTTCATAATATAATATAATAAAAAAATACTTCTAACAATCAAGTATCAATTCAAAATAAAACTCTATAGATTAGAAATAAGTAAAACAAAATATTTATATATAAATTAATACAAGTAACACATAAATCATAATAAGACATAAGTATAAATGTTTTCATAAATAACAAATATAAAAATACCAAAATGACACTGTTCCACTAAGACTAAACCCTAATATTACACAAAATAAAACCATCAAATTAACACAAGTTAAAACGGTCCAAAAAATGGAAAAATATTACATTAATACACAAGAAAATTAACCAAGACAATTCTGCTCCCACATTTGTCTCATTATATTATCTCTAATAGCAACCCACTCTCTCGTACGTGTTGGTACTCGACAAAGTATCATCGCTTTTTGCTTTTGTCTATGACGTATTAATAGAATAGTGGTGAGCGCCGCAACAAAACAAATAATTTTTTTCCGCTTAAAGTCTTCATCACTTTCGTTTTCCTCGCCACCACTTCCGACTCCCTCACTGTCATATGGATGAATTTAAAAACCTATAAACAAATTAAGAGATTAAAATACTATAAACGAATTAAAACAATATCAAAATTATGGCTAAGAACAAGTTTGAGGATTTGTATAGAGTACATCAATATAAATGTTGTTCATTATTATCATATAATTTCTAAATCTCATTTAAAGACATTTCATCAAACACCTTAGATGCAACCAGATTTAATGAGTTGGGCCATGCATCTATATTCATTATTTCACATGTTATCGAATTATGGCCAATTTAGTTGAAATATCAAATAATGGATAACTTAGCTAGAACATCAAAACAAACAAAACTGGCTTGAAAGAAAATTAGTGTGCTGGAGTGAAATGGATGGAAACTTGTGGTTTAGATGCATGGAATCAGGCGAGAGAAAGAACAAATTCCATGAATTTTTCCATCAAAATCAATATTACAAACAAAAAAAATAAGAACCAAAGTTAGCTTAGAAGAAACATAATCAGGAGAGAGAGAGAGAGAAAGAGAGAGAACCTCGTTGATGAGAGAAGCTGGAGTATGGCGAAACTACTGACACGAGGGACGATCAAAGGAGATTGGAGAGGCGAGTTTTGGGGGTAAAACGCAAAAAAAAAAAAAAGAGCTGAAAGAGTTCTGGCGCTAAAATGAAAAAAAAAAAAGTGGGAGTGAAGGACACTCTCGTCTCCAGCGAGACATCAGGTGAAGCACAAATGAGAGAAACGGGAACTCATAATCCCTCACGGTCTCTCAAATCAAACACAAGACACAAGGCAATGTGAAGGATATGTATGTCTGTCTCTCAAGACTCCTCATATCAAACAACCCAGTGTTGGCAGTTTGGCAGTAAAAATACTGTTTGATTATTGCTGATGAGTTAATTAATTGGTTCCTATCCTTGCTTTCCGTGATAAAGATCAATGCATACTAAATACAGTCAACCTAGTGGGATGTGACGTCTTCGATTTAATTAGGGGAAATTTCATATGTGCCACTACAAACACTTAAAATATTATATTTGTCAGTACAAAAATCAAAATATTTTATTTGTCATTACCAAAACTTGAAATATCATATTTCATTATAAAACTGAAAATATCATATTTATCATTCTAAAATACAAAATCTGTCAAACTTATCCAAAAATTAAAACCATCCATTTTTTTCCGTTAAAACTAACCGTCAAGTCTTATAATTACCATTATACCCCTCTTATCTTATAAATTAATTTCAAATCAAGTATTGATTTGATGAGGTTATTCACATTTTATCTCCTTGAGTCTTTGTATTTCTTCATGATTTAGATTCATATATACAACCAAAGATTTATTTTTCTTTTTTAAGTGTGAAGTCATAATTTAATATAAGAGAAAAAAATATTTAAAAGAAGAATCAATCTATTCTTATTCAAATTGATTTTTGGAATAATTATTTCTGAAGATAAATTGAAAAAGAGGAATATATTATTTTTATAGATAAATAATGTTTTTGATAGAAAGATGAAAAAAGAAGGGAAAGAGACTTTAGGTTGAAGAGAAAATATGATTATTTGCTAGTGAAAGAGAAATGAGAGAAGTGTATTTTAGTCATATTAAAAAAACTCAAGGAAAATTAACGGTTTTGAATATATTTGATATTCTTGAAATTTTAATATTATAAGTTTTTATAATAGAAATATGATATTAAGGTCGGTAATTATGATATTTTTAAAGTTTTTGTTATATGATATTTTTAAAACAATAATGATAGGATGCCAGACCAAAGGACCCGACCTTATCCCGATGGCTTGCGTGGAGCTCTCCATTTTCCACGTTGGGTACAGATTGAGACGGAAAAATACTTCTGTCTGGAACCCGGCTCGCGGATCTATTCGTCGGACCCGCCTGTTCGCAACCCGTTAGTCAGCTCGCACGAAACTCAAAACGGGAAAGAAGAAAAACGGGAAAGAAGAGCGTGGATGGAAACAGAGAGGTCCTCTTTGTGATTTCACCAAATAACCCTAGGCGGCAGCAATTTTGGTCCTCTTTCTTGTCCTTTGTGTGGTCTCCATTGAAATTGAGCAAGCAATTTGGTTTTTGATATTTTTTTTATTTAGTGTGTATTGAAGAAACAGAGAGCTTTGTTTCTATCCACTAATTATTTAATTGATTTTTTTGATTATTCTGGTTTCTTATTAAAGAATAAGAAACAGAAGAGCCTAATTAATTTATGTGTATTGGATTTGAGTATACAAAATTCTTTTTATGTGATATGTAATAAATGAGTATAATATTTCTGTAATGGGGATCATCTAACCACTGAATTTAAAAAAAATAAAATCTAACATACTTATTTTATATATTATTTTTTGCAATAAAATTTATGATTTCATATGTAATTATAATTGGTGAATAAGAGTTCAATTTGGGTTGAATTAGTAATTTTCGGAGTAATTATGGTTGAATTATAATTTATTTTTTTTGAAGGAAATCGGCTTTGCGGAGTTTCGGACCCACGTCATTTGGGTTTCGGACCCAGCAAATTATAATTGAATGAGAATTTAATTATATGCAACTAATCTATATGTTTATTGTTAGAAATTATATGCCGCTAGTCAGGTGTGGGAAAGTAATATGCCGAACTTGTCGAATTTTAGAAATTATATTTAGTAGTATGTTGATGTAATAGATGATTTTTTTTTACTTATGTTTTGTTTTGTGTTGGGTTTGTATGTTTGATGCTTGTTGCTTGTTGCTAGATTTTTGTTATGAAGATATTTAGATGAATTATACTAGAATCTATTATGAATTTTGTTAGATTTTAATAAGAGTTTTGTGAGATTATATTATGCCTTTTGATAAATTGTAGTTAGATTTCATTAGAATATTTTTATAATTTTTCCAATATTTTTGTGAAGTTTACTGTTACATATAACATGTTATGTTCAAAAAAGATTAAGAAAACACAAAAAAAAATTAATAATAACAAAAACTTTTTTTTTCAAATATAATAAATATCCCTATCATACATTCATACATCAATTTACTACTAATTTGTTACAAACTACATCATTGTAATAAAATTTCCATTGTCTCCATCTCCGGCTTCACAATCGTCAACCCATCTCATACTTGAAACCAAAGCCTAATTCCTAAAAACCTAGTGTAGAATTTCCCAAATGGCTGCACTTATGGAGTGGTTTTCTCTATCTTGATCTTCCTTCTTTTCTACATTATTTATTCCACATTTTAATGAGATAATAATTATAAGATATTTCACACTTTAATTTAAGAAAAAGAAAATTATACTTGATTTTCCTTGTAGCTCTTAATAAACTCTGGATTAATCACAACCATAACCCTCATATACAAATCCACATTAAAATTGCATAAATCATCAAGCACCAATCTTTAGGTGTGTACGTACCATCTTTCTGATTCTCATGTCTAGCAGGTTTCATTTTTCAACTTTTTCGGTCATTCCAAGATATTCGACGCAACATTCAAGTACCAGATTATACGGGATTTAGGGTCATGACCATTGCGTAACATAATTTCGCGCAAGTATCAAAATGTTTTGGGCCTCCAGGAAATTCACATAAGAAGATTGCATCCGTACCGTCTTCTGTTGTAACTTGTAAGCAAGTACCGGTCTTTGGAACTGGAAAATAAATAAATAAATGAAATAATGAACTGATAAATCATATTGAGTGAGAGAGGGATTTTTTTTTTATTTCCTTAAGAATTAAGGGTATTTTTGCGATAATGTAAGCCTGATTTTGCAATTATTTGCACATACAGTGAAACAATGGATGAAAATTTCCGGAAAAAACCAAGAAAAAAAAACAATTGCTGCTAAATGATAGTTGCAACCAGTGCAATCGAAATTAACTCAAAATTTAGGAACTCAGGCCCTACAGCAATAGGAAATCACAAATTCAAAACCAATTAGATACTAATTATGCCAAATTAACTGATTAAAACCTGGATAAAGGGAGAGGAGATGATGAGAGGGTAGAGAAGAGCTCACAATTAGATACTAATTGCCAAATTAACTACAGCAATAGAAACTCACAAATTTGTCGTTCTTTCTGATGAGAGGGTAGGCAATGGAGCTTTTGTGTAGCTTTGACTTTGAGGAGAGCGCTCAGAAGAGGAGAGGAGGCGAGAATGGAGCTTTGAGGAGAGTAGACTGGCTTTTAATGATGGGAGTTCGTTCTATTAAGAATCCATCGATTGTAGATTTCATTCAAGGGAGAGGAGACGAGAGTATAGCTTTGAGGAGAGAGAACAAAGAGGAGAGGAGAGGGGAGTATAACTTTCAGAGTATACTTTGAGGGGACGAAACCAAACGGCGTGCCTTTTTATTTTCTTCCGTTTAACTCTCCGTGTTCTGACGTGGAAAGAGCGGATTCGCCACATCAGCGGTCGGTAGATGGTCGGGCCATTTGGTCTGGTATCGTAGCGTTATTGTTTTTAAAATATCATTAGTTATGCCGTAAGTACATCCTTGGAACTAATATAGAAGGCTTAATTAGCTGGCTTGCCAACTGGCCGCATTCGCCATTTTGGTTTCTTGTAATATTCTTTGGATTGTTCTATTTATAAATTATAATATAGTATGTAAAATTATTCAGTTTGCTTAGGTTCTTTTTCGTTATTGTCTTTGGGTTGTTCTTTCCATCTCATAGCACGTACCTAGCACACAGTTGACCGCATCATTAAACTTCCTATATCAAAAGCACTGACCGAGATCTTGTGTGGCCTATGTTTTTCTGTAAAGTGTAATGCGGACCATATAAATGAGTTTAGACAACTCCAAATTTTAACTCATAAAATATAATCATGCATCAGCATCATTATTTGCTTTAGTATTTACATATTGGACCCGTCATCATGAATGATAGATAGAAAGCTAAACATAAGGTGTATAAGTAAATATTCAATCCACCCAACCCACCAAACTCACCCAATCCAGTGCAATCCAGACAAGTTCTAAAATCGTTGGATAAGGTATAGATTAGTATTTTAAATAACACAGATTAACGGATTGAAATGTGAATTTACAACTGAAAATCCATTTTAATTCAACTCAATCCATATAAGTTAATTTATTTGCCTTAACATATAAAATATGTTCTTTTTTATTTCAAATACAATTATGGTTATAGAAAATATTCTTATAAATCCAAAATTATAACTTTTCTGTAAAAAATTAACATATATAAAACTTTACTATTATCACTAAAGATAAAAATGCTAAATATAATTATTCCAATTAGAAAGAATTAAAAAAGAAAACATAACAGAAAAATAAAGGGTCCGAAAATAAATCATCTTACAACAGACTAAAAACAAATTCTGAGGATAATAATCAAGTGATGAAAGACTGTCATCACAATTATATAAATGTTGTCGGCTTTTGTGGATTTTAAAGTATATATTATCAGATTTGATGGGTTTTGAGATAAATTTCATCAGATTTGTGAGTTTCGAAGTATCACCAGTTGGATTAGGTTGGAAAAATGCAAACCCAGTATAATTGAGTTGGGTTCATATTTTGATCTTAACCTCCTCAATCCAACCCATGAACATCCCTAGCTAAACATACGAAATTTCAGTGCAGCCCTTGAAAAATTAGATATTATGTAATGTTGTATAATTTACAAATGCATATAATCAATAATGAATAAATTTATGTGCAGAAAAAATATAATTTAGCCCCTATAAAATAAGAAGTAGAAACATGAATACCAACAAAATAACAAAATATATGATAAATATATATTCCTAAAGCTTAAGAAAATTTCAAATTTCATCTCTTTTCTTTTTGTTGAAAGAACATTAATTTCATATGTATCCATGCAAATTTCTGAAATATCATACACACCCGTGCAAATTGGATATGCTCTCTCAATTCTCCCCCCAAATTTTAGCATCCATTGAAGTGATTTTACGAGGCTACATCACTCTCTTTTCGTGATCATTGGATGGAATGATGTGATTTAATATGAACTGTTGGATTATTTAGAATTTTTGATATTTTATGGCGGTTTATTTGTAATTGGAGAGTGGAAATAATATGATTGGTTGAATTCGGTGTTCTGTGTTTTATTCTGATTTTGTGTGAAATGTCGAATCATATATAAATTTGTATTTTAAAAAGTACTTTTAACATAAGAAATAAGATATCTGATCAAGAATTATTATTTTTAACATAAGAAATATATATTTGTATTTTGATATGTGAACTTTTCATCTTTATTTACATTTACTTCCAAATGATATATCTTTAACTGGATGAATTCGGTTTATGAATTCAACAAATGACAATAATACATGATACAATATAAAGTGATGTGCCTTTCTAGAAATATACAAAATTAAATATAAAATAATTACACATATAAGTCTACAAACACATTTGATATTGACCCGTCCTTTATCTTAATAACCTTGTTCTTGAATGTGTCTTCTCCAGGCTCGGCTATATGGGCTATCTTTGGCTGTCAAGGAAAGTAGACCAATCCCACTACGAAAACCAGAATCCCCGAATAACCACCATCAAAGTTAACCAGACCTTCCGATTTTCTGAGCTGACCATTTCGACTTTCCTCCGACACCTGAAGTACCCCACAAGAACAGACATTCTCTTTTATTAACCAAGGAGCTCTTTTCTTGTGACTTCCATAGCATGACTGTTCTGACGCTGCGGGATTTTTCCTTGCTTCATCGATAGAAGGGCCGGGCGAGAACTAAAGGAAGGAAGATTTCTTTGATAGAAAGATTGATTGTGACCCCCATGATATCACGTGATATTTAATTAGATGAAATTGGTTTATCATTAATATAACGAATTATAACAATGTATTTCATCAAATATAAAATCATGTAGCCTTTTAAAAATGTATAAAAGTAGTTGTATAATAGCAAAAATATATAAATAAATAACAATTATGAGAAGTTAATGATTAATCAATTTTTATTTCTTAGAAAGTGTTTGTTGTTCTAAGTTTTAATTTTTTTAAGCTTTTTAGCTCTCTCGTTGTAAATATTCCATGTAACGCTTTATTTATTCATATTAATATAATATAAGCAAATGCTTACCTTTAAAAAGAAAATCATAATAAAATTACAATGTTTTCATATTATAAACATGACAGTTGTATATACTAAGTTGAAATATTTGATTCATGTACCGACTCATTATGCAGTCCTTAAAAATAGTATTTAAATGTTTAGGGGTAAATTTTCCTGACAAGGGCCTGCTTGCTAGTGCAGTTTTGCAAATCGACAGAAAGCTAGAGCATCCTGCTGCTAAGGAATGAACATCAAGAAGCTATGAGTGCAAGCAGTTACATAAAACTTCATGACTATATATATTAGAGGTCACATCATCTTAATTATTTCAACCATTGAATAATAAGGTATGGACAAATTTAAACCATTGATTGACTAATGCTTTTCTATGATTATAATCTTTTTGTAGACTTTATGTGTTGTTTAGTATGTTTACTTTATAAGTACTTTATGGACTTTTAGAAAGTCACATCAACTTTTGTCGATGACATTGAGTGTTCTTTCTGGTTTGTTATATGTTAAATCAATTTTATCTAATTGTTATCATTTAGGATTATTTGTATCCAAACATTAATTAAAATTATAGATGAAGAGTACATCATGTTGTCCTCAGTTTGATAATATTTAAAACTATTCTGAGCTACTAATATATTTGTGTGAGAATGTCTTGAGCTGATAGTCACACGTTCAAGTTCTCGGAAATGTCTTGGTCGCATCCTACCTATCTCAGAAGAATAAGAAGTTGTCACGCATGCAAAGGATTTCAAGAAAGTATTTCAAGGCATGGGAGTAAGCTTCTTAGCTCTTCATGTGTGTTTGGTTTGGTGAGTAATTTAATTATTATTGAAAAGAGAGTATAATCTGCAAATTGCCTAATTCTGGCCAGTTCCGTTGACGACGGAAGTGGTCCGTTGCCAACGGACCACTGAGTTGACAACGGAACTGGCCCGTTGAAGATTTTTTCTTCCTGACATCGGCTGTCGAATTTTGTTGTATAGTCCGTTGGCAACGGACCATTAGATTTTTAGCCGTTGGGAGAATATTTGGTTTAATTTCCTTCCGTTTTTACAATTCCGTTGGCAACGGAACTGCGCAGGATTCCTTTTCTGAATGCTGCTCTTTCCTCCTTTAAAGAGTGGCCACCTTCTCAGAAAAATTCACGAATTTCATTCACAAAAAGCAGAAATTCTCTCTTCTTAATACTAGTTAAATTCTCTAAATCTTAAAGTGAGATTAGTGGAGTTTTGAGCGTGTTGCTTGTGTTTATTTGTTGAGTTGAATTGAGATATGATTATAAGTTGATTGTTCCACCGGCCGTCAAGAGGTTGTGTAAGGCGATGGTGGTTCGAGGTCCTGTAAACGATCTTGTGTGTTAGTAAAACCGGAGCCGCAAGGCAAGTCCCGGAGAGTAGGCAACTTGTGAACACGGCAAGGGCCGCTAGTGAGTAAACGGGTGGTTAAGGCTAACGCAACCACCTCACCGAACTTCGTCAACAAGTTCGTGTGTTCGGTATCTCATTATTTTTCTATTTACTTTAAGTTCTTGTTTATTTGTTCTTCTTTGTTAATTAGTATTCAAACAACCATCAACAAAAGTCTAAAAACAATAAAAAATATAAAATTCTAAAAATATAAATATTCACGTTTCCGCACATTAGACCTTTTAAACCCCCTATAAGCCTCAATCAAATAACAATTGATACCAGAGCGGGAATACAGACCATTTCAAATTCTAATTTGAAATAATGTGTATTTGATTCATGGCGACTCCTTCGATCTACCGTCTTCAAATCGCGTATCCCGACAAGCTTGGCGGCAAGAACTGGAACGTATGGAAAAGATGCATGATGAATGCGTTCGATCTTCACGGTCTTCGAAAGGTAGTGGAAAATGATTTCACCATAGATTTTGTAAAAGATAGTATGACAACCTATACCGAGGACACTAAAACCAATAAGACACTTGACATAATGGCACATAATCTCATTCTCACAAATATGTTGAACACTTTTTCTGTAATAATCGATGGTTGTGAGAATTCTAATGAAATGTGGAAGACTCTCCTAAATAGATTTGAGGAAAATAATCAAATGAAAAGAACCAAACTCATGGGACTTGAATAACAATTTGATAATTTCCGGATGATCGAAGGTGAACCCGTCGAGGATATGTACACTCGTATGTCGCAACAGATTCACCGCTTTAGTTGAGAAACTAACCGATGATCGAGTTGTAGGAAAATTGATTAGGGTAATGCCATCGAGCTGGGAAGTACTTCGAGTCTCATTGGAAACTATGCTAGCAACAAAAGATATCGGGCCGGAAGAACTCGTCAACTACTTCCGTAATTTCGAAATCCGAGTGAGGCAAATGGGAACCGACTCCCAACCCAAAACGGTGGTGATGTCGGCAACGAGCTCGATTGATGAGGATGATGAAATAGCGTGCTTAGTACGACAATTCGGTGAATTTCGAGCCAAGGAAAAGCGGTTTAACGACAACCGACGTCGCAACAACCAAAAGACATACTGATTCGAGTGCAACAAGAAGGACACACCATCGACAATTGTTTCACCTTACATCCCGAGCTCGCTCCGTGGAACAAGAAGGATGATGAAAAACGTGATGGACATTCAGATGATCGACGCGAGCGACGTGAAAGGCGGTCCGACGATCGACACGACAAAAGATGAGAAAAGAGGCACGATGACCGAGGAAAGGACAAGAAAAATAAGTCAAAACGTCATTCCGCCAAGGTGGCCGTGTGGGGGAGACGAGTCGAGCGATTCATCCGATGGTTCCGGTTCGGACTCCGACTCCGAATCGGACATGGCGAATGTCGCATTCATAGCATATGATGATGTGGACGAGGTGTGCGAAAGGGCGATACAGGAAATGATTCGACTAAGACATCCTTCATCGACACGACTTCCTTCTTCCCGCAACACGAGTCGTGAGGTATATCTAGATCCCACTATAAATTATGTTTTAAAAGAGGTAAAGGTTCCTAGTTCAAATCAAGTTACTGAAGATGTACAACCCGGAACCCGCGATGAACTAGAACAAGAGTTAAAAAGGGTTCGGGAGTCTCTTATTAGTACCCAGGAACTACTCATTATTTCCGAAGCTTCGGTAAGGTCGTACAAGGTAAAAATAAAAGAATTTGAAAAATTAAATTTAAATAATAATAACAACTCAATCGACGAAAACTTAAACAAGAAGATAAATAATTGTATTTGTAAAAAATTAAAAACTGAAATTAGTCATCTAAAAGTCGAAGTTGTAAGTTTAAAATGTGAAAATAAATCTCTCAAGTCTGCTTGCGCCAGCAATGTCACAAGCAAACTTGATTTAGACAACTTATTTATAGGGCAAAAACCAAATGATAAAACTGGCTTAGGGTTCAAGAAAGAGATCGGTACTAAACCCGCTCCTTCAAGACCTAAAAACCATACAATGAAAAGGGAGCCCAATCAACCGAAGAGTAGAGGAAGTTCATTCATGTACCGAGACCACTCTAAGGGCCAAAGTCCTAAAAGTCAAACTTCTAAAAGGTTTAGTAATAACAATAGGTTTCACTATTTTCATGATTTTTGGCATATTCATGAAACCGCGGTGTCATAACCGAAAGACTTTATAAAAGAGGTCCTAATAGTTATTTTTATGAAATAGTCGACACACATGTTCCGAGAAAGATTCAACCTAATGAATCACAACATCGAGCTCCCAAACATTACACTAATGCACATCAAAAACAAAGCTTTTCAAACTCAAACAATTGTTCAAAATCAACTGTCTTTAGTGCCAAGTCGACCGAACCAAAGCTTGGGAAAGCAGAATTTCAAACCACTATAAAAATCATTTTGTGAAAGGTACTGAAGAGTCTTGTTCATTTTGCAACTATTGTTGCAAAATAGGCCATATCTCACTAGAGTGTCTAATGCGTAAACCTGCTAATTCTTCAAAATTTGTTTGGATGCGTAAAGATAGAAACACTAGTAGCCCTACCTCCGACTTGGAGGTATCGAAGTCTACCTAGATGCTTCGGTAAGCTCCCCCCCATTTTAACCTAAGCCATATTTTTAATGGGGAGCTATGGGCAGGAAATCATATTAGTTAAATACTCGTATTCATTTTAACTAATATGTTTTCTTGTAGATATGTCTAAGTTCATCGTGTAAAACCGATCAGTGGTGTTTGGATAGTGGTTGTTCCCGCCATATGACCTGAGATAAGAGTAAGTTGAAGACCTTGAGACCCTTCGATGAAGAAGATGTTACTTTTGGCGGGAATCAGAAAGGAAAGATAGTTGGTGTGGGCTCGATCGGCACAGGTAATTGGACATTGGAGAATGTCTATTTTGTGGTAGGACTTAAACATAACCCAATTAGTATAATCCAATTGTGTGATGCAGGATATGATGTGAAATTCGATAACATGAATTGTCATGTGATTCGAAATTCAGATCATATTACATTTTGTATGGGAAAAAGAAAGGTAACTTTTATTTCTTTGACTTTCATTCTTTTGTGCCAGGCACTCATTGTCTGACCGCTTCGGAATTGAGTTCGCATCTATGGCACAGGCGGCTGGGCCATGTATGCATGGATACGATTTCGAAATTATCCCGTAAAGAACTAATTTCAGGTTTGCCATCACACAAACTTAAGCTAAATGGGTTATGCGATGCTTGTGAGCGTGGTAAGCACTCCAAGTCATCGGGTTTTAAGCCCAAGACGGTAATTTCGACGAAGCGCCCTCTAGAGCTACTTCACCTTGACTTGTGCGGCCCTATGAGCATCTCTAGCCTCGTCGGAAAAAGGTACTGTTTTGTAATTGTAGATGATTACTCTCGCTTTACTTGGGTTTATTTCTTGATTCAAAAGAATGAAACTTGTGATATGTTCATAAAATTTTGTTCACTTGTGGAAAATGAACAAGGCACCACTATCATTACGGTTCGTAGCGATACTAGTGGCGAGTTTAGAAATGCAAAATTTGACAACTTTTGCTCAAAAAGGGGATATAAACGTGAATTTTCCGCTCCACGCACTCCACAACAAAATGGGTAGTAGAGCATAAAAATCGTACTTTTATTGAGCTTGCACGTACCATGTTAATTGAACATTCCACTCCGAAATATCTTTGGGCTGAGGCCGTTAACACTGCTTGTCACGTCGCGAATCACGTCAGCCTAAGGTCTATTTTGAAAAAGACTCCTTATGAATTATGGTACGGTCGCAAGCAAAACATCCCCTACATTAAAGGGTTTTGGTTGTAAATGCTTCATTCTTGATGAATCTAATAAACTTGATAAATTTGATTCGAAATCTAATGAAGGAATTTTCGTTGGATATTCTAATACAAGTAAAGCATATAGAGTCTATATTAAATCTTCACAGATTATTGTTGAATCCGTGTATTTGCACTTTGATGAAACTAAAAATGGGGCCGAGAAAGGTGTTTCTTTGACAGATACAGGTATAAGTGGTGGACTTACAGGAGCTAATCAACCGAATATCATCGAGTTCAATCTTGGCGATCTGACTTTAGGCGAACCCGTCGTTACCGCCACACAAGACTATCAACCGAATGGGGAAAATTCAACTCAACAAGCTCAAAACCCTATTTGAGTCGTCTCTCGACCTATTATTCAACCCGAGCCGGAACAATCCTCTTATCAAATTCCGGAAGTATTACGAGAAGTATCCGCACATCCGTTAACAAATGTAGTGGGCGACCCACGAGAAGGAGTTTGAACCCGATCCGGTACGAGAAATCTCGTCACTTTTTGCACCTTCCTATCTCAAACCGAGCCCAAATCCTTCAAGGAAGCAAATGGCGACACTGATTGAATTCTGGCCATGCAAGATGAACTCGCCCAATTCGAGCGAAACCATGTTTAGACCCTAGTACCTCGACCCGACAACCGATCCATTATTGGTAACTAAATGGGTTTTCCGAAATAAACTCGACGAGCACGGTACGGTGGTGCGAAACAAGGCGAGACTCGTTGCTCAAGGTTTCAAGCAACAAGAAGGAGTGGATTTTGAAGAAACATTTGCACTGGTTACTAGGTTGAAGCAAGCACCTCGGCTTGGTATGGACGGCTTTTAACATTCCTTGCATATCACGGATTCGAACGAGGGAAGAGCGACATGACACTCTTCACAAAGAAAAGGAAAGATTCAATTTTATTAGTTCATATTTATGTTGATGACATTATTTTTGGATCTAGTGATGCCGCACTTGCCGAGAAATTTTCTGTTTTGATGCGTAGTGAGTTCGAGATGAGCATGATGGGCGAACTCAACTTCTTCCTTGAATTGCAAATCAACAAAACTTGTGACGGCATTTTTATCAACCAAGCGAAGTACACGCGTGAATTGCTCAAAAGATTCGGTATGGACCAAGGAAAGACGAGCGATACGCCAATGGTAAAAGACGTAAAACTCGACGCCGATGAATCAGGTGAATCTGTAGACATTTCCGATTATCGAGGTATAATCGGTAGTTTGCTTTATTTAACGGCTAGTAGACCTGATATTATGTTTGTTGTATGTTTATGTGCCCGATTTCAAGCAAACCCCAAAGTTTCACACCTAAATGCGGTTAAAAGAATTTTTAAATACCTAAAAGGGACAATAAACTTAGGGTTATGGTATGGCCGTGACAGTAGTGTGTCACTTTTGGGATATACGGATGCTGACGTTGCAGGATCTAAAATGGATCGAAATAGTACAAGTGGGACGTGTCAAATTTTTGGAGGGAATTTGATCTCGTGGTCGAGTCGAAAACAAAAATCGGTCGCGCTTTCATCGGCTGAAGCAGAATATGTCGCTGCTGGGAGCTGCTGTGCACAACTACTTTGGTTGAATCAGACTCTAGGCGACTACGGACTCGACTTTCGGAAAGTTCCAATCTTGTGCGACAATACGAGTGCAATTTGTATTGCCCAAAATCCCGTGAAACACTCCACGACGAAACATATCGAGATTTGCCATCATTTTATACGCGATTACATCGACAAGGAGGATGTCGAGATATTTCACATTGGAATGGATGATCAAGTTGCGAATATCTTCACGAAACCGCTAGCTTATGCTCAATTCTCCAATCTTCGATTAAAGCTCGGTATGTTTGAATTAAAAGATTAATTACTCAATTATTATTCGTTATGCTTTCTTTTTGGGCATTTTTTAATGAATTCTCCTCGATTTCTTTTAACTTTTATTCATCTTTCTTAACTTATTTTGATTTTTGAAATAAAGTTTATGTGCTTTTTCATTTTAAAATAGTTAAATATTTTATAAAAATATTTCTTTTTTTTATTTGACGAAACAAAATTGAGCAAAAACACTAGTAAAAACCCTTATATCATCCCAACCTGTTTCGGTCCGTTTCCAACGGAACAATTCCGTTCCCAACGGACCTCGTGCGTTCCCAATGGAATGCACGCAAAAACATTGCCCAACCAGAAGCTATTTTCCCAGAACGGACTCCTCCGTTCTCAACAGAGCCTCAACGGACTGTGCGAAATTCGGTTTCCGGACCTAATTTTTCAAGAATCCAAATCCAAAATTCATTTTAATAACCGGCACCTCCTTCCTCTTCTCTCCCAAACTCATACCCCTTCCATTAAAACACCCTTTCAACCTTCTCTCTTCCAAACCTCAAAACCCTAACCTCCAATTTCACCCAAATCCCCACCTTCTCCAAGCCTTTTGGCCTCCAAACCTCATCCAATCCACTCTAAAGGCCAAATCTCCATCAAATCCTTACTAAAAACCTTCATACCTCCTCTCAACTTGGTGGATTCGAGGTTTTTCAATTCGACCGTGTTACTCGCCTTTCGTGACGATTCTCTCGCGAATTCGACCTATCGGCAACTCTCTCTTCAAAGATTTAACAAGGATTTGGTATAACTTCATCTCTCTCTATCAATTTCTCAATATTTCAACCTTACCAGTGGCACCAAAATAAAAAACAGCAACCAAAATGATGGCGTCTAAACAAAAAGCACCCTCAAACTCCGAATTGGATTTCAATAACAAGAAAAATATTTTTCTTTTCAAAACACTGGACGCTTACGATAAATTTCACGACAAATTAAGCGTGAAAAATGCATGCGAGCTCTTTCATGCTCTCCGCCACGATTAATCGCGCAAAATCTATGATTTCGTGATTCAATTCCCGGAATTTTAGAAATTTATCGGGCTTTTGACAATATCCGACCCCGGTTATGAAACCCTAATTCGCCTATTTTACGCAAATGCAACATTTGATGACCAAACCTACAAAGTTACCTCGTGGCTATTCGGGAATCCCGTCATCATAAACCCGTCCAAGCTTTGCGAGTGGTTCAGTCTTGAGGTCACTCAAGACCAAGAGTGTTTCAATATCCGACGCGCGAATGAATGGCTCGATAGTGAATCATATGACCAAATGAAGGAATACATGCATGGCGACCCTCCAAACCACAACTTGACAAATTACGAACCGCGATAACGGATTGTTTTTCACTTCGTAAATAACATCCTCGCTCCAGTCACGGCTCTCAACCAATTTCGAACGGCGAAATACTTACCTTCTTCGCCACTTATGGTATAAATCCAAATCAATTAATATTCCTTTCTTAATATACCATCACAAGTAATATTTCTCGCAAATTGGAAACCTTCTGTACAGGAATCGTCTTACTTGGATTTGCAATAAACTAAATATCGCGATTCCTCGTGCAATTCTAATAAATCCTTTGGAAAAGGTTCCCAAACATGATCTCCTTGATCTTGACCGTTACGCAAACAAATACAATCTTAAACCCTACTTTTGTGATATGGACACATATGGCCATTTCATTCTTAAAACAAGGAAGGTCTATCATTACTTTCCACCTTTGAATGAATACGGACAACCTTTGTGGCCATCCGATACGGAATCCAAGATACCAGACAGTCTCGCACACGCTTCACGCGTATTAAATCCTCATGCCAATTCGGCCCTGGCAAACCCAAACCCTAACCCTCCGGCGGAACCCGTTATCAACCAAGACCCGGCATTGGAACCCGAGGCCGAGCAAAATTACTTTGACAATGACGACGCCGTCGACTTCGACTGCACCACCGGTACAACCGATCAAGTGTTATGCGCTATGGCCCATCGCCAAACAAGGGATCTCGTGGCTCTTCATGACGGCCAACAAGAGTTACGCATACGTCAAGATGAGAGCGAGGCACGTTTCACAGATTTTGTTCGACAAAATAACCAGATGTATCAAGACTTTTATCGGATTCAACAAGAGAATTTCCAAACTCTACTCATGGCTTTTAATTTTCAAACATCAGGAAGCTATGAGTGCAAGCAGTTACGTAAAACTTCATGACTATATATATTAGAGGTCACATCATCTTAATTATTTCAACCATTGAATAATAAGGTATGGACAAATTTAAACCATTGATTGACTAATGCTTTTCTATGATTATAATCTTTTTGTAGACTTTATGTGTTGTTTAGTATGTTTACTTTATAAGTACTTTATGGACTTTTAGAAAGTCACATCAACTTTTGTTGATGACATTGAGTGTTCTTTTTGGTTTGTTATATGTTATATCAATTTTATCTAATTGTTATCACTTGGGATTATTTGTATCCAAACATTAATTAAAACTATATATGAAGATTACATCATGTTGTTCTCAGTTTGATGATATTTAAAACTATTCCGAGCTACTAATATATTTGTGTGAGAATGTCTTGAGCTAGATAGTCGCACGTTCAAGTTCTCGGAAATGTCTCGGTCGCATCCTGCCTATCTCAGAAGAATAAGAAGTTGTCACGCATGCAAAGGATTTCAAGAGAGTATTTCAAGGCGTGGGAGCAAGCTTCTTAGCTCTTCATGTGTGTTTGGTTTGGTGAGCAACGGACCTATTCCGTTGTCAACGGATCATTAGATTTTTAGCCGTTGGGAGAATATCTTGCTTTAATTTCCTTCCGTTTTTACAGTCCGTTGGCAACGGAATAGTTCCGTTGGCAACGGAATTGCGCATGATTCCTTTTCTGAAGGCTGCTCTTTCCTCCTTTAAAGAGTGGCCGCCTTCTCAGAAAAATTCACGAATTCACAAAAAGCAGAAATTCTCTCTTCTTAATACTAGTTAAATTCTCTAAATCTTAAAGTGAGATTAGTGGAGTTTTGAGCGTGTTGCTCGTGTTTATTTGTTGAGTTGAATTGAGATCTGATTGTAAGTTGATTGTTCCACCGGCCGTCAAGAGGTTGTGTAAGGCGACGGTGGTTCGAGGTCCTGTAAACGATCTTGTGTGTTAGTGAAATCGGAGCCGCAAGGCAAGTCCCGGAGAGTAGGCAACTCGTGAACGCGGTAAGGGCCGCTAGCGAGTAAACGGGTGGTTAAGGCTAACGCAACCACCTCGCCGAACTTCGTCAATAAGTTCGTGTGTTCGATATCTCATTATTTTTCTATTTACTTTAATTTCTTGTTTATTTATTCTTCTTTGTTAATTAGTATTCAAACAACCATCAACAAAAGTCTAAAAACAATAAAAAATATAAAACCCTAAAAATACAAATATTCACGTTTCCGCACATTAGGCCTTTTAAACCCCCTATAGGCCTCAATCAAACAACACATCCATCAGACCACATAATTTTCCCTTCATACTAAGACCTACACATATAATTTTGTTTGAATATTCTCTTCATTTCAAACTCCATATTGATGTGATTCCGATTTTTTTTTTACACAAGTATGTGAAAATAACTCATGAAAAAACTTATTATATAAGATACATCTAAAAAAGTTATTGTATATTAAGAAAATTAAAATTAAAATAACATACATTTTACAATATAAAGCAAATTATGTATGAGAATATAAAAAAGTTATATATGAGAAAATTATATAAAATAATGTATATTTATAGAATATTAAATTTAATATACTTATAATTTGTGTATAATAAATTTATTAACTCCTTTTAAACATCTTTCTCAATTCACACTTAGCACCCTCGTCATTTTTATCGGTTGTTCGATAAAGAAATTTTGTTAAATCTTAGTATTTCATTGATGTAACACCCCGAAATAAAAATGAGAGGAAATGATTTAATCTCATCTTGTGTGTTTAAAAGAATATGTGGCCATTTAAATAGGCAAAGAGTTGTACTGCTAGTACCAACCAAGCTTAATATTTCTCAAGACAAATATGGTGTTGAGCCTGATTGGTTGGTGTTGGGCTAGCAGGGCACTTGGTCAATTACATATGGTATAAAAACAGTTCGATCATGAGAGTATTATCGTGCTACCAAAGACATATAGATGTGTATTGGTTGAAAGAGACCTGAGTTACTGTCGTGTGGCGTGGAGGTGCGCACAGATGTATACTAGGATGCGGCTAACCTTCTGGTTGTTCTGATGAGTATGTCAGAAATTGAAGCGGTGGAGTTTGTAGTACCCCGGAACGAAAATAAGAGGAAAGGGTTTAGTTTCACCTTGTGTGCTTGAAAGATTGTGTAGTCACTTAAATAGCCAAAGGCTAAAATACTAGCACCAACCAGGACTAAGTTTTTCAGGTAAAATATAGTGTTGGACCTAATTGGTTGGTGTTGGGCTAGTAGTGCACTTAAGCCTTTACAATTGAAATTATGTGATAATTTAAGTATGATTTCAATCAACACATTATCATATAATTGGTTAGGTGTTTGTATTCTATCCCCGGTTTCTTGAGAGCCACCAAAATCGTTGGTTTCTTAAATTTGTTGATATTTTATGATAAATTTAGACATGATTATTAGCACAACATTATATGATTTATTGGATTAATATTTTCGTGCTATATCCTCTATGACATTGCCTCATCAAAATATTTCTCAAGTTTTTAAGAACCACATTATTTACTTTATTTATTACGAGTTTCATCAATAGATTATATTATGCGTATATTCACATAGTGTATACATACCGTACATAATTTTGACAACAACAAAAATCAACAATTAAAAGATTAATGTTAATACTGTACAAAAATGGGTCATGTTAGTTTATCTTATATATCACTTTATTTGTTTTCCCTATAAAATTTATTCTAATTTTCAAACATAATCTTAGTATAATTAATTTCTTCTTTCTCCAATTTTCTCTCATTATGTTGTAAAAAGATGATAATATAAGGAAATTTAAGGAAATAAGTAAAGTAACTATATACTAATTTTAGGAATATGTACAGAAACATAATATCATATCAAGAATTAATTATTATATCAGTCGGGTTATTCAGTAGATCATTAATCATTCTCTTAATCTTTTTTATGAAGTTATTAATTAATTTTTTTTTTACTTTTCAAACTCAATTTGTGAAACAAAAAGTATTTTTTTAATGAATAATAATACATCATTATGCAGCATAAATTCAAAAGTAAAAAATATTTTCAACTCATTTTATATAGTTATATTATATTATCCTTATATAAATTAATTTTAAATCTTATTTAAATTTTGTATTATTATTATTATTATTATTATTATTATTATTATTATTATTAATTCATATATCTTGTATAAAAATGAATAATACAATTAAATTATTCGTAGCGTACCACGAATATTATCCTAGTACTTTTAACATAAGAAATAAGATATTTGATTAAGAATTATTATGTTTAAGGAAAAATGTATATTTGTGTTTTGATATGTGAACTTTTCATCTTTTATTTACATTTACTTTTAAATGATATATCTTTAACTAGGTGAAGTCTGTTTATGAACCCAACCAATGGTAATAATACATGACATCAATATAAAGTGATCTGATTTCCTAGAAATATACAGAATTATATGTAAAATAATTACACACAAAAGTCTACAAACACATTTGATATCATGTGATATTTAATTAGATGGAATTGATTTATTATGAATATAACGAATTATAACAATGCATTTCATCAAATATAAAATGATGTAGCCTTCTAAAAAACTATAAAAGTAGTTGTATAATATCAAAATATGTAAATAAATAATAATTATAAGAAGTTAATGATTAGTCAATTACTTAAGATTTATTTATATCTTATTATTTAAAAGTTGAAGTAGTTGAGTTGATGTGGGACAATTACTATGCTCAAGAGGAATTGAAAAAAATAAGGAACCGGATGTAATTACATAACCAAAAAAAATTATTAATTTGCTACCCACGCCAGACCTTTGCCTGAGCAACAGAGGATCCGTATTCCACTGGCTAGCAATAGCATCATCAAGTTAAAGAATGTAAATATCATGTATTTAAGTAATTCTCTATCCTATTCTCCCGGACATGGCTACAGTCTCTTCTATTGGCCATGAATGAACCTCACATTCAGAAAGCAAAAAAGAAAAGAAATAAACAAAAGAAAAAATAATCCTTATGGGTCTATCACAGCAGCCCAAGTCTCAATTTCGGCCCAAAATCCTTCTCTCACACAGAACCTCGACTAGTTTCCCCTTCGCCTTCATAAACCCTTCTTTCCTTAACAAGGCGGCGGCAGAGATGGGCGGACAGAAGCGCGGCCGCACACAGCGCAAGCACTTCAAGCAGAACCGCGATAACGTATGGAAGTACAGCAACGAGAATAAACCGGCGGCGGAGGCGGAGGCGGGTTCAGCGGAAGGAAATCCGACGTGGCAGCCCTTCGCTACTCAGAACCCGGGATTCGAAGAGTACTACAAGGTTAGTTATTATACGTTCGTTTTGATGTTAGTTTATCTAATGATTTGTCAAAGTTATTGCTCAATTAAAAATGGATTGCAGGGCCAAGGAATTGTTCGTGAAGAGGAATGGGAGGAGTTTATTGCTACTCTGCGCGTACCTTTGCCGGCTGCATTTCGAATTAATGCGAGGTAAATTGTACAGATTAATCTGTCTACTATAGATGTTTCCTTCTTTGGATGTTTGCCCTGATTTTACGTAAGAAAGATAAATGTTTAGAAGCTCTTTTGTTTTTTATTTTACAACAGTGGGCAATTTTGCGAAGACATTAGGTTGCAGCTTGAGAATGACTTTGCCAAATGCTTGGAAGCTGAGGTAGGTATCAAATCTATAGTTTAAATTAAAATTTAATGATCGTGATGTATATCTCGTGTTAATCATATGTATGTATTATTAATATCAGGCAAATAATGACAATAATAGTGAAGAAACTGCAATTAGGCCTTTACCTTGGTATCCAGGGAATCTTGCATGGCATCTTAATTTCTCTCGCAATCAACTTAGAAAAAATCAAGCTCTTGAGAGGTATAGAAAATCTTTAATATTCATTTAATATTTAATTTTAATCCTAATAAATTTATTTAATTTTATTTTCAGATTTCATGAATTTTTGAAGCAGGAAAATGAGGTCGGTAATATTACCAGACAAGAAGCAGTTAGCATGGTAAATATTTCATATTCCTTTTAACTTTTTACATTCCAAATTTTTATTTTACATGTTCATCAGTTTTTGAAATTTATTTTTCATCCAGGTCCCGCCATTGTTTCTAAATGTACTCCCTGAGCATCACATTCTTGACAGTACGTACAAAATAATAAATATATCATTATACATACTGTCTTTCATGTATTTAATATTTAATATTTAATATTTAATGTGTGTATGTGTAGTGTGTGCTGCTCCAGGATCCAAAACATTTCAACTACTTGAAATAATTCACAACTCATCCAGACTTGGCCAACTGCCCGAAGGACTGGTACGTAAACTTTCTACGCGAATTTACATATATACCCTTTCAAAAACTCAAAATATCAATTTTACCGCTGTAAAAAGCTCGAGAGGCGACATATATTAAATCTATCCTTCCAAAATACATCAAAATTACGCAAATCTACTAAAAACCATAAATCTGATTTTTTTGAGATTGTTGATATTCTTTTTTTTAATATATTATTTATAATTATTAATTACAATCAATAAAAACAGGTAGTAGCAAATGATGTGGATGTGAAGAGATGCAACTTACTGATCCATCAAACGAAGAGAATGAGCACTGCAAATTTGATAGTAACAAATCATGAAGCGCAGCATTTTCCGTGTATTCATATGGAGAGAGAAGAGGGACAGGTAGCGAAATCTCATTGGCTGTACGACCGCGTTCTGTGTGATGTTCCTTGTAGCGGGGACGGGACCTTAAGAAAGGCCCCTGATATCTGGAGAAAATGGTAATAAATTAATTGATCTTTATGGTTTTTATAAGAGTAGTTTTATTTATTTATTTTTTCTTTTTTTTTTTTTAGTTTTTGTCGGACTATTTTTAGCTTTTCTATTTGTATTTTTGATGGATGTTTGTATTTGCTCAGAAGAATAAGTTGATCTTTTTGTACTCTTTTAGTTGTACTTTGGAATTTGTACTGTCTTTGTAACTTTTAAGAGCGAACGTTTGATTTTTTGTTTGTACATTTTGAGAGGAATAATTTTATTTCATTTTATTTTATGTAGGAATACTGGGATGGGAAATGCACTGCATTGTCTCCAAGTTTTGATTGCCATGCGCGGTACCTTATTATATTATTTAAGAAAATATTTTATTTCTCTTATCATTTTTTTATTAGTACTTGTCATTAAATGTACATGTTGAAAATTAATAACACGTACAATATTTCAGGGTTATCATTGCTTAAAGTAGGAGGAAGAATGGTTTACTCTACGTGTTCAATGAATCCAGTTGAAAATGAAGCTGTTGTAGCTGAAGTAATCCTTTATTTTCTTCAAATTTTCATTTAAAAATATTTTCCGTTGTAATATTTTCGTTTTATTTTCAGATTCTTAGGAGATGCAACGGTTCTGTTGAATTGCTTGACGTCTCCAATGAGCTCTCAGGATTGGTCCGGAGACCGGGTATCAACACATGGAAGGTAAATTCAATATTTTACAGGGGTGTATTTGCAATTACGCGATTTTTTAAAATACTGTGTTTATTCTGGAAATAGGTGAAGGATAGAGGATTATGGTTCACAAGTTACAAACAAGTCCCTAAAAATAGGAGGGGCGCAATAGTGCAAAGCATGTTTCCTTCCGGCTCAAGTTTCAAGGAAACTGAAACTAAAGCGGAAACCGGGATTCCAATTCCGGAGGATGAGGAAACCAAGGAAACTGAAACTAAAGAGGAAACTGGGATTCCAATTCCGGAGGATGAGAAAACTGGGATTCCAATTCCGGAGGATGAGGAAACTGGGATTCCAATTCCAGAAGATCCAATGGAAGTTTCTGGATTTCCGCTTGAGTATTGTATGAGGATCGTTCCTCATGATCAGAACAGTGGGGCGTTCTTCATTGCTGTTCTTCAAAAGGTCGCCCCTTTGCCCGGTATGGTCCTTTTGCATCTGAATCCTCCTTTATATTTTGGGCCATTTATGCCCTTATTTGCTATTCTTAAATTATTTTATCTAATAATTTGTCAAAGTTATTGCTCAGTTAAAATGACGCATTTGTTGAATAAAATGTTCGTGCCTTTTGCAGCAGTTCAGACGACCGCCAAGCCGCCGAGATCTAGGCAGAGAAAATCCTCAAAGATTAGCACGGATCTCGAGGCAAAATCTGATGAAAAAACCGAACCGATGGAAATAATCCCTGAACCGACTGAAACCATTCTAGATGAAAATACCGAACCGACTGAAATGATGGAAGCAACTGAACCAACAGACATAATAATCCACGATGAAGAAACCAAAACAGTTCCGGATGAAAAAACCGGACCAGCTGAAATAATTCTAGATGAAAAAACCGAACCGATTGAAATAATCCTTGATGAGAAGACTGAACTGACTGAAATAACTCCGATAATTCCAGACGAGAAAACCGAGCCAATGACCGATATCAACAAAAACGAGGGTCATATGAGCAAAAATGGGGAGAATAAGACAACAAGCAAGTGGCGAGGGGTGGACCCAGTTATATTTTTCTCAGACGAGAATATAATTAGCAGTATAACATCATTTTATGGAATTAGTCATAATTTCCCAATTAAGGGCCATCTAGTGACTAGAAACGATGAAAGTACCAGCGTGAAACGAATTTATTACGTTTCCAATTCGGTTCGAGAAATTTCAGAGCTCAATTTGCAAGTTGGTCAAAGGCTTAAAATTACCTCTCTTGGGTTAAAGATTTTCGTAAGTACTTTGTTTCTTTTTTGTCTTTGTGCCATTTCCTTTAATTTTATGTAAATTTCACAAGTCACTCAACTTTCTATTTTGTTCAAAGTAGACACGCAAGTTTCAAATTATCTCCTACGAGTCACTTAACTTTAAATTTGTCCAAATCAAGTCACTATATCAAACATTTATTTATTTAATTAATTAATTAATTAATTTATTATTATTAATTTATTAATTTATGTATTTATTCATTCATTCATATATTTATTCATTCATATTTCATTTGTTCAGGAGAGACAGACAGTAAAGGACGCATGCAGCTGCGCGTACAGAATATCCTCGGAAGGGCTGCAGCTGCTGCTGCCGTACATAACCAAACAAATACTATACTCCTCCTCTCCTGATTTCGAGCATCTCTTGAAGTACAGAGTCGTCAAGTTTGCCGATTTTGTGGACGTGGCGCTCGGCGAGCAGGCCTCCGCTCTCCTGCCCGGCTGCTGCGTTGTCGTACTCCGTGAAGGTTAGACAGACCATTTATGTTATTTATTATTACTTATTATTTGTTACTAACGTATGAGAATGACTAAAATACTTCGCTAAGTAACAACCATTGATTTTGTCTTGGGATTTGTGTTTTTCATGATAAGCATAAACTTTGAAGCAAAGTTAATAAAAAGTTGTGCTTATCATGAAAAACACAAATTCTTCTAAGTAGCAAGACCTAAATACTTAGCTAAGTATTTTAGTCATCCTCCTAACATATTACAATTTTACTGTTATTATTATTAATTGTTATTATTATCATTATTTATTGATTTTGTAATTATTATGTTATTGTATTTATTATTAACATTATTGTTGTTGTATTATTATTCCTTTGTAATAGGGAATGTTGAGGTGGATGCATCTACAGTAGCAATAGTGTGTTGGAAAGGCAAATCGAATTTGAGCATCATGGTTTCGCCTTTGGATGCCAAGGAATTGCTCCAAAGGCTTCAAGTGCGCAGCGGTGCCAACAATAATCAAGATTAAAATGAACAATTGATTACCATCAACAATAATTAAGATTACAATTGATTAGCATCAACTATAATCAAGATTAAAATGAACAATTGATTAGCATCATTTAGAGAGAGAAGAGGTTAATTTAATTTGATACTTTATGGTAATGTTTTGTATTGTATTGGAAATTAGATGCACGAGGTTTTTCCTTCTAAGAGATTGATATTATTATTGTGGTTCTTTTGTAGGTTAAGGATTTTGAGATATATTTTTTTGTGTTCTTTTAGATAGGAATAGCTGTTTTTTGGTAGTTTTAGTTGATTCTAATGGAATGTTTTGACTTGAATGAGAAAGGACTTAATTAAAATTGTTATTTGGCTGCTCCTTCAAATAACAATTTATTTGAATTGATTGACCAAGAATCGGTACATGATCGGAAAACTAGGCATTTATTGGCCACGTTTATCTCGCTCATTCCAAGTACCAAGTTTATGACTATCGTTCCATACATAATTCATATTTGACATTGTTACCGGAAAGCTTGGCATTTTATTGACCACGTTTATCTCGCTCATTCCAAGTACCAAGTTTCTGGCTATCGTTCCGTACATATTTCATATTTGACATTGTCATTCCGTACATAAACTATCTTGGTGCAAATGACTAATAATTTTCTTGTGTATATTAACATTGATCATATCTCAAAATCTCCTGATAAATCAATTATTCAATTTATAAAAAAATAGACAAAAATATATTATTTCAGTATGTTATAGCTTAAATTAATAATGTTTGAGTTCAATTTTTTTTCTGCCGTTAGTTTTTTTTTTTCATATTTTGTTTACATAAATTTTAAGATTTGATTTACATTTTTTTCCCTCTAGGGCCCGTTCGGCTACGCATGAAATAGAAAAATAGCGGAATAAAGAATAGCCGACTGTTCCGTTTTATTCCACGTGTATTCGGTAATATTTACAGATTAAAAAAGTTGGTTAAGATATACAAAAATATATCAATTACCAAAATATCCTTGTTTATCAAATTAGCCCGAACTTCTAATAAAAATATAAAATAATAAACATAAAATTCAATTACAAATATAATAAAAAAATAGAAATAGAACAAGATTCAATTACATATCCAATTAACCCGAACTAGGGGTGTTCATTCGGTCGGTTCGGTCCAAACCGAACCAAATAAGGCTGAACCGAATTAAACCAAACCGAATTAAATTTGAACCGAACCGAACCGAATAAAAATGAAACCGAAATTTGAACCGAACCGAATAAATTGAATTTTATTTCGGTTTATTCGGTTGAACCGAAATAGAAAGAAATCTATACAATATTAAGTTAAAGTTAATATTTTCTTAGCCTAGATAATGACTATATTTATTAATTATTATATGTGTAATCTAAAATTTAAGATTATATCATTGTAAATTAATAAGTTGATATACAATTCCGTCGGTTCGATTTTTCTAAACCCTAAACCCGAACCGAATAAACCAAATAACTCAAAATTTCCAACCGAACCGGACGGATTTAAACAAACAACCGAACCGAATTAACCGAAATAGACCAGTTCGGTTCGGTAACCGAATAAACCGAACCGAATGAACACCCCTAACCCGAACTTGCATAATGTAACAGTCCCTTGGCTAATTTCATCTACTTTCATCACATGCAAATCTAATAAACTATTGTCCGTTGTTGTCAATGAAGAAAGAAAAGTACATCTAATTTGAAAATATTTTTTTCTTCAATAAGATTTGCAATTACACAACTACTAATATTTGAAATTAGCCAAGAGACTGTCACGTTATGCAAGTTCGGGTTAATTGGATATATAATTGAATTTTTTTTCTATTTCTTGTTTTTTATTATATTTGTAATTGAATTTTTGTTTATTATGTTATATTTTTATTAGTAGTTCCATATAGTTGTAGAAATAAATTTGATAAATAAAAAAAATAATAAGAGTATTTTGGCATTTGATATATTTTTGTATATCCTAATCAACTTTTCTATTCCATAAATATTGCCGAACACAAGTGCAATAAAACGAAATAGTCGGCTATTCTCTATTTCACTATTCTTCTATTCCATACGTTATCGAACGGGCCACTAGAGAATTATATCCATAGGAGTGAATTACATACCAAAGTTATCAAGTAAATGCTTAGGACTTGTTTGGCATCGTTTTGGAGTGAATTACATCCATAGGAGTGAATTATTACAGACCAAAGTTTCCTGTTTTTCATTTTTTTTCTACTAAAAAAATGGAAACGTGTTTGGCTAACTCATTCCATTTGCATCTTTTTTTCATCTGATTACCAAATATAAAATGGGATTTTAGAAACGAATAATAGTCATTCCTTATTCCTGTTTTGAATTTAACTCTAGTAGGACTATTCAATATTGGGTAATGCTATTTCGAGAGCTATATTTGGAGTATATATAATCCTAAAATCCCTTATCTACAAAACTTTCACTTAAATGAGCTACAACATCTCTCTTTTCTAAACTGTTTGATGATAATTCATAATTCAATTTTTAAGTGATGTACTAAGAGTACATATATACTACATACCAAGACTAGCATGCCTACAAGATATATTTTATCTAAATGGGTTTAAATACTTTGTGTAAACTGAACAATCCGTGAACCATACATATATCGTAACATATTCACAAAGAAAACCCCTCGTAACAAGCATATGGTTCATTTTAACTTTAAAGAAAAACTCACTCTTTACCGAATCCAAGACAAGACTTTCAACTTTTAATTTTTCAACTTTTAATTTTGATATTTTGTAACTTGCTGTGTTTCTCTTCCATTATATTACAAAAAAATTCTCTAAAAAACAGTTTGCTTGATTTTGACAATTAAAAGAATCTTAATATTGACAATTCTACTAAAACTCTACAAAACAAAATAAAAAGTTGTCCACTTCTAAATATTAAAAAAACCATAAATATCGCGCAACGCGCGAATAATCTCTAGTATATTATAATTTTGCAAGTACTTTTCTACAGTACTTGCACCATAGCTTGCCACATAAGCTCTTTAATTTTCAACCCTTAGATATTGATCCAAAGTCTCATATCACTCATCAATTGTAAGGTTTTTGATGGGCCAATATGTATCTATCACAATTCTCCCCCTTTTATTTTACATCTTTACAAAATATATAATATGTTTTTGCTCTAAAGTTAAAAAAAAAAATATTTTTTGCTAAAAATTGTAGTGCTCAATTCTAGACACGGCAGTTTAGATAATTTTCTCAATATAGCAATAGTCAAGAAAAAAAATCAAAATTTGATTCGAAAAAAATGCAAAAAACAGAAAACAAAAACAAAATGTGATTGAGATGGCTCTCAAAACTCACAATTTTTATTTAACAAATTGAGAGGTATGTTTTAACTTTTTGATGATACTTCCTCTATTTTTTTTATGTTTGTTTTCATTGTTTACAAATATCAACACTCATATAATAGATTAATTTATAATTTGCAATTGCCAAAATATTTCTAACATTTATATATTTAATTATTTTATTAAGCTAAATATACATTATGACAAATGTTAAAATATGTTAAGCTTGCCAAATGCCTAAATTTAATATTGATAAAATTTGGGGAAAAAAGAATAGCTCTCACTGGAAGTGTAATTGCACATTGACTTTTTTTTTGTTGGTAATGCAACAGTTGTCTTCAGATTTGATCATGCTTATTAAGTAATATGTTATGTTAAATATTCGACATATTGAAAATAAATTTAACAAAAAAATAAAATAAAAAGAATTTACTAAAAGTGGTACTTCACAAAATATATTGAGCGCTCGCGCAAAGCGCGAGTTATCTGCTTGAATATTATATTTTATAACTATAGTATTTTCCTATCCTTATTCTACATTAGTGTTTTTTTACTTAACATTGGATTGAAAATCAACTATTCTCATCCAACCACTTATATATTATATTAGAATTTCATTGTCTTTGTATATAGTCAGTCATTAAAAAAGAAAATATCAATTCTTTTGTAATCAAGTACACATTTTAACATATCACAAAATCCATTTGACATCAATTAAATCATTTATCACTACAAAATTTAGATATTTTCATTCATTTTATTGTGTAAGTATTTCCAATTTACGGTGTACACATATTATAGTTTTCAATAACCTTGCAAGATATTTTTCTCAAAGAAAAAAAAATAACAAGGCAGTGAGTTTCAATTATATACAAAAAAAATGAACTGATCATAAAAAAAACTTTGTAATGTTAATAAGAACATATACTTTTGTATAAGCAATTAAAAAAAATCACATATTCTCCTATTTATATAAATAGGACGGTTTTGTTTTATATAGTGCTAAATTTTCATAAAAAAGAACAATTTCATGTTTGTGCATATAAAATTTATAATATAAAAGTTACCACTATAGAGGCTTCTACAAAAGAAGCACATACAATTATACAATACCTTGTAGATCATTACATAACAAAATAATATCATTTATAACCTTAGTTAAAAATTTAAAAATCTCGCGCAAGCGCGAGTTACCCCTTGTTTGTTCTAATATATAAAGTTTTTAATTTGGAGCAATTTTGACACGTGTCAATTGTTTTGATATTCTGTGGTTATTGTGTGGCCTTTTATGTTAAACAGAAAATAAAGTGAGTCATTGATTAAAGCAACATCAGAACCGGTTAGATTTTTTAGCCATTACAATGAACAAATAAGAATCACAATGGAAAAGAAATGGGCCCATTAAGTCATCAAATATTACGTGCCATTTTGTACATAACGTTATATAAAGTGGGTCATCTAATAGGACAACAAACCCGTTGTAACTTTGAACAATGAAATGAAGAATTAAAAATCAGAATTGTTGAAAACATATGGGCCCCACTATGTGTCTCTTTGATGTAATGAAGCATTCTCAATTAAATATGTGGCCTGTTACTTTTTTTCAAACATTTTTTTTTAGCCTTCCTACTTTTTTTTTCAAACATAGTAACATCACCAAAACATATTTTGTTTTTATAAAAGTAAAGTCAGCTTCAAAAAAGATGTGGTCCAACCGGCAACTGGCCAATATTTTTTTAAGTATTTTGAAAAAATGATTTGAAGTTTTTCTAAACCTTGCAAAGAATAAAATGATAGGGCAAATATTAACCCCCTAATCATATTTGAAAAAATATCTTACTTTTTTTATTCACCAAATATACTCCATAAAAGCATTAAATTTACTACCTTTTGGATGGTTGAGATTCACAAAATAAGTATTTTTTTTTCACTAAAATGACATTCTTCTATGTTTGATTTTTTTTTTTTTTTTATGTTCAACCCATTAAGTTGAGAGACTTTGCTAAATATCTACTATAATGTGTTTGTCGGGAGTTGAACCCATATTCTCTTGCTACACATACAAATGCTGTAATCAATTAGGTTACATGTCATTTTACTTCTGTGTTTGATTTAGAAGTAAAAAAAATTGAATTTACCATAAAGTTTGTTATGGATTGCTTGAAATTGTAAGGACAACTTTCAGGTATATCATACAAATTCATAAAAAATCACTTAGGGCCTGTTTGCTAGCGCAGTTTTGAGCGATGGTTAGGAAGCCATGGTTGCAGGAAGCTAATGTGTGAGCATCAGGATGCCACGGTCGCAGAAAGTTATGGAAAATTGTATAAGTTTGTAATAAAAAGTGTTTGATGAAATCACAGGAAGCTATGTATATAATATTATAAAATATGAATATAATATTATTATTTTTAAAATCTAGGTGTTGAAAGCAAATTTGTATGTAAAACCAATATGAAATTATGAGAAGATATATTAATTATGTTAATTACAATGATTTCATAGTATTTTATCAATACAATAAACTATATCAGTATTATACACAATAATATTTTTCGCTGTGCAATTAAGCAATTAATCCACATTTTAAATTAAACAACATTATGTAATTAAAATTGAAATGGCTGCTTTCAATAAGAAAAAAAATAGCCACTTCATATTAAGTCTCAAATATTTAGTACAATTCATCAGTTTAAAATTAATGTCTTGCTCTTTTAGTCAAATTAACTCAATAAAGTTCAAACTAATGCCTTACATCTCAACTCACATCTCAATATATCTAAAAACTAAATTATCTCAAAAAATGCCAGTTCGTAATTAATAACAGTGCCAGTCAATATAAATATCAGTCCCAAATAAACTACTGCAGTCCCAAAAAAATGAAAAATAACCAAAATTACATTCACAGAATCACAATTGAGCACTATTCTCCTTCCAATTAAACACTCATTTCCAAATTAAGCACCAATTAGTTACCAATAAAGCACCAGGAATTGATAAACAACATATAATTAGCATCCAACTTAGTGAATAAACATGACAGTATAATCTAATTACACAAATGAAACAATATATCTAATTAATAATTATGCAGAATTTTGCTCTATCTTCTGGAAAAAGAAGGGTATGTGGCATGAGTGAAATATCTACTTATCAAGTGGATTTGTCAACTCACAGAAAAAGCATCATCAAGTTAGCATGTGTTTATCCTTCTCTTTGCTAGTGGAACGAAGAAGAAATAGCAAGGAGAGATGGTGCGAGTGAAACATAAGGAGACGAGTAGAGTGCAAGAAAGAGAGAGGATAAGAATAGAACAGATTTGAACGGTGAAAGAGAAGAACAATATTTTAATATTTTTTTTAATTTTTCTGTCTCCAATCCCAGCCGAAAATGACCTCGGAGGTCCGTTTTCAAAACCCAAGAAATGTGAAGTTTTGCCAAGTTTTTCCGACTTTTTGGACCAAAACTGTGATGTCTAAATAGACGTCGGAACATCAGTTTTGGAAGACAGAAAAAGCTATGAAATCTTACTTAAAACGGCATCCAAAACTTAATCCAAAACTTACTCTTATAAAATAGTAAAAAAATCAAAATTTACGTTGAAACTGTAAGTATTAGATTTGACATTAGTCACTGGTAAAATTTAAAATACCTATAATTGCACGTTCAAATATATAAATATTTTTCAATTTAGAAACTTAAAACATATTTTTAAACCCTTTTTTAAAATTCAAAATAATAAAAAAGAAAAGAAAAACTAAAGCTGCAAAATAATATACTGTTATTGGGACCCATCGTGAACAGTCGTGCTATAGTGGTCGTACTCTATCAGATCCCATAAAATAACCTTAAGAGACAAAAAAAATTCTATATAAGAAATAATACAGATCTAAAACCAAACAAAATATCTCTGAAAAATAAGAAAAATAATCACATGAATAATTGTCCATTTCAGAGACAATATAAGTAAATAAATCTAGCATTATCAAAGAAAAAAAAATAAAAAAATAAGACACACAAAATAACAATCCTAAAAAAGGAAGGTTTAAAATCAATGTAGAAGAAATAAAAAATACTTCTTCAAACAAATCTAACTTAACCACCACTAGATTAGCCTAGTGGCCATAGTATCAACCCTACCTATTTATATGTGAGTGGTTCGAATCCCGTATCTAGCAGGATTGATTTAAAAATTTAAATGAAAGCATATGAGCCCACTTAAAAAGAGAACAAACATCAAGCGATCACTTGTATTTCTCTCTCAAAAAAAAAATTCTAATTTAAAACTATTACTTATAAAAAAAATTAAGTTCATAATTATAATATCATATAAAAATTAGCCGCCATAAAAGATTTCTTATTTTCAAATTTCGAAATTGTATAATAATAATTAATGATAAAAAGCAAAATGTTATGCTGCATCCCCTACAAAAATATTTGCACTCAATTGTTTTTGAAGAAAAATAAGGGAATTCTTCAAACCCCCTAACTTTTCTGTATATTAATATTATCAAGCCCCCTGACTTTTTGATTTATTAAAAAACTCATATAAAATGGCTTGATTTTTTTACCCCCTACGGCCTTTACTTTAATTCATCTATTAAATTATTTTAAATGACCATAAAAGAATAAAGAATAAAACCATTTTATACACGCTTGAATTTTATCGTGAATATAAAACATTATTACTCTTAACTACATCAGAGTATTAGCGCTCGCTGCTACAGTAAATCACCAGCTCCAGCTCTCTCGTATGATGCTTAAAATGTACCACGCAGTTTATCCTTCAAAACCTTTGTATTTAGGAGTTCAAAATAAATATATATAGTATAAAAAGAGTATATAGTTATAAAGAATATATATAAATAAATATTTAAGAGTAATATATATATATATATATATATATATATATATATATATATATATATATATATATATATATATATATATATATATACATACTAAAAAACATATGTAAGCAAAGCTTAAATTTTACTTACGTATGCATACATTGGTTATAAAAAGCGAAAATATAAATTTCAACCGTACGGATGTAATATATATGTTTTGAATATGTTGTGG